>SJYO01004576.1:6608087-6781570 GCA_006410555.1 Capra ibex
CCCTAAAAGGTCCGTTCTTATGACCTCGCCGAACGGTAAGGAAAGAGGTCCCCTTGAAGGGTTGGGTCCTCAGTTAGGGCGCAGAAGACGTAGGCGACGTAACCGTCTCCCTACAAAATGGGGGACTCGGGGTCCTTCGGGGGTCCTATCCACTCACGGGTGACTCACGTGAAGACAAGGGGGGCCCCAGTGACACGTGAAACCGTGAATCGGGGTGCGATGTGATATGAAAGAAAAAAGAAGAATCTTAAAAAAAATTTAACTCCATATTAAATACTATAGCACAATCAAAGTCTATATATCATGTCACTAAATCGGTATATATAAAATATATATATATATACAAGGAAAAGTCTAAGAAAATGGAATTTCTAAGAAAGGTCATAAATATTCTATAACTTATATCAAGAGACACATATACCATCCAGGGATAACCAATGGATAAAATATATATATGATATGATAGAACATCTTAAAAGAGTAAAAAACACACATACCCAGAACACGGAGACTACTCTAATTTGTAAAATCTCGATTCAGGTACTGGATCCGACGAAGACATAAGGAAAGTCGAGTATCACCCAAAAGTCACACATGGACTATTAATTCATCCTATTATTATCTTCTGTTCGGAAATCAGTCCCTACTAACGTAATTAAGGACGAGAAGGTAGAACCCTTTCAGTCCCCGGTAATAAAGGAGTAGCTATTGAGCCCTACTATTTTGGACGTCACCAACAGTTTACACTAATATCTACACTTACCTTTAAGGAACATATAACGTTTCTTAAATAATTTACATTTCCCAACAGTAATTGAGGTCGCATGTGTGTCGTTTATAAGCCACTCGTGGACATTACACAATCCATGAAGGACCCTGGACCTGAAGAAGAGGTCCTCCCTGATCCTTTAATGAACTACCTGACAGACACTCCCGTCCCCCTGGTGGGTCCGTCTCCGACCCGTCTCCATGCCCCCTGTCCTAACCCCGACCTCGTCTCTCTTGTACGACCTTCCGACCTCCCCGTTTGTGTCTGATTCAGTCTTTCTTGGACCCTCACTCCGAAAACAGAACTTCCACTATTTTCCGTGAACTCAGTCACTGCACTGGTCAAAACGTAACCTGTCTCCAGAGACCGTCGAACACTTACTACAGTGCAACTACCTCTCGGTGTCTATCTCCGTCTTTTCGTCTTGACCTCTAAGACGTCGTTAAGACACTTCTTTATTCTATTGATTCCGAGACCACCACTACCACAACCCTTAGCCCTCCTCCCCGACGACTCGCTCCACTTTAGTCGTCGGAACCTCTACGACCTCCACCTCCACCCCTTCTTCGGTCCCTACTGAAGGACGACTGCTGTGACAAGACAGTCAACGACTTAGACCTTGCACTTTCTTCGGAAAACAAAGAGTCTCCACACTCTTCACCCCGTCTACTGTTCAAGTCAAAACTTGCAAGTGGGACTTTAACGGACAATAGATTCAACCCTGCAGGGCATTCACAATGAACCTGCACACCCAGACCTTGACATCTTTCTTCAGACTCTACTTCTATCTTTGAGCCGGCTTCGTGAGTCACTAACTTCAATTTTACACTCACTCTAAGAGGCCCCTCCAATACACGCCACTCTTCTGCCGACCCCTATTTTGAGACCCCGTCTCCGACCTCTCCTCCCCGGTCTTTTAGACCTCTCTGCCTGTCTGGTCTTCGGGACGAGAGGGTCCGGGCACACAACCGCGAGGGACCTTACTACGATAAAAGGAGGTGGACGGAATCTCACGCGTCGCATCACATAGGTAACTAAGAACAAAATTATTTCAACCACGTCTTACCGATGGGTACTGAGACAATCGTGCCTCCTCCTTTACCGTCGGGTGAGATCGTAAGAACGGACCTCTTAGGGCGCCTGTCTCCTCGGACCGTCCGATGTCAGGTACCCCAGCACCTCTCAGTCTGTGCTGACTGACTTGTGCGTGTGTATGTGAGACACTTTTTCCAAGGAGTATAAAAAACAAAAAGTGTTAGAGGTAAATCTCGTTGCTAAGTTCATTTTATATTGAAGTCCTCCATACTATTACGGGGTTCGTTATGACAGAAACTATTTCTTCAACATACTTTCAAGTAAAACACATACAACATCCATTTTATTTATGCCACTTAAGGAATCCCTCTGACCGTTATCGGATAAAAATCAAAAGTTGAAACTAACCGAGTACGTAAACAAGTCTATAGATTGATCTGACGTATTTATTCAGTTTAATTATAAAATCGTATGAAATAATTGAAACGAAAATGAGTGCACAATCAAAAATCTTATAATAGGTCATTTTTATTAGTAGTTTTATCACAATTTTTCGTGACTCACCGGGTCGGTAAACTTTAAGATTGTTTTGGGAACTAAATATCTGAATGTACATCCCTCATTATACAATAATACGATGTGTCTGTAACTGACTCGAACCCTTCAGAAATACACGTTTAACGGTCATCTTACATCTTAAGAACTTTTTTTTAACACGTCCTAACTATTAAGTTCGACACAAACCATATAATAACAATAATAACTCTATAGCGAACCAACGCAGACTGAGAAAAGTTGGGGTACCTGACATCGGACGGTCCGAAGGGACAGGCAGTGGTTGAGGGTCTCGAACGAGTTTGAGTACAGGTAACTCAACCACTACGGTAGGTTGGTAGAGTAAGAGACAGTAGAGTAAGAGGAGGGCGGAAGTTAGAAAGGGTCGTAGTCCCAGAAAAGACTACTCAGTCGAGAAGCTTAGTCCACCGGGTTCATAACCTCGAAATTGAAGTCGTAGTCACTTATAAGTCCCAACTAAAGGAAATCTGAATGTCCAAACTAGAGGAACGACAGGTTCCCTGAGAGTCCTTAGAAGAGGTTGTAGTGTCAAGTTTTCGTAGTCAAGAAACCACGATTCGGAAAAAATAACAAGTCGAGAGTGTAGAGATGTACTGACGACCTTTTTGGTATCGAAACTGATATGTCTGGAAACAGTCGTTTCATTACAGAGACGAAAAATTATACGACAGATCCAGACAGTATCGAAAAGAAGGTTCCTCATTCGCAGAAAATTAAAGTACCGACGTCAGTGGTAGGTGTCACTAAAACCTCGGGTTCTTTTATTTTCAGACAGTGACAAAGGTAACAAAGGGGCAGACAAAGGGTACTTCACTAACCTGGACTACGGTACAAGAAGTAAAAAAGTTACAACTCAAAATTCTGTCGAAAAAGTGAGAGGAGAAAGTGGAAGTAGTTCTCCGAGAACTTAAGAAGAAGTGAAAGACGGGATTCCGACCACAGTGGATGTATAGACTCCAATAACCACAAAGAGGGTCGATAGAACTAAGGTCGAATACGAAGTAGGTCGGACCGTAAAGTGTACGACATGAGACTGTGAGGTACCCCAGCGTTTCTCAACCTGTGTTCACTCGCTGAAGTGAAAGTGAGACGTATATTCAATTTATTCGTCCTACTGTCATATGTTATCCTACACGAAACCCCCTCGAGACTCGGTTAATTTTGTTTCCTTTCGTTTCCTCATTAGAAGAATTTTCGGGTCAATACAATTCAGGTAACGAAAACTAATTTTATCTCATGTGGACCTTTTATTTCAAAAGTATAATCTATAAACTACCGTCGAGAGTCATACCCACTAATGTCGATACAAAAGGAAAGGTACTTTCTTGGCAGTAGTATGCCATACAAAAGGGCCGGTGGGACGGACTATGGAGGACATTGTAGTTCACCAAGAGATGGGGTGTCATAACGACGCCCTCGGACGACATCAAGAAATTGCGTCAGTCCCTCGTCGCACCACGCTGTGCCAACTCGTGTGTGACCTGGGCATGGACCCTGTGTATGGACCCCGCTTCGACTCTCGTCTGACGTCCTGAAGTCGTGGACGAGATGGGGTCGACTCGTCGAGTTTCGACTCACTTAATTGATTCGAAGACTTCCGAATTTAAAGGAGTAATTTTTTTTTGCCTTTATTATTTCATTTGGGAGTACCCCAGGAATTCTCAAATTTACTTTATTAGGTGTATTTCACGAATTCATGAAGATCGTAGACCGCGGGTCATTCGTGAGACATTTCCGATTAACCATCTTAGTAGGAGTAATAGTAATAACGACAGGTATCACGATCAAGTCGAAGCCACCAACCTATCCTGGAAACAAAAGTTTCAGACGTCACACGTCTGGTTACAGTCAGGTGTCTGAGA
Organism: Capra ibex; assembly: GCA_006410555.1. NCBI lineage: Eukaryota > Metazoa > Chordata > Mammalia > Artiodactyla > Bovidae > Capra > Capra ibex. The sequence goes on from SJYO01004576.1 coordinate 6,612,330, forward strand.
ATGACCAAACGTCACTCTAATCCTCGACCACGGTCTTACATTTATCTGACACCGGGATTAGTATGACAAATCAAGTCCCATTATCGTTCTGAAGAAGTCCCTTCCTTCGTCGGTCAATTAAATGTGACGCTACGTTCGAGGAATAGAACAGTGTTAGTTCGTGAAACTTGTCTCAACCACACCTTATCCCTTGATTACTAGGACAAGAGGTTTCTTTATTGTCGGGAGATAGGACTCCTGTCAGCAATGAGTGAACGTCCCGGAGTAATTAGAAGGAAACAAGATTTGGAACAGTAGTACCAAGTGCTCATATAACAAATAATAAAGTCGATTATACATAACCAGTGTATCAGAAACGTTTCCGGATACAATGCCACATCTGAGACGTCTCTACTGAGTCTTCACCTAGAACTGGAATCCTTCAGATAGTATTTGGACCTCGACCTCCTGCGGAGCACTTTTGGACTCACTTACACAGCTCGTGTGCACGACTCAAACGCAATCACAAGGTCGCAACAAGGTTTCTAAGGTGCATCTGTCTACAAAGGAAAATGATTCAACGAGGGGAACAACCCGCAAGTAAGCGGTTCAGCACAGACTGAGAAACGCTGGGGTACCTGACGTCGTGTGGTCCGAAGGGACAGGAAGGGACAGAGGACCTCAAACGAGTCTAAGTGTAGGCAATCTTTCTGAAGAAATAAATACAACCGACACGACCCAGAAACACCGACACACACCCCCGAAAAGAGATCGACGTCCCAGACGAGAGACAACCCGTGTCCGAAGAGGAACACCACCGAAGAGAACAACGTCTTGAGCCCGAGACCCGTGAACCGGAAGTGATCGCCGAGTTCTCGGGGTCTCGTGTCCGAGTCACTAACACCATGAACCTGAATCAACGAGACGTTGTACACCCTAGAAGGTCTTGGTCCCTAGCTTGGGTACAGGGGGCGTAACGTTCCACATGAGAATTGGTGACTTGGTGGTCCCTGTAGGAGATCCTAAAGATTGTTTAAGGACTGAGAGGTAAACTAGGACAAACGTTTGTAAACTTATTATTTATTAAAGGAGAAGACGTCTTATACTTCTCTGAAATTTATCAATAATTTGATAAAAATTTTGAAGGTTATTTTTAATCGTGTTTAAGAAGTTCTTTTTACGTAACCAGTGTATTTATCACAGTTTTGTTTAAACCTTCAATGTACTTTTATTAAAAAATTTTCCGTTCCACAAACACATTCACACAAAAAGGGTCTTGTGAAAAGGATTCGTCACCTCTCCTTTTTCCTATCCGACACTTAATCTAGCATCTTTTCTGGACAAAAGTGTCTGGAAACACTTTTATTAAAATTTATCAGTTCTTCACCACAAATCAAAAATTATAAAGACTATTAAAAAGTGAACTTACCCTAAACGACCAAAGAGAGTGAAGGGAACCTGACGTCCCTCTAGGTTGGTCAGGTAAGACTTCTAGACGGGACCCTAAAGAAACCTTCCTTACTACGATTTCGACTTTGAGGTCATGAAACCGGTGGAGTACGCTTCTCAACTGAGCAACCTTTTCTGAGACTACGACCCTGCCTAACCCCCGTCCTCCTCTTCCCCTGTTGTCTCCTACTCTACCGACCTACCATAGTGACTGAGCTACCTACAACTCAAACTCACTTGAGACCCTCAACCACTACCTGTCCCTCCGGACCGCCCGACGCTAAGTACCCCAACGTTTCTCAGCCTGTGCTGACTCGCTGACCTGACTTGACTTGAATGACGGGACAAACCATTCGAACGAGTATTAAGGTCATAGGTAAGGTAAAAAGGTAAATGTAAGTCAACCGAGGTCGAGAGGATCTTGAACAGTACGTCATCATTACTTCTTTTAACTTCCATCTATAATCTTTTTAGTATCCATTATAAATCTTTTAACTCATTGTGCAATCTAAATTGTTTTAACATTTCTTTTCGTTTTACAAATTTTCTATTTTTAAAATTAGTTCTTTACTGACTCAATCTGGGTACTGTAAATTTTATTTTGAATTATCAAAATCATTACCGAATAGGTCAGAAAGGACTAACCCGAGAACAGAGTAGATACTTACGTGGATGGGGACCTAGAAAAGAAAAAAGACAACGTATGGACAGTAAGAAGGAAGAAAATGAATGACCTTTCTTCCACTTTCACAGTCAGTGAATCAGCACAGGCTGAAAAACGTTGGGGTACCTGACACCGGGTGGTCCGAAGAGACAGGTACCCTAAGAGGTCTGTTCTTGTGACCTCGCCCATGGGTAAGAGAAGAGGTCTCCTAGAAGGGCTGGGTCTCTGACTTGGGCCCAGAGGGCGTGACGTCCGTCTAAGAAATGGTAGACTCGATGGTCCCTCCAGAAGGAATAAATTGATGTTCTAATTCTCAGAAACAAACTGGGGGGTGGAAGCAAAAGTCGATCTGACATTCGGGGCACTCCTGTCCTGGGTCGGGACGGACAAGTGTATAGTGAGCGTATAAGTGTCCGGTCTATGAATCATCTGTGAGTTTATAACCAACTTATTCTTTTACCTTCTGTACTTTTACGTCCGTACCTTCTACTCTTCCGAACTCTTATCTCTTTTGGATAATCTAACTCTTATTGTGGACATTATTTTGTGTTAGACTACAGTCAGAATTTTCGCATCTTAGGGGTTCCCTGTCTCCAACTTAGTGGGAGACTAACGATTAGCTCATGGGTGACATAGACCCAAGTCCGACACCTTTGACGGTTTCTCCTATATCGAGTTATCGCCAAGCTCATCTCTCTGACTTTCCTTTCTATCACACATCATGTCTACCAAGTCATCAAGGGATTAGGAATCCCTGCACCGGAGGAGTGTAACCAACAAATGTTCACTGGGCTTTCTAGCCCCCCAGACGACCGACACGAACTCCGCGCGACAACACACCTAGAGTCACGTGGAGACACTAAAAGATGTGTTGGTGAGTTCAGTAGTTCTTTTTTCGTCGAGATTCTTTACAACTTTTTCCTCGATTAAACACTAAAGACACGCACCAAGTACACTCTTGAATTCGAGCGTCTATAAAGTCAACTACCTACACGATTAAGTGGTCTGAGAGTCCGGCATTGGAAATTTTTGTCGTTCCCAGATAAGACACGGTATAAGCCCCCGTTTTTTCAGTGACTTTAGGTCTTTGTATCACTCAAGGGCTGTCTTCACAAAGTCGAGATAACTACGTCGCCATCGGTCGATTGACCTCGACATTCACCTTATTATATTACGTTCACGTCTAGACACGTGCTCTCCGACGTCACCTCTCGGACCCCTCTTTCCGTCCACCGGTGCCCACAGACCCTAGTCTCCGCTCTACCTTCCCTGTCTTGCGCCACTTCAAAGCTTCTCGAACCAGTGACTGGCTTGTCTCGTGTTGGGTCTATCAACTTGTCGTCACGGGACACACGACCGCCGTCGTAGGTAAGTAAGTCGCTCGTAGACAACTTACGAAAGGCACACGGTCGAGACGGCATTTCCACCCCTCTTTTTCTGTGGAGGGGTTGAGCTCCACGAACGCAAGCCGCCTCCCGAGGTTGTTATTTGTCTACATTTCTCCTTTGTCCCGTCCGATTCCTCGACCCCCTCACCCAAGCCCCGTGTCCTCGCACCGACTGGCAAGTCTGTCCCGTCTGGACACCGTTCCTTCGGGGGGCACCGTCTCAACTGTAAGACACTTCCAGAAATCCCTCATTCCCTCGACCGGTAAACCCAAAGCCTCCTTTCCTCGCAAAACCCGTCTCTCGTCTCGTCCGGGACTCCGTCCGTACACGACACACAAACTCCTGGTCACTCCCCCGGCGGACTCGTCTCTTCACACTCACTCTCTCGTTCGGTCCCTATGACCCCGTCCCTCCACTACGGAGACCAAGGGTGTCCGGAACGTCCAGGGCAATTCCTAACACCAAAAAGGAACCTCATTCCACTTCAAAGATTTAGTGCTCTTTAAAAAACTCGTCTCCTCTGGATTCATCTGAAATGGTCCTAGTGAAACTGACGTTCTCTGATTCCCACCTTGGTTCTGGTCAGTGCTCCTACAGTGTCATTAGGTCTACTCTCCAATCACCGAGTCTGGTCGACAAGTACCACCTGCAATACCCCCAAAACTATATAAAACTTCCATCTTGCCCGTAAAGGTCTACATAATCAATTGACAACGAGGACATTGTTTAATGACGTTTAAATCACCATTAAAAAAATAATAGCATTAAACGAAGCCAATCTTCAATCAAGTTGTACCAAACCCTAAAGGGACCACCAGGTCACCGATTCTGAGACATGAAAGTTACGTCCCCCGAGTCAAACCTCGGGACTGATCCCTTGACCTAGGGTGTCCGGGGTTGATTCTCAACTACGACGTTCAGAGTTGATCTCTAGGTGCACGACGCTGACTCTGGGTCGTGTCGGTTTATTTCTTTATTTTTAATTTTATGTACAAAAATTTACGAGTAGTGACCAAATTTTAGTCCGTCCCGACACCACGAAAGATCCATGAGATCCTCTCTTAAGGAAAGGAACCAAAGGGTCGAAGATCTCCAGTGGCGTAATACCGAGTGTTCGGGCGGGAGGTAGGAGTCTCGGTTGTCGTAGCGTAGAGGGGTTGGGAAGCAGGAACCAGCACAGGGGAGACTGATTTGGACTCTTCCCCAGAGACTAAAAGTCTGGGACGCTAATCGAGCCTGGGTGGTCGTGCTAGAGGGAACCGGTTCCAGGAGTTGAACTAGTGTAGACGTCGGGAGAACAGTTCGTCTCATGTATAACTTCTAGGGTCCGGAAACCTGTGCGTGTAGAAACCTACGACGACAAGAGAGGTCGTTCAGGTAACTGCCTAGTCTCTACCCTAAACTCTAAAAAATTTTTTACTTCTTATGCAAGTCTAAACCCCCAGACTCGTCAACTTTCTTTCTACTCGCCTGGTCCACATACCGAAACCCCGTCTACAGTCGCGAATCGAAACCCATGTATTTCACACTTTACGGACGATTTATAGGTGTAACCTCTACTGATCATCCATCAACTTACGTGTTCTGACCTCAAGTCCCTCTCTCCGAACTGCCCTGTATATTTGTCCCTCTGGCGGTGTATGCCACCGTAATCTCGGCACTTTGTCCCACTCTGGAATGGTCCGGAAAATGTCTCTCTTCTCCAGGTCTCTCATTGACAACCCCCCAGCGGTCTGGACACGTCAACGACTTTAACATGTCCACTCCCAAACCATCCACACTTCTTGGGTAACTATGAGTCAACTTGTACCACCCCTTTCACGTCTACTCCTCGTAGTTTGTCACTTTGTCAATAAGTCCTGTTTAAAGTGGTGCAATAAACTGAATCAGGGAACTTTCGAAATAGGAACAGATACCTGAGGTAAATGCAAAGATCTTAATGACCGGGTCTCGGTTTTATATTTACCGATTATACATCGAGCAATCGGTGCACAATTGAAGACTAAGAGCCATTCCACCAAAGCACAATACGACCTATTACATAATAAAAGTATTTACGAGTAAATTCTCAACATTATCTACGTGAAATCTCTCGTCAGAAACTGTTTAATACACTAGATGTCAGAGTGCATCCTATCGAAACTTTTTACCCGTTTACGGTCAAACGCAAGTCTAAATTTTAAGAACAGTATCTTACATCAAATATAACTATTGTCCTGTCTAAAATGAAAACTCACTGTACATCGGACATAATGAGCAAAAGGGAATAAATCCAACGGTGATAATTTAGCGGGTTCCGGTCCTGTGCTTAGGGAACACACATAAATTCGTGTAGACCCCCTTTCCCCCCGAAGGAACCACCGAGTCATCATTTCTCGGGTGGACGGTTACGACCTCTGAGCCCAAGTCAGGGACCCAGTCCTTCTATGGGGCCTCTTCCCTTTAGGGTTCCTGTCTCCTCGGACCGCCCGGTGTCAGGTACCCCACCACTTCTCAGCCTGTGTCGACTCGCTAATTTGTTGTCACTGCTCCTCTTTCACTAGTCGTGCCCAGGGCGGTCAACGACTTAGCCACTCCTCTCGACACACACAGACAGAAAACTCGACCACCTCAGTTTTGAGTCGGTGAGTAGGGAGGTTTGGCCCTTGAGTCAGACATCCTGTCATTTTCCCAGAACACCTGTGTCGTCCCCTTCCTCTCTCAGCCTGTTTGGCCTTCTCGTCGGCACTGCGAATAGGTGGTGGACACATTTATCGGTCACCCTTCGACGACGTGTCGCGTCCCTCGGGTCGGACTACGAGACACTGCTGACTCTCCCTTCCCTACTCCCCCACCCCTCAGAGCTCTCCCTTCCCTGTATGCATACGAGTGTCGACTGAGCACAACAACATGCCGTCTTCGTGTTGTAACATTTCGGGCAATGGGAGGTTAATTTATTTCATTTTCAGCCAGTCAGTACAAGTTGAGCAACGCTGGGGTACCTGATGCGTAAGGTACCCTAAGAGGTCCGGTCTCGTGACCTCACCCATCGGAAAGGGAAGAGGTCCCCTAGAAGGACCGGGTCCCTAACTTGGGTCCAGAGGACGTAACGTCCACCTAAGAATAGGTCGACTCGGTGTCCCTTTGGGTTCTTATGTCCTCACCCATTGGAAAGGGAAGAGGTCTCTTAGAAGGACTGGGTCCTTAGTTTGACCCCAGAGGACGTAACGTCCACCTAAGAAATGGTTGACTCGATAGTCCCTTCGGGTTTATTTATTTCTATCTGGTTTTCTTTCTTTTGGTCCAGGGCTCTCTCGACGTTTATCCACAGCGCCCGAAGTGGCGAAATGGGAAGTCTGAGCGACCCCAGTCGCATCTCGGGAAACACCTGAGTCGGAAGTGTCCGTAAAGACACGTTGTTCCGACAGACCAAGATTCGTGACACATCCTCTCATCAATCTCTTCGTCTACCCTCGCCGGCACACCGCACCCCCGGTGTAGGGGCCCCTTCCTCCCGAGACACCGGCGCAGACCGGAGACCGGGGCAGTGAAGTCCCTTTAGACCTTTGGAGTAAGAGAATGTCCTTGGTCGCGCAACCACGGGAACAAGTCAAGTCACGTCAAGTCAGCGAGTCAGCACAGACTGAGAAGCGCTGGGGTACCTGGTGTCGTGCGGTCCGGAGGGACAGGTAGTGGTTGAGGGCCTCAAATGAGTCTAAGTACAGGTAACTCAGGCACTACGGTAGGTTGGTACAGTAGGAGACAGTAGGGGAAGAGGAGGACGGAGGTTAGAAAGGGTCGTAGTCCCAGAAAAGGTCCCTCAGTCGAGAAGCTCAGTCCACTGGTTTCATAACCTCAAAGTCGAAGTCGTAGTCAGGAAGGTAACTTGTGGGTCCTGACTAGAGGAAATCCTACCTGACCAAACTAAAGGGACGTCAGGTTCCCTGAGAGTTCAGAAGAGGCTGCCTGGAACTCAGTACTTCTTTGTCAATTTAGGGCTCACACGAGGCAAATCGGCCGTCTTCAGACCAAAAGACGACGACCTTGAACCACCGGGCAGGGCACCAAGAGGCCCACTGACCCGGGGGCACCGGCGAGGAACACGTCTGCAGGACAGCCGGCCCGGACACCAGTAGACCTCCGGCACGGCCCCACCCCGCGGAAGGTGGTGCGCGGGTGCACCAACCGTCCGGCACGGAAGACAGTCGTCTGCGGGCCGAAGTGAGAGGAGGATCACCGAAGAGGTGGAGTGTCTCGCTGTCGACCGAGGTTCCCTCTCACAAAAGTTCGTCAACTTGCGGATCCTTCATCAGGTCGTAGTGGAGTGACGTAAGAACACCAGTGTCGCTCAGTGCCCCGGTCGAGTCTAAGTGTCCCTCTCCTTCACCTCAGGTGGCGAGACACCCAGTAGAGACTCGGTGGTCTTGTCTATTCATCCACTACACATAGACATGTGTACCAAACACACTTTTCTCCGATCCAGTCGGAATCGAAAGAAGATCTTTCTACGGATAAGTCTTTGGCACTGACAAGGGCTCCTAAGTTGCACCAGTCATGAAAGATTCATTCTGAAATTAATGTTCTACTAATGTGAAAATCCCTCGTGACCTTCTCTTTGTAAAGTTTCTGTGCACAAACCATTATCATTATCACGACGGAAAAAAAAAAAGAATTCTACTTTGTTAGACGCTGGTACCCCACCGTTTCTCAGTCTGTACTGACTCGCTGACTTGACTTTTGTTAAGCCTTTATCATGGACTCCGTCAGAAGTCAGTATCATTGTCATTAAATTAAATGTACATTCTACTCTAGGGAACCTTCCCTAAGATTAGTCTTGCTTTGTTTTCGACTTGTATTTTGATTCGTGACTGAAGAGAATTCGTCAACTTCAAAGACTAAGAACCCGTGGCAGCGTTTCAGTCGAACAGGACACTAGAGTCCGACAGCACGAAAACCTCGAAAAGACACCGAGACCAGAGTCACGCCTTAACACCTCAATTACGCATAATGTAAACATAATAGTGTGGAACTGTCAAGCTAACATTAAAAATTTGTCACCGAAAGTCTTACTCAAAACTTCTTGAGATGGGAGTATCTCGGTCGTGCAAGAAAGGGGTGGCACCTCTAGTCAAAGAGGGAGAACACTAGACACTGAAAAATTTTCAAGACATGGTCAGAAGTAGGATGGGGGTCTCATAGGAATACACACACTGGTCACGGAGCAAATAATCAAATTCGGGACCTTCCGTGAGGTCTAACAAAGGACTCACTGACTGACAAAGGGACCTCGGACTGAACTGGTCACCTCTTCATAAAACAAAAGTAATGAATACCAATCTTCGATCGGCAAACTCTGATGATTGAGACTGTTAGAGCTCGTTATTAAGACTATTTACTCCACGGTATTTTTCTCACTAGACTCACTGTTCTATGGTACTTTCCATAAAATAAGACGTAAGAAAAAATGAACTCAAAAAGAAAGGAAAATCAAAGGGGAACCAATTACACTTTTCCACGAATAAAGGTCGTGATGACTAACTTAAAAAATTTTTGGTGGTCACTAACCTTTTCCTTCCTAGGGAAGGGACTGTGTATGTCTGATAAGGATCACATTTAAAATGGGAAAGAATCCGTCAAAAAGAGAAGAAGTAAATTTAATTGACAACATTAAACAACGGAGAATTTAGATTGTACAACCCGAATTCTGGGTCCCTAGAGTTCTTTATACGAACTCTAAAGACCACATCAATTTGTTTATTTTCTGGAGTAATTGGTTTCGATCGTATCGGAGTCTACCCTTTTATATTATTTAAGTGAGTGAACCGAAACATTTAATCGTGTCCGTTTACATTTTACTTTTTCTTTTAAATTATGAGAAAATTTGATTTATTTATTTATCACCTCAAAGACTTCGGTCACACCCCCTTGTGAGCGGTCCGGGAGTTGTCAATCTCCCAGACGGCAGAGGAAACACCACCCTAATCACTGGTGCACTACCTCGGAGTGTGAGTGTTACAGACGGACAACGAGGGCTAAGGCGACAGTTAGTTCTACGGCCCTGGACCCTGTCCCCAGTCGTCCCTCTTAGTCCAGGGCCCACCCGAGCACGAGTTTGACCGGTCCCTCTTTGTCGGTGGTTGGTCTGGACTTCTCGCTCAGACGTAATAAGGACCGGAAAATTTGTCTGTCGTCTTCACGGTCTGTCATTGGGCAATTGTCCTTTTTAGTTCGAAAACAAAACCTTACGGATAACGAAAAAGAAGACTCGTGGAGTATACAGACACATGGACTGAAAGGAAGAACAAATCAAACGTAGATCGAAATAGCTGGTAGGGACTTACGCGTCTCCTCACGACCTCGTGTCGTCGGTCGCGGCGTCTGTCGTCTACGTCTGGCCTCCTTAAGTCGACCGATCCCGGAACTGGACGTCAGGGCGTCCAACCCTGCAGACTCAAACACATGTCTCTGCCGAGACAAACGTCACCCAACAACGTCCTCTTACGGCCGCCGAATTCGAGGGAACCTGTTCTACCTTCGTCGTTGGGACCTTACAGGATTGAGGAGGAGGCTTTTTGCGATAAAGGGGCTCAGGGACCTAAGGTCACTGCCCCTACTCCTCCCTTAAGACCGCACACTCCTAAACCTTGAATTGGGAAAGCTACCGAACGGCATAAGTAGTGCAATGATATTTGAAGACTTTCTTTCTCTTCTGGAAGGTTATACCTTCCTTTTTATGAGGAAATACCTCTTCGACGAAGTCTCAGTTCAACACTAGCAAAGCCCTCTGTGATTCACACCGTTCTCGAGAGTCCACTCATCGGGGACGTTTTTTGGTCAATCGAGACATGTAACATGAAAAAATCACGACTTTATTAATATCGTAGTGTCGGATCACAGGACAACATTCTTACTATAACAGATTTGACTTTCTGCTTTGTCTTCCCTTGGAATCGTTAAGTCCAAGGAGTCTATTCAATGAATTGGACTAAAGGAAATACTTTCGGCCGACTTATTTTCAATTATGAATACTCCTATAATTAGCACAAATAACATGGTGACTTGAAAGAAATCATCTTCTTAGATAAGTTTAATAAAACAACATTTTTTTTCATAAGACAGTACGTATAACATAAAATTTTCTACAATGACCGGGTGCCATTCAAAGCCTTAATTGACGGCACAAATGTACAAAATCATCTTCTTAGATAAGTTTAATAAAACAACATTTTTTTTCATAAGACAGTACGTATAACATAAAATTTTCTACAATGACCGGGTGTCATTCAAAACCTTAATTGACGGCACAAATGTACAGATCGTCAGACTATGAGTCTTACGTACCTATGCGAACAACCACTGTAACCAGTTCGATACCTTTCAATTTTTGTGTTCCTTTAGAAACAAAAGGTTTGAGACTCTTTATTGTCTCCCGAAGGGACCACCGAGTCACCATTTCTTAGGGGGACGGATCCGTCCTCTGTGTCCAAGTTAGCGACTCGGTCCTTCCAGGAGGTCTCCTCCTTTTCCATTGGGCGAGGTCATAAGAACGGACCCTACTTCCTTTCTCCTCCTTTGTTAACCGTGTCTTTCGATCACTGTTGAACAACCGGTCAAACAACAACAATATAACCTTGAGCTCCAAACTCACTCTAGATATAAAACATTTCGTTCGTTATTCATAAAAATAATACTTTACTTAAATGTCTAAAAGTACTACATGTTTAATCTCATCTTTATTAGACTATCTCGGGGAAGTAAAAGGTCTACTACTTTGAGACCGGGTCTCCCTACACTAGTAAACAGATTACTTACAGTGTACTGACAGAACCGTAAGATTCTTGAGAAATGTGACACGACAAAGTTCCAAAATGATGGAGACTCGGACGGAACAGGATTTACCTCGAACTTCTCTCCACTTTACTTAGTGTCCACCAAAAAAAAGGGGAAATTAACTCAAACATTGGCGGTTATAGGTTCCACATAATACTAAAAGGGAAATAATACTACTCAACAACGACGTTACTTACTAAAGTCAAACAGAATTCTTCGATTACTAATCGTGTCTTCCTCATATTGAAAGGACCAAAGACACTTGTTCACCGTTAATTTTTTTACTAAATCTCAAAATTAAAACGTTATTAAAATCTGAATACGTTTCAACGTTTTCTCAGGTTTCTAAAAAGGTGCATGTCAAATGAGTCTAAGGTGGTGTCAACTGTAAAATGGTCTAAACGAAGTAGCAGGACAGAGATGTGTGTGTGTGTACTAAAATAAGACTCGGAAAATTCTCATTCAACTGTTATAGTATGGGAAATGAAGGTTTACGAAGTCGTCATGGATGATTTTTGTCCCGATCGGTGTTATATTAATGGTTTTAGATTGAAAATTATAAGTTTAAAGTAGTCAAAAAAGGTGATTCAAGGAAACATTAAATTTTTTTTAAGATCAAGTCTTAGGTTGGGAGCCAATGTGACGTAGAGGAACAGGAAAGACGAAGTAGTGGAAACTAGACTTCGTCGACGAGTCAGGAAGGAACAGGAAGTGTTGGTGCTGTAAAAACGTTTCATGTTCCATCATCCACAAAACGTGTTGTAGGGAGTCAAACCTAGACAGACCACAAAGGAAACCCAATCTGAGGTCAAGACGTAAACACCGCCATTCTCGTGTCTTCTCGACACACAGAAGGAGTCCTGGAGTGTCGTCCCCTGTCTTCTCAACAGGGTACCCTGTCCCCTCGGACCGCCCGACGGCAGATACCCCAGCGTGTCTCAGCCTGTGCTGACTTCGCTGAATCGTTGTCGTCATCGTTACTGCAATTTAGACCATTGAACTGTTCCACCACTGACAGAACTATAGAAAACATTCCAATACTAAAAGGGGGATAGTAAATGTTATAAACCCCTCTACGATCCTCTGGCACAGGTCAGACGAAGAGTAGTGTGTAGGTGGACGGTCGAAGTCGCAGGACCGCACTAAGAATCGAAACTGTAATAATGCGCCATCCTTGGTTTGCCACTAACAAGATTAAGGTTCTAAGGAGGAGGGAAATTGCAAACCTTAAGAAGACATTTTGACTCGAGAAATCGGAAGTAATAAATAAGTAAATAAATACAGTCCCACCTGAGTACTCAAGAATAAGACACCCAAGTAATGTTTCGGGTAAATGAAACAACGGGTCCAACAAGGATTACACCTTGTGCCCGGTGTAAACTCTACTGAAGACACAGGAAAACTGTAGTAAGAGACTCGTACAGAGACGAAACGTCGGGTTCTTCCACAATGTCCGAGTAGATCATACAAGGAACAAGGTCAGAATGTTTTTCGGTAAAAGGAGATTCTCGGGACCACCAAGGAAAATCACCTCTTAATATAAATTTTTGGATCACTTCACTTCACTTCACTTTCAGTGAGTCAGTATAGAGAAAAACGTTAGGGTACCCGATATGTCGGGTACCTTAAAGAGGTCGGTCTTACGACCACACCCATCGGAAAGGGAAGAGGTCCCCTAGAAAACTCGGGTGTAGAGGGCGTAACGTCCGTCTAAGAAATGGTCGACTTGGCCTTCCCTTCGGGTTCTACACAGCCTTCACCCTACGACAACCGAATAGTAACGAGAGTCCGGGCGAAGTACTCGTCTCACTCCTTTAATTGTACACTCCACACACACGAGTGTGGAGACAGAAAGATCGAGGCTTCGACAAAGAGAAAGAGAGATCGAGAAAGCTGAAGACAGAAAGACAAAGAGAAATGAAGAGACATAAAGAAAGGGAAAGGTATGAAAGCAAAATAGACATAAAGACAGAGAGAGAAGAATTTTTGGCACCCAAGGATGACCACGAAGACTAAGGTTAAGTCGACAGGGCGTGAGCAGACTCGGAAAGGGCAAAGGTACAGACATTGAACGAAGAGACTGACACTCTTTGACTCGCGACGAATAAGTGCTAACGAGCAAGTCAGAGTATTGTGGGCTTTAAATCAAAGTCTTGACGATTGGATGTGCCAGCAAATTTCCTTTTAAATTATGTATGAACTCAAAAGAAAATCTTACACACAAAAATTTCCCGTTCTTAACAATAGGACACTACACAATGATGGATCGTCACCAAAGAGAACGGTAGAAATTGAAGAACTAGTAACATTATTCAGTACGACCAAAGACAATTCACACTTCCGTCATACATAGAAGTCTCACCCTCTTTAGTTTTCATCATGAGTTTACTCTGACACCCGGAGAAGATTTGGTTAAATCTATTACTTTCGTAGCCAACAGAAGAATTAATACCTTTGTTGAACTAATAAAAAAAAATTTCTCGAAGGTTCTGATAAAAGAAAAAGGAATCGTAAAATTTGGAAAGTTTCTTTTCAGACTGAAATCGGAGTTCGGAAAGTTTCTCCTGGTGCCCACAAGACGACCTAGAATTTTTAAGGTAGAGAGAAGCCACGTCCACCCTACCTTCCGATAAATCACTGACGAGAGACCTTTTCTCCTGTTGCAAAGTACGTAAATCTCTCGAAAAGAATAATGGAAAAAGCCCCTCGTTCAAATACTTTTTCGGACTTTCTCTCACTTTATAAAAACCTCGACAGAATAAAATGAACAGGACTTTAAAGGGTACTGTACCTACTCAATCACTCGACTTACTCGTCCTGTATGGACTCTAAATCGGATTTAATTCTACGACCTACGATATCTTGCACAAGTGAACATTGTTGAAGTGGAAAATTGTGGACATTGAATAGGGGCAAAAGACGACCACCTCAGATCGACACAAGTGTGTTCTACACATGTCTAGTACCATAAGTCCCTACACACTGTGAATAAGGTCTTCCCCTGGGAGAGAGTCCTCACACAAGACTGGAGGACCAAGTACACCCGTCCAATCCGTCGAACGTCCTTACAACATCGCTAAGTACGGAACCTCACTTAACGACCAGGAATTTTAAGGAAAGTCCGAGGAGTCCACCGAATCACCACGGACGTTACGTCCTCTGTGCCCATACTAAGGACCCAGCCCTTCTAGGGGGACCTCCTCCTTTACCGTTGGGTGACGTCATAAGAACGGACCTCTTAAGGTAGTAGTCAGTCAAGTCAAGTCAGCGAGTCAGCACAGGTCGAGAAACGCTGGGGTACTTAGCGTCGTGCGGTCCGGAGGGACAGGTAATGGTAGAGGACCTCAAGTGAGTCTGAGTACAGGTAGCTCAGGAACTACGGTAGGTCGGTAGAGTAGGAGTCAGTAGGGGAAGAGGAGGACGGGGGTTAGGGAGGGTCGTAGTCTCAGAAAAGGTTACTCAGTTGAGAAGTGTACTCCACCGGTTTCATGGTCTCGAAGTCGAAATCGTAGTAAGGAAGGTTTCTTTAGGGTCCCAACTAGAGGAAGTCTTACCTGACCAACCTAGAGGAACGTCAGGTTCCCTGAGAGTTCTCAGAAGAGGTTATAGTGTCAAGTTCGCGTAGTTAAGAAGCCGCGAGTCGGAAGAAGTGTCAGGTTGAGAGTGTAGGTGTGTACTGGTGTCCTTTTTGGTATTGGAACTGATCTGCCTGGAATCAGCCGTTTCATTACAGAGACGAAAACTTATATGATGTCTCCATAGACCGTCCGATGTCAGGTGTCCCAGTGTTTCTCAGTACTCTGTTGAATCGTTGACTTGTTGCTATTGTGCCAAGGAAAACTGAAACCCAAGGCACTGAGACCACGAATTTACTTTCACTCACGGACCCTGGAGTCGTGTCGACATGGGACCCACCGGGTCTTCTCCTGGATCGGTGGACCCCGTCTGGTCTCCATGAGTTCCTCCCGAACCCCGGAACCCTGATCTTACGCAAATTAACACCACCATGACCCGGAGGACCTAGGGAAAACAGAGTACAGGAAATGAGTACATAGACGGTCTCCTCCCCGTGTCAGAGAGCAGCACCGACCTCCCCGTCCTCCGCGGTGTGGTCACACTGAGTCCGCCGACAGGAGGACCAAGCCTAGGCCTACTCGGGTCGATCTTCCGGCCGGCGGCGAAGGGCCTCGGGTCGTCGGTCGGAGCACGGACAGCGGGTCCCACCCCCTACCTCTCAGAACCGACGAAGTAAAAGGTTTAACCATGTTGAACCTCTCGAGGTCAACGCCTCGGGTCTGCCACTTCGGCACTAGATCCAATTTGAGACCCAAGAGCCTCCTGAGGGAATGGACGAGAACATCGCCGTCTGACCGATCCCAGGACGCTGGACGAACGTCCCTCCCCTATGCTCGGTTCCCGGGCGAGGTGAGGTCGGAACTAACACGTGGGTCTCGTCCAGCTCCGCCCGAAGTGGTGCTCCCGGGTAGTGTGTCGGATCTTTTACGGAAATTTCGATCCAACTCCCCCGAAGGGACCGGTAGGTCACCAATTCTGAAGTGCGGAGGAGACGTTCCCCGTGGCCAAATTAGGGACCGGCCCTCTCCTTCTAGGGCGTACGGTGAGGTTTCCAATTTTTTTTAATTGACCTAGCTCTCTTACACTTTTTTAGCAATCCACTCAAGTCTTACTTTTATAGACTTCAGGACCATAAAAAGATCCTCCCTTTTTAAGATCTGGTGTGTGTATTTACACTCACTACAGATAACGGTCTTGAGGGTCCATTTAAACACTTATCCAACCAAAACCAACAACCCCAAAAAAAAAAAAAGTCAATATTTTCTTGTCAAAGGATGGAACAAACAATGGTTCTACCAACATTTCAACGCGTTGAAAGTGATTCTTGATTTCATATAAACGCTACGGTCTCCCCTCCCCTCCCCTTCCTGTAGAAGGTTTCTCTTTGACCTCTCGTTGTGCCTTAGAGGCTCTCCGTGTGTACGATGGGCACTCCTCCCCTCCCTGACAGCCCCACCTCTTCGACAGTGAGGACCTCCTCTAAGTCTTAGCCCCGTGCCGTACCATACGATAAACAATACTCGCGGTTCTTACGTTCTCACGGACACTTCGGCTTTAGGGTCACGGACTTTAGGGACTCCAATCCTTTACGAGTGTGAAGGTCGTGAACGGTTTGGCTGTAAAGAACGTCGACTCTGAGTCCTCAGACGGTGCCGGGGTCTGAAGGGCCCCGTGGAAACGAACGAATCTCACTAAGCCTTCCAGACGGTTTCGAGCCTTCAGCATTATTAGCCCTCTCCGCTAGAGTGTACAGAGAGGAGAAACAACTCTCTGCTCGGAAAGTCAAACACAAACGTAGTGACGATAGTAGGCACACACTGGCAACGGCTTTCGCCGCCATGTACCAGACGTCAGTCTCGACGGACCTCTCCTCGAGACGTCAACATTAAACCCGAGTTTGAGAGTCGAACCGACACAGTCGTCTCATCAGGGGTGTCATTTGGGTTGTGCACACACAGGTCGGAAAGACGACCGATAAAATTGACTACGAATCTTCTCGACAGGGTAAAGACTTACTATAAGAAACGGAGTATCTACTTTATTAAACGAGATGACACCCCCTCCGTATTTCCTGTCATTCCTGGCAACCTACCAAATATAAATAACGTGCCGGTCCGGACATACTACAAATACCGTAACGTTCGTAGGACAGTATCAGATTAGAACGTCTGAAACACATATCCTCATTTACCTTTAGAGGTGGTGGTCACCTCTTTTACCGTGTCCTCGAGTCTGCAACTCCCCACTGAGAGTTGGTAAATGGAGCAAAATGTCCTTTCTCTCACCTTCGAACATTTTAGCTATAAAGGTTTAGTCTTCGATCACCGTCCAGTTCAGATCTTGAGGACTGAACTCAGGTGAACTCACGGAACAGGTAAGGACACCACACGGAACTACGGTCGAGACGACTCCCATCACACAATTTACAGAGTAGAAAGCACCTTGTTCACGAAGGGAGCATCGAGTCAACCAATTTTTAGGTGGACGTTACGTCTTCTGGGGTCAAGCTAAGGACCCAGCCCTTCTAGGCGACCTCTTCCCTATCCGATGGGTGAGGTCATAAGAACCCGAAAGGACCACCGGGTCGACTATTTCATAGGTGGACGTCACACCGTCTGGACCCACACTAGGGACCCAACCCTTCTAGGGGACCTCTTCCCTTTCCGATGGGTGAGGTCATAAGACGGGACCTCTTACGGTACCTGATATGTCAGTGTTTCTCAATCTGTTTCGACCATAACTCATTTACTAACGACTAATCAAAAGTCGGACAACTGTTCCGACTGTGGACAGAATTTTATCTCCTTGACGTAAATGTGAAAGTCAGTAGTCCTTAGACGTCCAATGAACTAAGTAAAACGTCAATGAACTAAAGACCATTCAGTACAAATAAAAAGTTCAATATCACTCATCATTTTAGATCCTTAGAGTGTCACCCAGATCATTTATCGTTCACTTCGACGAGTCAGCACAGGCTGAGAAACGCTGGGATACCTGACATCGGATGGTCCGAAAAGGCAGGTACCCTAAAAGGTCCGTTCTCATGACCTCACCCAACGGAAAAGGAAGAGGTCCCCTAGAAGGGCTGGGTCCCTAGTTTACGTCCATAACTTGGGTCCAGAGGGTGTAACATCCGTCTGCGAAATGGGAGACTCGGTGGTCCCTTCGGGGTCATTTATCGTTTAGACTTCTATTAAATTTTACAGTTTTGAGAATTTATGGAACTTAGACAATTTTTCGTGAGTCTTACTAAATAAAATTTTTATGTACTTTGGTTCATATTGAATGACTGTCACGGGTTCTACCGACGTGTGTGTATGTACACACACTCTATGTCCAAGTATATATGCATATGCCAAGATTTAAACATTATGCATCTTCTTTTAAAAATTTTTCTAACATGTATGTTTACTTAATCACGAAAGATGATATTACTAAGAATGTCTCTATTTGAACTATCTTAATTAACTTGATAATATGTAAAGTCATGTTCCCAAACTTTTCTTTGTTGAACCGGTAGAATATTGACTGAGATTTAGACTTTTCTAACCAACCAATAGAGTGACTCGAGTAAAAAGTAGTATAAATCAACTATTTACGGTCACATAAAATCCAAAATAACGGTCCCTTTCAATTTCATCCGAATAGACCAATAAAACAATACTAGTAAATCTAAATTTACATTTACAATATTAAAACTTACTGATAAAAAGAAGATTTACTATAAATTATAAATATAACGAATTTCGTAATCTCAACCATGGTTTTCGGTATAGAAACTACCACGAAAGAAAATTGGTCTTTCTTTTATTATTAGAATTTATATAATCAGAAATGTATTGTCGACTCCAATTGTTAAAAAAAATGAAACGGAAAATAGAAAAAATTAAAAGGAAAAAAGTAGACTCCCAGATTGAAAGTGTCAGGCACGATTGACGACAAATAAGGATTGAAATAAAAGATCATTATTGAGCTACGCGTTTATGTCCAACAAGTCGAAGTGCGCTGCAGCGTGTCGGGTGACCACCTTCCTTTTTAGGGCACACTCTGCTTGGGAACACAAAACAGCAACACGAGCACCCCGACTGGGATAGAGTAAACAGGACAACTTCCAAGGCGTCACCACACGACTCATGACGGAAAGGTAGGTGATGGTCGTGCCCCCGCACCACACGTGTGTCCAGGTGTTCGGGTACCGCCAGGTCGAGCGGGAGGCGCACCGTCTGCTCTACCTACAATTGTAACCAGTACTTCAGCCGATGCACTAAGGAAAACTCTTGACGACATGGTCACTTTGGTAGGACTCCAACCACACCCCCCGAAGGAGCACGACACGGACCACGCCGAGGACCGAGCAGAAGACGTCAGGGTCTTCTCGCACAAGAAACACAAGAGACGAAATTCGTGGACATTGAACATATTGTCATTGAGCAGAGAGACAGTGGTCGGACTGTGGTAGTCTCTAGGGGACAGACATTTGAAGAAGGCATACAGGGGTGTCAGGAGTCGTTTTTCGAGACTGAACAGAACCGACCGGCGTCTCTTGAAGACCTCGAGGTCGAGACCACCCAGACATCCTCGACGGGTCACGGTCGGTGTCACTGTGCACCAAGAGGCTCAGGTACCCGGAGCTATGGCAGAAGGCAGGCGGACCTCACAGGCACGGAGAAGGTCCGGCCCGACTAAAGTACTTACCGGGACACGTCTCCAGTGGGCGAGACACTTCTGAAGGAGTTAGGAGGGAATTACATTTAATCTTTCGAGAGACGACCTCAGACATTTTACGGTATAGTCGGGAAGTACCACCGTCACACCCAGTCACAAAAGCTTTGAGATGAAAAGTCCACGAAGACCTAAGGTCCCTGGGAACAGTCATCGAGGGTGTTCAACACTCCCCCTCTTTTTTAGGAAAATAGACAGAAATCGAAGTGACACTCTAAAGGAAATGTGTCGTCCAAGGTTCTCAAATCTCCCTTTTTCTTTTCACCTTTTTTTTGGGACGAGACCCGGTCAAAGAGTCCGTCAAAGGTAACGTCGGGAGCACCTTTCTACTCCGCAGGGTTCCCGGAGTCGACGGGGTCCGCGACGAGCGGGCGGGCCCCCGACTCTGTGCCCAGAACCCTCGTCACACAGACGGGCAGAGAGTGAGAACACCCGTGTCGTCACGCGGTCCCGTGTGGGGACCCTTGCGGGAGACGACCGGACCGTCCCTACGACGCTACGACGCCGTAGGGGACCGTAACGTGTCGGGCCGTCTCCTGGCACCCGTCCCGACCAGAGACGAGTGAACATGGGGGTCGCGGACTGCATGACCAGGGCACCTCCCATACGTCGTGGGAACTACTACCCTTCCTTCTGATCGCGACCAGGGGCGACCGACGACACCTGGGACCATCTCACGAAGAGTGAGGGTCTTACGGACATCTTGAGTGAGCCAAACGTCATTCGACGAAAGGGCGTTTGCAAATGGAAGTTTTCATCTTCTGTAGTTAGGAGTCCGGCCACAATTTGGTATCCCCTGGAAAGGTAGTTCTCGGGACCCTGAACGTGAAGAGCTTCTATGTATTGGAAGAGAATGATCGCGGTACTACAGGGGTTCAGTAACACAATCACACACAAATATTTGACAAATAATATGTTTACCATTTGCATGTTTGGAGGGACGAAACCCCTTGAGTGTCTGTTCAACTCCTCAACCCGTCCTGTACGTGGGAAGTTTCCCACTTCCTAGGGTGTGAGTCGTCTAAGTAAAAAGTAGCAAATATAAAATTTCACCGGAAAGTTCACCAGTATGAAAATTAATTTCCTGTCAAGACTGATCAAATGTAAATTATCTATGCAAAAATAGAAATTACGGTAGAGTCGAAACCTCCTCTTCCGTTACCGTTGGGTGAGGTCATGAGAACGGACCGTTTAGGGTCCCTGCTCCCTCGGACCACCCGACGGCAGAGTCCCCAGCGTGTCTCAGCCTGTGTTGATTTCGCTGAATCGTCGTCGTCGTCGTCGTCGTTGAAACCTTTGGAATACTTTTCCTGAGAACCTACACCAGGGAAAATTGTACTTTATAAAACCACAAAAATAGAATGATTATATCTAGTTCTCATGTATAAATATATATATAATCTTTCCGTATCTCTATTTGGCCTCTTCCGTTACCGTCGGGTGAGGTCATGAGAACGGACCTTTTAGGGTACCTACTTCCTCGGACCACCCGACGTCAGGTACCCCAGTGATACTCAACCTGTGTTGACTCGCTGAAGTGAAAGTGAAAAGTGAAAGTACGTAACCTCCTCCTTTACCGTTGGGTGAGGTAACAAGAACGGACCTCTTAGGGTCCCTGCCGTCTCGGACCACCCGACGACAGATATCCCAGTGTGTCTCGGTCTGTGCTGACTTCGCTGAATCGTCGTCGTCGTCGTCTCTACTTTGTGAATACCTCATTGGGTCAATACAACAGTCCCGTCCAGTCTCGGTGTGGAGTAGAAAATTTGTAGACAATACCCATCCCTGAACCGAAAGTACGAAATGCCCCTTTTAGGACATCCTGACTCCGTAAGTTAGGAATGTCGGTTTCCGTCCTGATGTCAAAGACAACTGTCAAAAAAATCGAGAAAGACGCACATCGAAAGGAAAGAATTACGTCTCTTATCGGAAGTCTTCAACACCTCCTCGACTGGGCGTCGTGTGGAATCTTCCGTCTCCCCTTGATCGCTGGCGCCGTCCAAGACCACCGAAGGCGTAGACGACCCGACGGGTCGGCAGAGCAGAAAGGAGAAGTGAAGGGCCCGTGCGAACAACGACCCTGCGACGTGAAAGGTGGGACTGTACGGGGTCGGTCACGTCTCAGTCGTCTATGAGACTAAACAACGAGTGTCTCAAACTCGACGTTCGTTTCCCCGGTCTCGATCACTTTTCGGGACACAACTATTTTCTTTCAGTAGGAAAGAAAAGAAGGACAACGAGACACGAGGCTTCTCGTCCACTGCACCGACACTTTACTCGCAGAGACGACTAAAGTCTCTGCGCGTGGACAACGGAACGGAACGGGGTGGAGAGACGAAGGCGAAGGAGTAGGGACTCGGCGCCATCAACGGTGTGCACGAGTCCCCAACAACACTTTTGAGTCCCTCGACGACACGTACGGACCACGCACCCTCGTGCCACGGGCACAATCGCTAGACCCACTGATTTCTCCATTTGAGGTCGGTGCAAGTAACGGACCTTCTGCGTACGAGTGGTATCAATAACTATTCAAGTCTGACTCTTCGATAAATTTATTCTCCGAGATTCCCACTGACTTGACTTGACTCGACTTCCCACTGACAACTGGTACCTACCTCATAAGACATAATCTGTAACAGAAAAGGTAAAAGAAACATGAAGGAACCGTAGATTAGACAACCCGTGTATTATCCGTCAATCATTTATATTAGAAATACGGTGACGGTAAAAAGACCTAAGATATATCTTGTCACATCAAAAAGAAATTCGAAAAAAGGACCGAAATAAGTTTGGTCACCTATGGACTTATAGTATACGGATTTTATCAGAAACTTGATAATTATCTATAGTGTTATAGAACACCTTCACTATGTATTTAAAGTTTATTCTTGGGAGATCTTGTGTCAAAAAAAAAATTAATAAGTGTAAACATTCCAGTTTAAGTTATTTATATTAAAATTTTTAATTAATTTGAAAGGATATAATACGAGAATCGAAAACCTTTAAATCAGAATTCTTAAATTCCATATTTACTGTAAAGGTTCTACATAGATAGAAAAATGTACCAGTAGTCCCTGTCGTAAAAGAATTCGTGACATGTGTACTAGAATAATTATATTCCATTCTTTATCCAGAGACAGAATTTATCTTTCGACCTCCAAACACACCCTTCAAAATCCTAACTAGGAATCATAAGGGAAGTCAAGTCAAGTCAAGTCAGTAAGTCAACACAGGCTGAGAAATACTGGGGTACTTGACGTCGTGCGGTCCGGAGGGACAGGTAGTGGTTGAGGACCTCAAATGGGTTTGAGTACAGGTAAATCAACCACTACGGTAGGTTGGTAGAGTAGGAGACAGCAGTGGAAGAGGAGGACGGAAGTTAGAAAGGGTTGTAGTCCCAGAAAAGTTTACTCAGTCGAGAAGCTTAGCACACCGGTTTTATAACCTCAAAGTCGAAGTTGTAGTCAGGAAGGTCACTTGTGGGTCCTGACTAGAGGAAATCCTACCTGACCAGCCTAGAGGAACGTCAGTAGGCTTTCCGGTCCTGATCGAACGACTCAGAGCATCAAATCCACTCAGTGTTGGAGAGGGAAAAACTAATTCGGACCTGCAAAAAGATAGTGTATGTATGGAGACAGACCGTCTCTTCCTCGTAAAGAAGGACAGTCTAGTCACGAATCTACTCAAAACGACTCTTCCCCTATCCCTAAAGTAAAGACTACAATTCCTTCATCGTATCTGGTTTTATCGAACACAATTTGTTCTTGGTCATCGTGAATATAGTGACATAGTCTGATTAATTAGAGTCGTGTTTGGACTGTCGATCTGAAACCTACGTTGAGACAAAAATAAAACGTACTTCATATCATGACATCATAAATTATATAAAATAAAGAATTCAAACTCTTTTCCTTATTAGTCGTTGAATAGTGACGAACAAACCATTCTGTCTGTGTCTTACTCTTGTTCATATCCTCTTCCCGTCTTTCGTGTGCAGACTAAGGTATCTCCACTTCTTTCCCCCTTGCACCCGAAGTATGCTTAGGTACCACCGGTGCCAGTACTAGAAATATTAAGCTACTACCGCACTCTACATTATAAGTCCGAATTCAACTGGGAGAGGGAATGCAATACTGGTACACGTCCTATGACTTGGACAGACTTGGAGTCCAAGGAGAAAATGTTTATTACCCTATCATCACAGATAGAACTTCCAAATGAGATTTCCAATTTACTCTTGATAGCATGATCGTATTACGGACCGTGTGTGATCTTTGAATTACAAAAGAGGAAAAAGAAAGAAGGGACTTCACCTAATTAACTCCTGACACAGTCTCAGAGGTTCCGGTGGGGATACAGACTACCAAACGATCCTTCTGAGTACCCTAGGGCATACATCAACTAGGTGTCGAGTCTAAATAACGTCACATTCCTATATTGGAGCTGTCGTATAATTTTTCGTCTCTGTAATGAAACGGTTGTTTCCAGGCAGATCAGTTTCGATACCAAAAAGGTCATCAGTACATTACTATACTCTCAACCTGATATTTCTTTCGACTCACGGTTTCTTAACTACGAAAACACAACCTCTTCTGGGAACTCTCAGGGAACCTGACGTCCCTCTAGGTTGGTCAGGTAGGATTTCCTTTAGTCAGAACTTATAAGTAACCTTCTTGACTACAACTTCGACTTTGAGGTTATGAAACCGGTGGACTATGTCTCTTGACTGGAACATTTTCTGGGACTACGACCCTTTCTAATTTCGACCCTCTTCGTCCCCCATTGTCTCCTACTCTACCGACCTACCGTAGTGACTGAGTTACCTGTACTCAAACTCATTTGAGGTACTCAACCACTACCTGTCCCTCCGGACCGTACAACGTCAGGTACCCCAGTGTTTCTCAGCCTGTGTTGACTCGCTGACTGGACTTGACTTGACTTCCTATCTCAGTCGTCTCCCCTCACCACGGCCCCCGCGTCGGGCGTCCTTGGTCCGACCCACAGGTCCTCGGGGAGGGGTACCTGACGAATCGTGTACGAAGCAGGGAGGTCGACACTCGACACTACTGCTCACACTTTACGACAGGACAGTCCCCTTGAGTAGTCCCTGAGACACGGTCCCCGGACACGACCCGCGACCAGTGTATCCGTGAGACGGAGGACGACATAAGACTTTAAGGCCTGACGGTCTTCCTTTCGTCCAACCTGGTATAATGTCTGTCATTCGGAGTCAAGACCCTTACACTCTTGTGAGGGGTTTAGATTCAAGGGTTTACGGTCGGTTCCCCGTGGGAACGTTCGTCCCGAAAGAGTCTTATCGGTAAAGTCTGGACGGCATCTGTCCCTGTTTATTTTATTTATGGAATTTAACCATATTTCGAATACCTAACCGAAGGAGTTCCTTATTATGTCCATCTATCCACTTGTGACAGTCTTTCTACTACAAACATACCAAGACCTACTACTTATCCATAAACACTAATAAAAAATTTTTGGAGGGTTCTTGACCTTTTAAGGTAATTTTAGAGATGACTGGGGAAGGAGGAGATCCTTATGAAGAGTCAAACGTACGACGGGAGTTTATCCACGAATGAAAAATCCACGAAAACACACTCATAATAAACCCACTGTAAAGTTTGTACCACTACGAGTGTGGAACCACTACAGTAGAGGGTTTTTCACGGTGGTTGTCTCAGGAGGACCTGGGTGGCCCGGTTCTTGGACTCGGTTCTGCCAGTAGGCACATGTACACACACGAGGTGACTTGTCACACACGAGGGTGAGCTGCAGGAAGGCAACTACCTTCTCCCCTTTTGAGAATTGGACTGTCCTCAGTAAAACGATCCAATGAAAAAACAAATTTTTCGAGTCCCGTTTACAAGTTACATCGAGAACGATCATAGACATTATTTGTAAATTCCGTCTCCAGAGATTGGATTCCAAGTCACTACCAGAAATCTCCCAGTCACTTGCATACGTTTGATGCGAATTTTAAAAACAAGTATACATAAAAAGTCAAAACTTCCAAACATCTAAAATAGTCGAACTTCCTTAGAACCGGGGCTATTTCTAAAGTTCGAGAGCTAAATCTGTCTTCCTACGATCTGTCCGCAGAAACACCGAATACAGTCCTCAAAGAACATACTAGAAAAAGTACTCTCGTAAGATTGCAATTATAAAGGAAAAACATCCATAACGTGACTACTATACAACGTTTCTCTTTACTACAGGTTAGGAAAAAACCCATCGATACCCCAGTAGTAGAATCTACTATAAGTACTTTCTTCGTAGCGTTGACTGCACAATGAACCTGAAGAATTTCTACACAATGATCGTTCTGGCCTTGACTTCGAGTATTAATTGAGGAGTGGAGTGGACTAGTTGTTCGAGTCAAGAATGATACCTTTGCACGGAGAGTAGGTTCA
This sequence comes from Capra ibex, assembly GCA_006410555.1. Classification (NCBI taxonomy): domain Eukaryota; kingdom Metazoa; phylum Chordata; class Mammalia; order Artiodactyla; family Bovidae; genus Capra; species Capra ibex. The sequence continues at coordinate 6,638,342 of SJYO01004576.1, forward strand.
CTTTTTGTTCGTGGGGCACCTCCAACACATGGAATCACCCCGAGTCTTCCTCAGAAAACTTAGATAAAATGCGGAATAGAAACTTTAAGTGGTGAGCCCACTCTTCCCACTGTAGCAACAGAAAGACCGGACACTTGTTCATTCATTCATTATGAGATTGGATGGTCTCGTTATTCCAATGGATAACCCTCGGAAACTTGGAACGACGCTTCTAAACTTATTGGATGTCTAAAGTGTAACGATTAATCGACAAATTTATAAACCAAGGTGGTATGGAGTAATGAGATATGAAGCCTTCTTCCAAGCTATTTCTCATTTATTTCGGACACGAACTTTCCACTTGTCCCTTTACGAAGATTTTCGTCCTTCGTGTCTCGCTCCTCCCCCTTCCCCCTCAGACTCCTCGAACACCCCACTAGAGGTCTCGACTGAAGGACGGGGGGCCGCCCGCCCTAAGACCCGGCGGGGTCTCCGAGTGGCACTCGGGAGAGTCGTCTCCCCTGTGCGACCACGCCGACGGGCGGAATACCGTCCTTGTCCACGACCTCTACGTCTTGTGTAGGATTCGCGAACCGTCTCTTAGTCCTTCGTTTTTTCACAAGGATTTGTCAGTCGTCTCTTAATCCGTCTCGTGATCTCAAGTGTCGTGTGGGTCTCCCGACAGAGGGACATGAAAAGAATTTTTCTACTTACTCGTTTGTGAAGTGAACTTCGACGGAAAGGTTTGCGTGTTGACCTTTACCTGTGGACACGCAGACAGTGACGAAAGTCTGTCAGTCCCAGGTGAACCCCAACGTAAACAGACTTGCGTCAATTGGGACTGGGACGAAGAGAGAGAGGGTGACAGCACTCTCGGTCTAGATTTTTAGAGGCCTGAGAAAATTCTCAATCTGAAAGAAGAATCTCTGACTGACGGTCCGGAAAAGGAGGGACGGGCAGTAAAGTGAGGGTCATTTTCGGTACGGAAAATCTGATACTGCTAAGGTCACTAATTTGTCTTTGGTTTTCCTTCGACGAACGATGACCGACTCGGTGGTCGACTTGTTTCTGTTCGTGGAGCAGAGAGATAGTCTCGGAATTCACACGTGTGCGAAAGACTTTGCGGAAGTCCTCACAACTAAGACGAAGTATCAGTGTCGTGCTTCCTACTGACTCGAAACTCTGGAAATCTGTCAAAAGAGTGTTACATTTAAAATAGACAAAGACATTTCTTTTATTAAGTCTTAGAGGTCATGTACTATTTGATGTCGTATGAATACAAAAAGTACATATCTAATATGTCAAAGAACTCATCATTTAGACGGACGATGTCACTACATAAGATAATAGTAAGGGATTAGGACGTACTAAGCTCTATAAGCTCTTTCAGGACTCCCTTCTTTATGTTACTAATTCCTCTGCCTTTCCTAAAGACTCTTGTCTGCAAAAGTCACATTGACCCATTTCGGAGTCCTTCCCTCCTTCCCGCCTTAATTTCTCAGATTCTGTAAACTTTCAATCTCAACGGTCCACTTCTCTTCCGTATACAGAGTTACGACCCCTACCCCCGTCATATTAATTCTGACTATCCCACTCATCAGTAGAAGTCTCATTGGTTTTTAAGAGTGTACCTAAAAACTTATTTCGAGTATTGTCTCAACCCCCATCATAAACTAAGAAATTATCTTCGATATTCATTACGGTATTACTGAAAAATTAACAGTCTGAAGTCTTCTACGTAAAAATGTATCCTATCATCTTCGACATTTTAGGTGTCCCGAATCTTCCCATATCTTAGAAGGACCTTCAGTCTGCCCTTTCTGCAGAGAAATTCTTTGATACGAAGGACGTCAGAATTTCAGTGCGGGCGGGCACCTTCACGTCCCTTCCGAGCCCCGTCTCGAACGTCAAGACTCGGAGACTCGCACTCCTGAGTAAGCAGGACCGTCGCCGACGACGACACCGGCTCACCTCGTGCCCCCAGAGACCCCCCAGAGGAGCAGGTCGTCCGCCGGTCACCCACCGTCCTGTCGACAGGACGTCGATCTCGTACGGAAGAGACCCTCGGTCGCTAGAAGGAGCGTCGGGTCGGGGTTTAGGGTGTCGACAATGGACCAAAAGAAAAGAGGTAGATAAGGGATTGTTCGACTTGTGTCGAGTCATAGGACTACCTGAAAAGAAAAAAGAAAAATTGAGGAATACAGTCCTATTTGACCGTATTGTATGAGACAAATATCAGAGTCTTAAACAGAAAACCTTTTAGAACAGAACGGGACTTTAGGTACAATTATCGATAACTGGTAGAAAGGGAAACGACAAACTTAGAAAGAACTAAACTCATATGTTGAAATCTTAGACGACGTCGTTTGGTTTACAGTATACTTTAGTTTCGGTTCGTCAGAATTGTCTTCACATGATGAACAACCAAAAAAAAGGAGAATTCTTTAGGTAAGATTTCACGTCTCTGTGGGAGTCTACAAAACCAAGTCTTTGCAGTCTACGGAGGGTAGAAGGGAGTGTACGACACTCAATTGTGGGCTCTCGGTCCGTGAGGGACACAGAACCCGAGTCAGCTCTGTGGCTCTGGACGTACAAAGGTCCCACAACGAGGATTGGTGAGATGGTAGAAAATTAAACTTCTTTTTTACTTCATCTAATTGACCTTTTGTTTTTATTTCTGTTTACTCTGGCAGATCGGTCTACCAGCAAATTGAACTTCGACAGTGTCCTTCCACGAGAATCCACCTTCCAAAAGGACCTTTTATAGGGTAGACCAGTTCCGGGAAAGGAGACCCCGGCCTACAGAAGGAAGTCGAGTCCCCCGACGCAGAAGGTGTCAACAACGTCCACAGTACCCTTTCGGGACGCCTACATTTACGAGACGTGTGGAACTTGTTCTTCCTTCACTCATTTGTCGAACTACGTGACCTACTCACAGAATCCGTGAAAAATTTTTAAGACTTCTATACTGGAGGTTCGAAAGACAGGAGACTCGAACTCCTTAGATTTCATCTATGTCATTACAAAGATAAAACGAGACGAAAGCTAAAGAAAAACTTCTAAAAAATTTTAAGAAAAAGAAGGGGTAGACCTTGTTTTAAGTTGTAATCTTGGGACAATATTGACTTCAAGATCGTCGACCTTCGTTTACTTTTTACTGTCCGGAGCTCAGAGTCTCTCACTCTCTTGACAACGTCACGTCAAACTTCCAAATAAACCAGCCTGTGAACACTCACGCGACGACCTTACGTCGGAGGAGGAGGTCGAGTCCATCGACACACGCGGTTCCAACGGTGGAGGGGTGGTTCTCCTTGCATGGGTCCAGGGACACTCCGGACCCGTCGTCGGCGCACGTCCCTCGACGTCTAGCTCCTGAGTGAGAGGAGAGACGTTCAGAGATTCGAACGAAGCGACTTTTACACTGTACTAATCTTACTAATTTTTTTTTTAACCTTATTTATCGAAATAAGACTAATAAGGTCGACCGTTCGAAAGTAAGAAATGTCAGTCATCAGGACGAGAAACGAACCAATTGTTTTTTTTGTTTGCACGGGGTTCATCTGGGCGAGGTATCCTTTCCCTTCACACTCGTCCTCCTCCACGGGTCCACTGCCGCCACACCCGGTACGGAGACGGGACGAAGGGGCCCCAGAGACCCCATTATCCAGTGGGGTCGAGAACGATGAAAGGTCCGTCTATACAGGTGGACGCTTCGGGAACTCAATCAATTCAGGGTAGGTTGTCCACCACACCTCCCTTCCTTTCTACTCGACCTCGCGACCCGTCCCCGGAGTTTAGAAATATTTTCAGTGTCTTCCGTAACAATCTGAAAACCACTTTAGATTAGATTATTTTACTTTACCCCGAAGGACAACTTCGATTTTGAGGTTATGAAATCAGTGGACTACGTTTCTTGACTGAGTAAACTTTTCTGGGACTACGACCCTTTCTAACTTCCGTCCTCCTCTTCCCCTACTCTCTCCTACTCTACCACCCTACCGTAGTGATTGAGTTACCTGTACTCAAACTCATTTGACGCCCTCAACCAATATCTGTCCCTCCGGACCGTACGACGTCAAGTACCCAAGCGTTTCTCAGTCTCCTAACTTGACTGACTGAAGGAGGTAGACCATCAATCTGGGAATTTTTTTTTTTTGTTTAAAACCTTTGTTTAAATTTTCCACATTCTTAATGTAACACCGTAGAAAGGATACACTCCAACATCTTTAGCCCAACACCAAACTCTTCTCAAGTTATCTTTTCATGACACATTTCACAGAACGAAAAACTCGTAAAACGTCATTATATGAATAAATATCAAAATCCCGTGTATTAAATGAGAAAAAGTTACATAAACTGTTACTTTACAAAAATTTCTCATAAAGATTTAAGGACTTAGAACGTTTGCATATTCATTGTCACTAATAAAGGACGGACGAAGTAACGTAAAGACGATAAAAATTTTACGATTTTCGATTACGATTTACGGCAAGACTTTTACTGGGTCTAATTCCAGGACTAATACCCTGCACATACATATAAACGAAGATAACCTTTGGATCTCTAACGAAATGTCGAATCAGGACGGTGGTAGTCTCGTGTCACCACGTAAGAGTGGCTAGACTTTTATTGAAAACAAAGGGACAGTAACAATTGTCTCCACTCTTTGACGGAATTCGATCTCTTTACGTACTTCCGTTTCTGTCATGTAAAGTGTTTTCCTTTCGGTAAAACCTGATTTTCGTTACTCTAGTAAATATTTAATATAAATTGAAGGGGTTTCTTTACAAGAATGTGTCAATATAGAAGGAAAGAATAAACTGCTATGGATATCTGTTCATAAAGAAAGGTACTTGTGTAATACGTCGAAAACGGTTTAAATTTTTTTTAAAAAAAATTGAAAATAAAACATAACCTCATATCGGCTAATTGTTTTAACACTATCAAAGTCCACCTGTCTTTTCCCTGAATCGGTATGTTTAGGTACATAGGTAAGAGGGGACTTGAGGGGAGGGTAGGTCCGACGGTGTACTGTAACTCGTCTCAAGGGACACGATGAGTCATCCAGGAACCGAAACGGATATCAAGATACATTATACCTGTTTCAACAAATATTACATGAAATGAGAGTACCTACTACAAGAACAAAATGAAATCCTATAACTTTTTCGGATACTTTAACAGACGGTTCTTCCTAGATTGAATTTAGGTCTAGAACCTCTCGACCATCAACAAGGAAACATAGGTTTTCTCTTTACACGTGATAAGTTCGGTTTGCTACTTTGCCTTTTTTCTACGGGTCAAATAGTCTCTGCTCACCACAACTGCCGATCGAGGCCTCTTAGAAACTAGACATCGTTGTGTCAGTTCAAACAATAACTACACCCACACCTCTCTTCTTTCCATTAATAATAACTCGTCCATTTAACGGATTTGACTCGTCCCGTCAATAGTCTGACGACTGGTAACAGAACCCAAGGACAGTAAAACGCTAGACCCCTGAAGAGACAAACCGGTACACACGTCTCTTCGCGACAACGGACGTCATTGGTCTCAGAACTCGTATCCGTTGACGGAAAGTAATCGTCCGACCTTCAGACCTTTTAATTTGACTAACTCCACGATTGCCTTTTTCAAAATTCCTTTGTGTTGATGATTTCGTTTAATGAACTGAGGGCTTGATTAGAAACGAAGGTATGTACAGAATCCACAAAAACCACCGGAGAAATAGTTTCATTAATCGTAGAAGAGGGTCCATTAAATGATCTCTAATCCAAGTTCATGTGACTGAAAATAAATTCTTTTAAAACCGAAATAACAACTGTACCATTTCAAGGTAGGATTTAAATTTTTACATACGAAAATTAGTGACAGGAATTTTTAATCCTTTTTGCCTTTATCCTACCGAGTTCGAGAGTCTGTCACCCCAAAGCCTTCAGGATCGGACATTTGACTTTTCTTGACTTTTCTTGGATGGGACTCACAACGAGGCAAATGACAATCCTCCACGACACAGTGAAAATAGGGGGGTCCTCTGATGTCCAGAGGATTCATAGGCACTAATGATACTGTCTCGGTAAGGTCGGTAACCTTCCAAAGGAGCCTTGGGCAAACCGAACTGGAATGTCGTAAATAGGTGGTAAGTCTCTTGGGTCCGAATAGTGAATTGGAAAGTTGAATGGGGACTCTTCTTAGTGACAGTCACGGCAGACATCGAAATATAATCGGATAACCTGGCCCTTCCGGGTCGCACGCAATATCTCCACTCTGGGAACCCCCCCAGTGTCAGGTAAACTGATCTTCGAACTCCTTTGCGTCGTAACAGTCTCCTAGTAGGAAAACAAGTACCCCGTGCACTCATAGACAGGGGTAGCCCGTCGCACCGCGAAACTCTTCGTCGTAGGCACAAAGTCGTCTGCTACATCTCGGGAGTATAAGTGTCTTCGGTGTGACTTTCGTCTGTCGGGAAGTTAGGTAAATAGTTTCGGGAACGTCAAAGGTAGAGTTCCGTTCACTTCGTTATCGTTTACAGCATGTTTTACTTGCTCAGTCATCGTCTCGTCAAGTACTTCAGTCCACGACGTTTGTCGTCAGTAAAGGCCCACTGGCCGGGCACCCCAGAACTCACTCGGCTACGAGTTCGGCGACAGGAAGGCAAGTTTCCACATGTTGGGGTCCTAGTCTCGTCTGAGTGAGCAGTGCGTCGGGTAGTCGGTCTCGGTCCGGCTCTGGGCGTTCGTCGAGGAGCCGCGGAGAGGGAGTCCATCGGGGCACCCGGGGCCTCGGTGCGTGCCGCCAAGGGCAGACGACCGTGGGGTCTACGCAGTCGGGGCGGAAACGGGCCAAAGAAGGTCCTTTTGAGAAGACAGACATGAGGCTTCTTAAACGGAGGTCCCTGTACGCCGACGACTTCGGTCGTCTCTACGTCCTTCGGTTGGAGTGCTCGTGCCACGAGAAGTACTTCTCTCACCTGTAGCGCCCGGACCCGGTGACACTGAAGTACTTGTCTGGGCCATCCGTGCCCGCGCCCGGCCGTCCCGTGGGCCGACGTCGGGACGGGCGAATCGAGGACGGGTGGGGGCAGGATTCTCGCCCACCGGGGGACCGTCTCGTTCGTCGGACCCCGAAACTAAACAGGATTTCGTAACAGAGGTGATTTCCATTTGTAAGAGGCTTCAGTAGACTTTTAAAACATTTTTTTTTTTTTTCCGTGGGAGACCCTTTATGGGCAGGACTGTGACCTTACAACAGACGGTAACCTGTGTCCCTCTGTCCACCGGTCCGGTCACCTTCGGCCCCACCGCGACTCTGGATGGGATCTTGGTATCCCCCAAATTACAACTTTGAGACGGTCATTTCTGAACCTTCTGGTCAATGAAACCCGTGGGAACCTTAGATTCCAAAAGTTATCTGAAGAGGGATCTCCTCGTCACCTAGAGGTCCTCCTCTCCCTGGCCCACTCGCGGAACAGAGCAGGTTCTGTCTGGAGGAAGGAAGAGACATCGGTAGAAGAGGGAGCCTCGGCAGACAAGAACGTCCCTTTCCCAGCGACAAGAGGTCGTCTTCGAGTCCGTACGTCCTCTCTCTCCGGATGTAACTTGCGTACATTTCCTCCGGCACCGTAAGTCCAAGAACCCTTTTACTCGTGCAATGACCCTATTGTCGGTACGTCAGGGTTCGGACTCCGAACTGGGACTCCCATAGTCGGTCGAACCAAACCGTGTCTCGAAGGGGTAGACTCTTCTCCAAGTAATCCGGACCCGGGAAGGAATGATCGACTTCACTATCCATGTAATCACTATTTGTATGGAACCCTACCATCGAGTCTCCTTTCTGCGGCAGTGTCCTTCCAACATTTTGCATTCGTTCGTTTACATTCGCTCACTTGAGTCTTACGCAAACAGAAGATATCGCCACCAACCTCCCCTGCCCGACCCCGGGACCCCCCACTCACTACTCCAGGTCTTTCCGACCCTTTGGTCCTAAGGAAATCGGTACTCGGGAATGGAGCTTTTACCACTTCGGGGGACGGGAACCCAGAGCGAGACCAGGGACTCCCTTTCCCTCAGACCTTCCGCCCCCACCCAGTGAGTGTAGGTAGAGAGGTCAGAGAGGGACCTCTGAGGTCCCGTAGACAACGGTCGGTCGGTCAGTAGTGAGGTCTGTGGTGGGGGACTTCTTTGTCCAAAATAAAAACTTTTAACGAATACGACCCGAAGGGACCACCGAGTCTGCCATTTCGTAGACGGACGTCACGTCCTCCCTGGGTCCAAGTTAGGGACCCAGCCCTTCTAGGGGACCTCCTCCTTTACCGTTGGGTGAGGTCATGAGAACGGACCTTTTAAGGTACCTGACTCCTCTGACCACCCGATATCAGGTACCCCAGCGTTTCTCGGCCTGTGCCGACTCACCGAAGTGAAAAAGAAAGTACAACTAACGGACCCGTAGAACAAAAGTTCGATCATCAATGAACCACCTGGTCGTACTGCTCTCTTCTCGTCCGGAACATTGTAGGTTCTAAAATTTTTCGTTTACCGTGTCGTGTCGGTCTCACGTCTCCTTGACGACACAAAGAGTCACCGGTGGGAGACGGCGAGTGAGACACGGACCCCGAATCTCGGCTCTCACCCCTTGTTTACCCACTCCCTTTGCTAAATAAGAACAGAGGACCGTCATACGTGTATTGACAAAGACGAAACGAAAGCCCTTTATGTTGGCACCTAATTGAGACTGAGTAGCAAAACTTTCCCCCTTTTTTTTCTACTACCAACGTCGACGACGGAAATTGCGGCGAGCATTTACTTTGCGCGTCTACGTCGTATCGGCGGAGACGTCCTGAGCGCCGGTGCACTCCGCCTAAACCGCAGTGATCCGAGAAGTAGGTCAAGGGAACCGGACACACACGCACGCACGAATCAGTGAGTCAGCACAGGCTGAGACGCTGGGGTACTTGATGTCGGGCGGTCCGAGGAGCCAGGCACCCCTAAGAGGTCCGTTCTTGTGACCTCACCCAACGGTACGGGAGGGGGTCCCAGGGAACCGTGTCGAGAGAATTTTTTTTTTTTAAGGAGTAAAAGATTCGACCACGACTCCTGACTGGAGGTACCACTCACCTCCTGCGTCAGGGACAACTAGTCCCAGTCCCTCAGGTCCCGGTCGGCTGGTGAACTCCACCAGGATCCGGAGAAGGGAGACCCTCCCGTCCCCTCGCGACAGTCGTGCCCGCCCCTGTTCGAGCGACTCGGGTCCGGGTGCGGTCTGCAGTGGAACCATAGACCGGAGTCTCGAGCAAAACGACCGCCGGTCTGCTGACCGTAACCTTGGTAGACACTTCTCACCTGGGTTTACGTCTGAACGGCCTGCACCGTAAACCCTGCTCTGTCCCGGCAGAGTCTCTGCCCCCTTCCTCCTTTCCCGTCCTAGCCCAGTCCCGGGGCTTCTACCGCAGGTCTGGGAACCGGACACCCCGACTCCGACCCTGAAGAGTCGGAGACTTAGTCCCTCAGTTCTGCGAGGCGTCAAAAGAGAAGCTCCTCGGACGAACCACTCACGTGGGCTCTTCACCACCCAGTAGTGCCCTTTGCGTTCTAAGACGAGACCTCAAATGTTTCCCCGATTTTGTATTGCCAGACACACTTCTCCTCTAGCCTCCCCTTTACCCGGCACCCTCCCTCGGACCGCACTTAGGGAGGTAGGGGCCGTCCCTCGCACGACGCCCAACGGGGGTCTATCGGTCCTAAGCTGGGGTCACGACCGTCCTCCGGGGTGGAGCCAAAAACTTACGTGTCTCCGGTGTACAGTAGACGGACTCCGGTGTGTCTCGACTGACGATAAGGATCTGCCGCCCCTCCTCCCACCTCTTCTCCGTGCTTCCACGACTTTGGGTGCTCTCGGTCACAGCACTCCGAGAGCCCTCGCTCTCCTCCAGTAAAAAGTCTTACTTTTCTTTTAGACTCACTCTCGAATCTTCTGTGTCTTCCCTTCGTGGACGTCGGGAGCCTTGGGCAAGTCGAGAAACACCCGGGTCGCTGAGACAAAAACCCGGGTCGACCACCTCCGACTTGCCCTTACGGTCGGAAGGAGCTCGAACCCCTCCCTCCCTTTGCCCCGACAGGAGCCGTGTGACCCGGTCTCCGCCGGTCCTAACGTCCGTGGGGTCGCGGGACCGGGAGCAATGGTCAACGCACTGTAAGCCGGTGAGTCTGATCGTAGTCGGGTTCGCCCAACGCTATTCCTGCACCCCACAGGACACTGGGGTTCGGTACGGAGACCCTGGGAGCTCCCGTCTCCGACTTGCCGTGTCCGTGCGTCGAAGGACAGAGGTAGAGACGTAAGAAGAGAGGGGACGACTCGTGGACTCACCTCCAGGGGTACTGTCCCTTCCCTTGTGAGACGATAAACTGTAGCTTTTAGAACCGTCTGAAAAGTTCCGGTATCCTTTCTACGGTGCACTCCGACAACCAAGACCTTTACTGTGTCGTCTCGGGACCTGGGTAGCCTGGACGCGAGAACGAAGTCTAGTCACGACTCGGGAGGTAGACCGACACCCGAGTTGGGAATAAGATCTGTTTGTCGGAAAGACACTCGTCGGAAAGACGTCCACGACACCGTACTTTTGCGTCTAAGGTACAACCTCGGACCGTAAACCCGAAGGCACCCTTCTCCTACGTCCTTTCTCACACAGTCATCGGGAGGTCCACTGAGACTCACTACCGACACCCCGTCCGCACACTGGAACGTCACTCGATAGGGTGTCCCTCATGTCACCGCTACAAAACAAGTATAACTTTAACTGAAACCTCATCTCGTCGCACTAAAACGTCACAACATTTCTTCTCCGGACCGTGATTTGTAGATGTAAGGTAAACAATCGTAATAAATGGCACCTAATGTGAATTTGTCGTGACGGTATTTCTTAGGAGTAGATTTGGGAAAACGAAAATGGATGTTAAAATACCCGACATGGCCCCTCGACCGAATTTTGCATCTTACATTATAATCGTTTGGAATACGTCAATAAAAATACTCACGAGGAAGTGGACATAGTAGACGTAAGTAATTGAACGAGAAAGATCGTATTACTTTGGGGGTTCTTGAAGGAGAGAAGGCGACGACAATCCTGGCCCTCGTCTTAGTACTACAATAAAGGTGGTCAGTGGGACACACGTCGGTTGAGTTGAGGTCCCATATTTTTGCTCCTCGTCACGGGAGGCCCCTGTCTCCGACCGACAGGTCGGTCTAGGAGTGTCCCTGTCAAGGGTCTCTAGGACATTGAATGCTACTTCGTCGAAACGACTGAATACCTTCGACCAAAGATTTGTCGAGAGTCATCAATTCAAACGTGAGGGTCGGGGAGGACGGGACAAATTAGGTTCTACGAATAAAGACGACGACGACGGAGAACTTGGAAGAGCCCGTCCAGTCCACAATGAAAACTAAAGTCCCGAACGACTACCGTGGAACCTGATTTATGAAAAAGATTCCTCGGGTAGACAAATGAAGGGACCCTGACCCTGAAGAGTTCCGGAGTGGGAACGGAGTCCCAGAGATTGACGTGTTTACCGTTCATCGAGAAAGCGAAGGAACAGACGACAACGACAGTAGACACACTCAAGGCCCAGTCGAAGCTAACCACGCAAAAAGAGAAATAACACCCTAATGTAAAAGGATGGTGCACCAAAAATAACCTACGGTCTGTGTCAGGCAGAGTGACGTAACCTATAACCTGTAAAGTATAAGGATATTCATAAGAGCTCGAACGGGACCCGACGTCCTACTAGGAAAGTCCCCAACTAAAGTCCTAATACATCCACCGTGATCTTGGCGCGAATACCCCACCCCCCGCCGCCCCTCGCATCAATAATAAAGGAGGGGTCTCGGGGTACTTGGCACTTCGAAACGTCGGACCGACCACCCTTACCCGGACAGCCTCTGGCGTACCCACGTGGTCCGTGTCTAGGACAGGGAGGACCGGACCTCACCAAAGAGGATACCCGGGACGACTGACTCGCTCCCCGGGAGCAGGTGGACTCAGGAGGACGTCTCGCGAGAGGAGAGTCCTTCGACTGGACGTTTGAGACTGGGTGGGGGGCGGGGCTCAGAGGTCCCTGGGAGTCGTGGTGGAGGTACTACACCTCTTGGACCGTCGAGGGGGTCGAGGGGAGGAGGGTGGTGTCGGCCCTTTGAGTCCCGTCACTTCGAGGGACTCACTACCGGGGAGAGTCCTTAGTGACGGCAAGTGACGGACCACCAGAGACGGAGCGTCTGACAACTAAGGGTACAAAACGAATAACAAACAAGACACACCCTCCCGTTTAGGTCATGGACAACGGGGTAGAACCACCATACTCTGAAAGATTAACAGTTAAAACAGAAGGGGTCGTGGTCTCTCAGACTACGTCCGAGACCTTCTGAATCTAATGGACCGTCGTGACCTGTTGCTACCTTTAGATAGACTCAAGCCTTAGTAGTACAGTCTCAAGGGAGAACTAGGTGTTGAGAGGTTCAGGTAGAATCGTAGGACACTTAAACTGACACAGCTACTTTACGAGTGGTAGCGACGGTACCACTGTCCATAAGGTCAGGAAAACATGACGTCGTCCATATCTACCCTTGCCTTATAAGGTTAAGTTTGTCTAACTTTTCCATCTTTTCCCATTCTTAATAGAATTATACTTTTTATGGATTCATTTTTGGGTCTCCCAAAGAATCTAGTCTGTCCACTGTCGTGTGGTTCGAACGAAAACGACGTCATTGCCCATGGTTGGTTCTCCGTGAGCAGTGGCCTTCACAAGAATGGGGACGGCTAGAGCGCACACAAAGGACAGAGGAGGGTGGAGTAAGTGGAACCAAATATCCAGACTTATCTAAGGAAATGACCGTCTCGTTTAGTCTCCGAGACGACATAGTCTTGGACCCAAGGCCAGGACAGGGACCCGGAGACTCCGGGGTCCAGGGGGCCGAGGCCGACATTATGTCCGTCCCACAGGCGACACGGTTCGTCGGGACTCATTCCGATTATCCTTGTGCGCGTACTACTGTCGAGTGGGACTCGCAGAGACTAAAGATTCATTTGTTCCTTTTGTGCAATAAGGGTCTTCTGCCCGTCCCGACGTGCACCGTCACTCGGGGGGAGGCGGACGACACGACTTCCCTTACGAGTAATAGCGGTTGGAAGACTGAAAAGTACAGAATTTCGAGGATTAACGAAAAGCGTGGACAGGGCGCCTCGACTCCTCCGGCGGGACAGAAGGACCTTCTGCAAGAATGTAGGGCTACCTCTAGTGAAGTGCGAGTAGTTGTAGATGTTCCGGATGGTTCTGTGCTGAGAGTTGCGGTGGTCACTCGCATTCACTTCCGAGCCACAAGAGTCTTTAGTGGAGGATCAGTAGGAGAGGAAGGGTCTTGTTTCGCGCAATACTAAGTCGTTTGTAGGAGAGAGGGGGCTCGGGGACCCAGTGGACTCGTCGTGCCGCGAGGTCCGGGGGGAACACGTGGGTGTCCAAATTGGCATTTCTGTGGGAGGACGAGGACGTCTGCCCCGGGACACAGGTGTGTGGGACCGTGGGTCGGGTGTCGGAGGTCTCGCTCGGACGACCCCGGTGTCCCTGCCCTCTGGACCTGAACGGGCCGTGCCGGGACGGGAGAACCCGGGCCCCTCTTCCTTTCTTGACGGTAGAGGTCCACCGGTCGTCGGTCTCGACGCAGAACACGACGAAGACTGTACCGTCCAAGTGACGATCTACCTCTCTCTTACACTAGTGAGTTTTGTTTTGTGTGTGTGTGTGGTGGGGGTCGAGGTCCATCACCATTGCTTCTCCACCCACTCGACTCTCTCTGACTCGAACCGGCTCCTCCCCTACTCTCTCCTCCCCACAAGTCCCTCATCTCATCGGGCACCTTTTGTACGTCGTCTCCTGTCCAACACAGACTTGGTGTCACCCAATACAAGGGTGAATGTCCCCATTGCCTTTCCGTTTGAGGAGGTGCCCTCTGAGACAAGGTCGGAATTTCTGTCCTTCCCCTAGAGTCTCCGGTTCTCCCGCCTCGTGACTACGTCTCCGCCGGTCTCTTGACCGATGGTCCTCCCAATGGTCCGGGTGGAAACAGGAGGTACTACGAAGAGAACGGAGGAGACGAGGTTGCTCCCACACTTTTTCATGAACTTCATTTCGCTTTTTGCACTGTCGTCAGTCTTGCCGTCTTGCCATGCCTCGTCCCTCACTCAAAAATTGCGATTCTTCTTTTTCAACAGTCACTCCATGGGTCCCTTAAACCGTCGTAGAAACCGCTCGTCCGGCCTACTGAACCAGTAGTGCACTGGTTCACGCACGAAAGTGTCGAGGTCCATCCGGCCTACTGAACCTGTCCTGTCGCGGCTTCCAGACGTCAGGGGCACGGTCCGGTGCACGCGAGGGTCCAGTTCCGTGTTGGCCCAGGTCGAAGGCAGTAGGGTCGACCTCTCTTTCTCCTGAAGTGTGACAACCTCCCCTGACTGAAAATTACACAGTTATTTTGAACCTTGAGCCCGTCCGCTCGAATTGACGTTGTAACTAAGGGTTCAGTCGGATCATCACTAGGAAAGGAATGATTCTGTACACTCTATAAAAGTACCTCGTCTCTACACATGACATTCGAAAAGGGAGGATCGGACTAATTTACAACACCGGTGCATGTAGGACCGGCACGTGTGCGACCTGTTTTACAACTAGAAATTCTGTCAGAGAGGACGGGGAGCGCTAGGTCTAATTCCCAGTCACGATCCTGGGACGTGAAGTGTGTCGACCGTCCTAGAGCCTCAGGGACGTCGGCGAGGTCCAGGACGTGGGAGAGACGTGGACCGTCTCGGTGGTCTCCGGAGACAGGAACGGAGGAGGACGGTGGCCGAGTGCCCTGTTGGAAAAATCCTCTGTCTCCTGCGTCTCTATTCTCGCACAGGTCGGACCCGAGAACCGACACTGTCCAGTGCAGAGTCGTCGGAAAACAACCAAGGAAGGATCTGACACACCTTTTCACCACAGTGCTAATGAAGGAGTTGACGAGTCGTGAGTCCTGTCGTCTCCAGTAGGCTCGACTTGAGAATCTTTAGTAGTTCGCCTAGCTCGAAGGGATGTGTCTTGGACGGAAGCCGAGTTTCCTCTTGTGAGACTTGTATTTCTTTCGAGAAGACAGACCAATGAAATACGTCCATTCTTACCTATTCCGGTGGACGCCACGCCAGAAATGTTTTTAGAGTGTATAAGTCCTGTAGGACAGTCTTCAGAGTGAATCCCACTAATAAAATAACCACACTTTTGGGCATATGCAATGAGTTACAAGTCATAAATTTATGCAGGGGAGTTCCCTCACTTCTCGATTCGATCTGCCAAGGGAAACTGACTTTCCTGTCCTCTAGAAAGAGTAGTCTCCCTCGAGAATGTCGTGAGACCGACTTACAGTCAACGTCAAGGAGTGCCGTGGACCGACAAGGGTGAACTGACCACTACACCGCGGGCTGTCCATCTGTCGTAGGGCAGCCAAAGAAAGGACCTCGTTTCCGACGGATTCCGTCGACGAGACTTGACAATTATTTCGGACAATGTCTTTACGTGCGTAGGAAGTGTAGTGTCACTCGTCGTGACACCGTAAACTCGTACCTAAAGGAGTAGACATACCTTTGTCCACAGTGTCCCAATACCACTCCTTAATTTACTCGGTTTTGCAGTCCACATTTCGTGACCTGCAGACACACGTCAGGTGCTGTGCCGTCCTTTGTCGAAATAAAGAACTGGTCTTGGAAGTGGAAACGTGGGTACGACAAAACCGTACGACGGGACTTTGACTACTTTAATCAGGTGTAGGAATAGCGACCGAGAATTCAAAACCCGTTTTGTACATATGCAGAATGAAAGACATAGACTTTTACCTTCTACACATCGCTTAGTCAAATAAGAGATACCTCATCAAACCTTAAAAATTGTGCCATAAAAACGGCATACGTAAAGACGTAAGTGTGCGGCGGAAAGGAGGAGGCACGGTGGCGGAGAGTCTAGCGAGCCCTGCACCTGCCCCGCCCGTTGATGGACTACGAGTGCGTGTTCGTCCAACGTGTCGACGTGGGCGCGAGGACGATGAGGCAGCGACCCTCTTACGGGCTCACCCAGGAGAAGGTGTTTAAGTCGTAGCGGTCGTTGTTGATGTAGTCCTGGCGGAGGCTCTAGCGCGGGCTCGACACTCACGTCACCTCGCTTTCCCGAGAGAGAATCTAAGGATGAACTACACGTGCACCGTCTGCCCAAAGGAATGTAAGTCATATTCATCGAATATACTGACGATTAGATTCAAACACACCTCGTATCGATCATTTCCGTCCAGAGACATCTACTGATTCTTTCCGGGTACGGAGTCCAATGTCGTCTCTCTCTCTTACGTCAGATCTTTGTGTCCCGGTTCGCACCGTGCGACTCCTCCGTCTCGGGCGTCCACGTCTGGAACGTCACTCGGACCGGTGGAGAGTGCTGTCACTCGTGACTCTGACCTCGTTCGCGCTTTTCCGTCCTGCCTCCGCTCCGACCCTCGTCCACCCATGCTCTCCGTCTCCCGAATGCCTGGTGTCTCTCCCAAACCTCAACTAGGATTCACGCCATATTCCGTCAGTCTCCCAAAATTCGGTCTCATTGCAGAAGGTAGCCCTTCCAGCGACCAACGTGTCACTTGTCGGACGTCCCTCTCGCCACACCTACCTGACAGAGTGTCGGCGGTGTCCACGCCCGGGTGACCCTTCTACGGTGAGGGCGAGCCCGTCGACTAGAAAGGTCGGTCCTCGGTCCTCGTTGATGTCCACACAGGTCGAAGTCGTCGACCTTTCACACGACAATCATTCTCTACTTTTGTGTGAGGGAGGCAGTGTGTGGCTCAAGAGGGCTCGTGGACTAGACTGGACGACGTCTTGACACTTCCGGAACCCCCTTTTTGGTCAGAGGGGTCACCAATCACTGTCTCTCTTGGGTCGAAGAGGATCTTTACGTCGACCTGACCAGGATACTCTTGGTGTTTCATGAGTAGGATGTTTCCGTCTGACTCAGCGACTCTTCAAGTCTGATTAGCTCTAAGACCTCCGTGTGGGAGGTCCGGACCCTTCCCAGGTCAGTACAAACGAACCATTAGAGAGTGGTGATTATTAAAAAACAAAAATTGTCTAAATACGTTGACCGTGGTGTTATGATAAAGTCATTAGACGGAGGGTCACTTTCATTCCTATAAGATGTCGTTCAGTACCTAGTGGATAGCGGATAAAGTCGTTGCTTTTTCCTCGTCTACACACTGTTCACGGGCCTTTGATGACTTGTCTCCACGTCACACGTCACTGCGACGCCTCGTAGGTGCTTCGGGGTACACGTTATGGACGGGGTCTCCGCCGCGCCGTCGGCCGGGTGGCCCCGTCGTGGTTGCTCCGCGGTGCCGGGTGTGCCTCGGGACTTTCCTTCTTGCAAGACACACAATAAATTTTTGATTTTTATCTTCAAAAATAACTCAAGGAATTTAATGATGGGGCACCAAAAAGAAGAATAACCTTTTCAAGAATTGGCAAGAATTAAACTGGTTTTAAATTTTTTTCGTTTCTATAAAACATTTACACAGCGTCTGTGCCGACTGTCTTGGGTCGAAAAACATCCTGGAAGTAGACTTATTTCAGCACTCAAAAAGTCCTTCGGAGGTGGTTCAGAAGGCCATTGAGACGTCTTCGGTCGGACGGTGCCAGGTGCCCTCTACCCAATCTGTCTCTCTACAAGAAAGTCAAAAAGGTACTAAAGTAAGTAAAACAGCGGACCTTAATTGTAGTGTCAAGCGTCCCCGAAGTAACCATGTAGTAGTTTCCTGGTAGCCGGAGGGTCTGTGCACAGCGAGAGGAGGACGTGACTCATCAACTTGAAGTCCTAACGGAAGATTTGGTTTCCTGGTATTTAAATTTTAAGTGTGTTCGACTTCCGTTTTGAGTAAATTAGTTATTGTTCTTTATGTTATCACGTCATTTACATTATTCCGACTGTTACTTTTCCTTCGAGTTTACCCTGTCAGTCCATCTTCAATGTTTCGTGAGGGGTTCCTCTAAAGATTGGACGTACTTCTCTCACCCATCTGCGCAGGATGAAGATCCTCCACTTGTTCGTCGACTCACTATTACGGGACCGAAGGGAGCACCGAGTCTCCCATTTGTTAGACGGACGTCACATCCCCTGAACCCAAGCTAAGAACCCAACCCTTCTAGGGGACCTCTTCCCTTACCGTTGGGTGGAGTCTTAAGAACGGACCTTTTTGGGGTACCTGTTTCCTCGGACCTCCCGATGTGGTACCCCAGCGTATCTCAACCTGTGCTGACTCGCTGAGTTAAAGTGGAAGAAAGTGGAAATATTAAGACTTCAGTGAGTATAAGTGTTCGGGTAAACTAAGAGTTTTATTAGAACCCTATGTGTTCACTTTAATTCTGTATTGTAAACTGTCAATTACTCTTCTTGGCACTCTGATCAGAATCGTGACAGGGTCGACGAAGGAACCGTATTTCGAAGTACACTCCTGTCATTCAGACGCACTGGTTGGGTAGAATCTTGTGGGCGTGTAAGCGGGGACGGTACCGGATGGAGTTCACGACTCCGTGTGTAAAATTTGTTAAAAGTGGATACATGAAGGGCTTTTTGTTCCTGTCGACTTAGATATCACGAAAACAGAAGTCACCTGCGGAAAATTTTATTCACTATAGTAGGTTAGGTCCTTTTATACAGGAGGAGTCTCTGAATTGTAAAAACTCTCCGTCCGTCGTACTCCTTCATATACGACACCGTAGACAGGTAGTACCCGTGTTCGAATGTCCCTCTCAGGACGGTCCCCGTACTGGAGATCCAGGGTCCCGTGTCCCGTCGTACCCTCGGTCGTCGTCCCCGTGTCCCGGGTGGGGTGGAAGGTGTGGGTGGTCCGTCACCGAGGTGCCGGGGTGGACACGTGGTCCGATTCCGGGTGGAAGGTCTCGCCACCCTCTTACTTCTGGAGGATGATTCGTGTGACATTTACCGGTTGGTAGTCGCATTAGCCGAACTATTAGTGGAGGAGGGGTGACAATAATCGAGGTTCCGCTACATCTATGCCTCCAAATTTTTGTCTTACCGGTGTATATTTGAAGTCGTATTTCACTCTCTCGTTTTTTAGGACTAATAATAATTCTTTTAGGAATAAATGTAAATTTGTTTCTCTACCTTGTCCTGTCAGAATGGAGCATCTTTTTAAGAAGAAGGCGTAAACGTTTGTAATTGCGAAGAAAGAAAACCAACGAGGCAAAGAAGAACCTTAACGAAAAAGGACGAAGGTGTTTGCAGAACGATTAGTCTTCCATCTTCACTGTGAAGGGTGTGCCGAACAATCAAGACGCACGGAGACGATTAAGAAAGGACGCTCCGTGTGTGTGTCTGTGTTCCAAACGGACGACCCGGCCTGTTCTAGGCACCTGTTTGGTCGCGTGTCTCTTTTGGTGACTCTGGAGAAGTGCCTCAAGACACCACTGTATCCGAATTGGCTGTTTGCAATCTAGACCTACGAAGATTTCGTCGGCCTATGTGAAGTCAACTGATGCCGTCACAGAAAATATTATTTAGCATACCACTGAACGTCTAATCGTGAGAACTCAACATCTATGTGTCGTTGAATTGTCTACTCAGAGTTCAAGTGTGTTGTAGTGACGAGACAATTTTTATGGATTCTTAGACCTAAAAGATTTTGTATATTGACTTTGTGTGTTCCCGTGTGTCGGTACTGGATACGGTAGCACCACTAGAGTTGTCGTCCACTGGAGATGTCAGAGGTAAGTGACCGTGGACCCTGAATAAAGGCCGGACGGTCTTTACCGGTCTGTCTACGGGACTTGATGCTGTAGTTACTCTGTCGTTACTTTGGAATTGAGAAAGGAAGGAAGGAAATTTAGTATGTATTGGGGCATACACCTCTTCCGTTACCGTGGGGTGAGGTCATGAGAACGGACCTTTTAGGGTACCTGCCTCCTCGGACCACCCGACGTCAGGTACCGCAGTGATTCTCAGTCTGTACTGACTCGCTGAAGTGAAAGAGAAAAGTGGAAGTACGTACTTCTTCCTTTACCGTTGGGTGAGGTCACAAGAACCTTTTAGGGTCCCTGCCCCCTCGGACCACCCGACGGCAGATACCCCAACGTGTCTCAGCCTGTGCTGACTTCGCTGAATCGTCGTCGTCGTTGGGGCATACAGACCGATTTGTTTTTACATTTCTTTGAGATTTGTTGGGTGTAGCCGAAAGAAAGTGTCCTAGTCCTCTTTCAGCTAGGAGGATACTTTAGTTTGTTTGCACTCGAGGTCGACTAGTCTTTTTTCTGTTCAGTTTGTCCGTCCGCGGTGTTCATGTCGTGCTCCTCGTCGATTCCCCCCCCCGTTCCCTCTTTCCTGTCTCGATTTTTCGCTGACATCTTTCCCTTTTACCTTTTGGTCTTCCAAAGTTTGGTGTCAGTGTAAACGTGGTTGGTAAAGGTCCCTTTAGTGTTTCTACATGGGACTGGAGACTCTTTATTATGAGACATTTCGGACCCACAGGTGGACATTAAAGTAGGAGGAGATACAGTTTCGTGTCCGTTATAGTTAAGGATAGAGAGGCATGTCCATTTTATAAGAACATTTGAATTTCGACGACGTAATTTCGTTTTGTTATTGTTTGGGACTCATCGAGCTCTCCGTCATAGTCCGGTACCAACGTAAGCGGTGTCTTATAGGGTTACCTTAAATCCTTAAAATGCCAAAACAATAGCATTAATAAATGTAAAGTAAGCACTTTGTCTTTAGGATAGAGACTTCGCCTACTTTTTGAGCAGTTTATCCGCAATTTCACATATACTTTGATTAAAAATATGGTAAATTTAGAAATGCTAATAATTCTGATAACAGTGTTGTCAGGATTCCTTAATTTTGATAATTTTTCGGATAATAATCATTGTGTATGTAGAGAGTCCGTGAGGGGGTTGTGTACGTATTTGGTTGTATAAGGTAACCTCAGTGTAAAGACTTAGATGAACCCCCTTTCGGAGGACGATTTTCCGCAAAAGGTCCGAGAATGACTTCGACGACCACGTACCCGTCACGCTAGACACCTCCTTGCAATTACTTAGCGAGTGAGTCGTCTTTCGGGTGTCCGGACCGCCACAGCAACTTTTCGGACAGGTTGAGGAGTTGGCACGAGAAGAGTGTTAAGAAAAGTGTCTCCGCGTCTTAGTTGAGGAATTAAACGAGTCGTGTTCCCCATGGGATCTTTCGTTTCTCTTCCGAGTGAGATAGTGTCCGATAGTTGGTGTCCTCTTTTGTATTTGCACTCTCGATAGTGAAAAATCATAGAATATCTATTCACACCAAAGGACGGTTTCGGAAATTTTTTTTGGAATGTTCAGAAGCCCAAAGGGACTATCAAGCCATCCATTTGTTAGACGGACGTTACGTCCTCTGGGACTAAGTTAAGGACCCAGTCCTTCTAGGTGACCTCTTCCCTATCCGATGGGTGAGGTCATAAGAACCCGAAGGGAACACCGAGTCGACCATTTCTTAGACGGGTGTTACGCCCTCTGGACCCAAACTAGGGACCCAACCCTTCGAGGGGACCTCTTCCCTTTCCGAAGGGTGAGGTCGTAAGACCGGACCTCTTAAGGTGCCTGACATATCAGGTATCCCAACGTTTCTCAGCCTGTGCTGACTCGCTGAAAGTGAAATGTTCAGACTAACACAACTAATAAAAAGTTTTCATTGATGTGGACCGATAAATGATCGGGTATGAGTCACCAGTCTCTTCCAATATGATTGAGTCTGTATGACCCTATCTTTGAGATCAGGCAGGGTATTCTGCTTTCATAGACTTTTCAAGTGAATTTTAAATTTCACATCGGACGTAGAATAAGATTCCTCCCATTTGGGGGACCCAAGAAAAAAAAATTGATCTTGGGTAGTTACTCAGTTATATACTTACTTTTATGTTTATGTACACTCACAGGAGTTAAAGTCCTTCGTTACTTCTGAGTCTTAGTTTCTTTTGTCGACATCTCTGTCGTTTTTGTCGACACAGGTGTGGTTGTAGTCTTTTGGGTAAGAAATTTTGAGTCTCCTGTTAAGAGATATGGTGTCCGTCATTTACTGAAATTGACCCATGTCTAATAAGTCTCTTTGTTTTTATGGAAATATAACTTTTTTCCTAATGTCATTCTAAAGTGTTCTCGTGCAGGAATATAAATCATAGAAATAGACTATATTTTGTGTGAAAGCAGTTCCTAATTTATCTTAATTGAAAAATCCAAGACGGGATTACTTATTGGTGAGATTACCGGTGGGTTACTTTGGTTGGAAAGAAAGTCAATTTAAATTTTCTGAATACTTTGGTTTTTAGAGCAGAAGTAGGTGTAGCAGTAGCGACAGAAGACTTTGTAGGCAAACGACAAAGTTTTTTTTCTTTTGTGAGTAAAATGGAAACCAACTCTTCTTCATGTCACGCTTCAGGACCTTAGATCCACCGTAAATAGAAGAGTGTAAAGTTTACTTTTGAGACAGAATGACAGTACGGAATCGTTTCGGAGTACCTGATTTGGACACGTCGGGACAAGGGTAGGGCAGTGGAGGGACTGAGACAGGAGAAGAGTGTCCGACCCACTAGAAGACGAGAGTCATAGAAAGAACTGAGAATTCTGCAAGACGAGTCACATAAAATTCAGGTCTTGTCTATTCGGGAGTAATTCCTTTGGTAAAATCAGAGAAAGGATTCACTACGACCTCCGGCGGGTCCGAACAAACACGCAGGTGTTGTGACAGAGTGGGTTTTGGGTACGAAGTCTCGTGGCCGGTCACTACTGGTGTCCACTTCTACTTGTTACGGAGTCGCGTGCCCGTCCTCTCCTCATCTCCCACTCTGCCCTTTGCTCTTTGACGTTTTCGCCGTGGCTCCCACCCCATACACTGAGGACTCGGTGGGATGGGAAAGCACAAAACT
This sequence comes from Capra ibex, assembly GCA_006410555.1. Taxonomy (NCBI): domain Eukaryota; kingdom Metazoa; phylum Chordata; class Mammalia; order Artiodactyla; family Bovidae; genus Capra; species Capra ibex. Next base: position 6,661,331 of record SJYO01004576.1, read on the forward strand.
GGAGGACGAAGCCAAGAGGAGTTGTGCAGCCGGTGTGAAACGGAGTGGACGACGGACAGGCGAGCAGGTTCGACACTTGAGGAGAACGCCGAAGGGGTCAGGGGTCGTGTCTCAAACCGTGTCTGATTCAGGAGCCCCTTCTACACGATTTACTTAATTTACTCCGACGACGAGAAGGGGGCTTCCTGCCGTCCCTGGGTCCGAACGGGGCTCACAGGGACTTGAACAAGAAGCCCTTCCCCAGGGTCGTGGCGGCGAGTCGGTCCGTGTCCTCGTCAGCCGCCACGGTCCCGTGGAGGACGCCGGTCCCGGAGTCGTCCTTGTCTCTCGTCTCATCTTGACGGACGCCCCGGGTTCAGTTTCGTCTGACTCGACGTCCCCTCGGACCGTGGACCCCTACCACTCCGCCGTACCGAGGACCTAGACTCGCCTGGTACGGTGACTCCCCTGGAGTCCGTTCCCCCGCTGGTCCGAGATGTTGTTTTGTGTAGATGACTTGTACCTTCCCATCCCACCGAGTCCGTTCCGGCGATTCCGGATCCAGTGGGTTTGTTTACTACACGGTTTCACTCCCTTCGGAATCCGAGTTGTTTTGTTCTCCCACGTTTCCTCTTTTACTCTTCCGCCGAGTCCTCTCTGGTGGTCAGGGTCACTCTCCGGGTTCCCGTACGGACGAGAGCCTCCTCTCCCCTTTCGTCGTCTCCCTTTGCACGACACAGCTGGCGGGCCCGGGGGACTCTCGTTGTCGTCTGCCACCTGGGGGTCGGTGACGCTGCTTCGGAACAACCATGGGTGTCCGGGTGCCGTCCCTCACACTTTTTCCGAGGGAGTTCCGCTTCGGACGGTTTACGAAGGAGCTCTTCGTTGTTCGTGAGACCTTGTACGAGTCGGGAGAAGGAGCTGTCCGGTAGCCCGTAGGTCCGTCGTCGTGCCCCAGACGACCAGTGGTGTCGGGTCGGAGCAGGTGGTGGTGGGCGGAGGGGGCGTCCTCGGCGGGACGGACTGGACTCAGGCCGGAGGAGGGTCGGGTGGGGGATGGAGAGGGCTCGGAGAACCCGGGGCTCAGAGGTCGACTCGTTCGTGCACGCCAGACGTGTCGGGTGGGGAAGGGAGGTGTTGGGAGTTTTTACGGAAGAGAGCTTGTCAGGTTTAAGGGGGTGAAGGTGTCCCAGGTCTTTCAAGACCGTCAGGGACAGGAGTCTTCCTCTTCAGACCAGGGACCCTGTGGAGTCCATAGAGACACCCTCGGTTCCTTAGGGACTAACATGAAATCTAAATAAACACATTAATAAGTTAATTTCCTACTTAGGGGGTTGGTCTCTTATTTGAAAAGTTTTTATTTCACTGGCGAAGAGTAACCACAGGGAGTCCAGAGTCCTGTGAGCAGTCGCTCTCGAGTGTAGATGGACGACTTTCTCGTCCGCCGGACGAAGAGGGGTGACTCGGGTACTCTCCTTCGGAGGCCCCACAGTGAGCAAAGCACGAGGACTGAGACGTACGGTCTCCAAGACGTACGACCGGCGTCCAGACTTTTCACAGACGACACGTTTCTATGATCGCTGGGGTAGTCAAAGTCCTGCAGTCCTCTCAGCCCCCATTTTCGGTCTAACTCCACAAACCACAAGTCCTCCTCTCCTCCACCTTTAACTTGCATCTTAGAAAGAGTTCTTAAAACCGAAACTTTTGTTTCACTCTACCGGTTGTCACTAATACAATCTCACCTTGGAATCTGACTCCACCCACGCCCCCTATATTTTTTCTGAAGTACGTCTGCCGATGTGCATGTCTCGGGCGCGGTCATGGTCTGGGCCGACATGTGTGGAGTGGGACGCGTGGGTGGCGAGACTTCCTTGGTCGTGGTGGGCGTGCCTGTCTCGCGGTGCACCCGCATACACTCCAGTGGCCCGTCTGACGGCAGGTGTCCATCAGGGGTAGGGAAGAGGTTAGGGTGTAAGAGCAGACTGTGACTGGATCTGTGAGGAGGGTCGTTCCCCCCAGACACGTGGGAGGGGAACTTGGACGTGCCTGGAAGTGTAGACGAGGAGTCCGTCTACGACGTTTACTGAGCCATGGTGCCACGAGACGTGAAGGCGGACCGAGAGGACCCATCCCTCCGGGTGCCAGGGGCGACCCGAGGGTCACCTCAGTTCCGTCACTCGGTGGACCGTTCTTTTAGGAGGTCGGGGCGACCTCGGGGAGGTCGATGACACTGACTTCACTGTCCTCGGCGGGCGTGTCTCGAGACAAGGTTCACGTCGAGGTACTCGGTTCGTCCTGACGAAACAGGAGTCTGTGGTTCGACGCCCCGTCGGGCAGTCCGGCGTCTCGACTGTCTCGGTTGCCTCTCACGTGTCTCCACCCTGAGCCGGGCCGGACGGGGAGGAGGAGGTTTGTGGTGGGGGACGAAACGTACTGTGGTGAGTTTCGAAGGGGGAAGGGCGAGGACGGTGAGGGTTCGGAACGTCCGAGACGGTGAGTCAAGTGAGTGAGTCGATGGTGACCACGCCGGTCTCAGGTAGGGACGGGAGGGACTCGTTAGAGTCGGGGAGAGTACTGCAGTCACTGGCAAATAGACGACTTTTGTGGGGTCTGAGGTCGTCGACGGGGTGACGAGTGAACGTACATAGTGTGCGTTAGTTTACGTTCTGCATGTTTGGGTGTCAGTACAAGGGAAGGACTGGACTAGGAGGAGGTGTGAACCTGACACCAAGAGGTCTGTCTGGGACGCCTTAGGAGAAGCTGAGGAAAGGGGAGAGAGTCTAGGCCAGTAAGTGATTCGGGCCAGCGTAAAGTGGAGGGGTCAGAGAAGACTTAGTCGGATGAAGAGAGGGATGGTGGGTGACGGTGACGGACCTAGTGACGTAAATTATTGGGACCTGACGACTCTACCGGACGATCGGTCATTATGAAAGGTTAGACTCAAAGACCGGACACACGACATTTAGTCTTCCTTGAATCCTATGCCTCGATTAAATTAGTCTTATTTGTGGTTACAGGACGAGTGGAATTAGTGTGAGGGCTATACCAAGACAACTTAGTTCTCTAGACACTCAAGACGCCACAAGTGTCCCCGAAAATCTTTTTCGATTCTCTCTTTTTTTAATAAAATTTAATTTTGGCTTCTTATCGAAGATTATTTTGAAGAGTAAAGGTATACGTTTATTTTTATCACTTTAAAGTTTACTCAACTGGTCCTTCTACTGGGTATTTTCGTTGGGTTTTCCTTTCTTTTTCGGCTTCTCTTAGTTTCTTCAGTTCCGTGTCTCTACACTCTTCTCCGTCAGCCACCATTAAGTCCTACACGACCCCTCCCAGTTCCTATCCCTCCCCCGCCCCCTGTAGTCCGGTGTCTGGGACCTCCGAGACTGTCCATCTCTTGGCTCGGGAGACGACGAACACTGTGGTCTACCGTCTCGTCACTTTACCCCTAATGGACTCTTAAGGAGGTTGGGGTATTTCAACTCTTTACTTAATTTCTTTTTGACTCATTGTCGTGTTCATTACTTTTCTACTGTCCCTCCCGTAAAATCTTGTGTCTTATGAATTCACACAAGTAGTTCCCTTCTCCAGACCGCTGTCTCCGAGTTTGTCCCCTCCTTCGGGACCCTTTCCTTTTTCCGTAAGAAGGGAGGTCCGTTCCTTCCGTCCGTCCTTGCCCTTAAGATTTTCTCATTTTGACTTTAGACTGTCTTGAATATAACTTACCGGACCTTTAAGAGCCTTCTCGTCTGAGGACACGTCCCTTATTTTCTGGTATGGACGACATCATTGAAGAATTAAGGCAGTATTAGCAATAGGCTCTATCTTATTCGAAGTTTAAGTTATAAGTGAAGGATATTTACTGTGTGTTTCAGTCAGTAGTATGTATTGAGTGATTCTGTTAAGTCCGTAATAAAAGGTAAACGGGGAACAAAAAAAGGGAGGTGGATGGAAGGGGGTAGGGGGTAAGAAAAACCGAGAGAGAGGTAGATGTCTTGTACGGTCACTTTCCTCCTTTTCTTCTTTTACAATGGTTTTCTTAATGTTGACAGATCCGAAGTTTTATTTTTCGTTTGTAGCGGTTCTGACGGTAGACGTGTCCGTTGTTTCGTGGAAATGTGGTAGAGTAGACTTTGGTTTCGGACTCTTGTTGTCTCACGAGTCTCACTGGACCAAAATTACGTTTCTTTCAGACAAGACTCATTTCGTTTTCTCTTTGAGAATGGACTGACGTCATTCACACTTGTTTCTTTTTTGTGAGGTTTTCAGGGACCGTAACGGACCTCGAACTAAGTCGGGTACCTATGTTCCGGTCCGAAGTAAGTGACCCGTTTACAAATGACTCAAGGTGAGACGTGGTTCGTGACACTGTCCGTGAGTTCTACTTTTCGTCTGTAGTGTGGGAGCACCTCGAATGTCAAATCCGCCGTTGTGTCTGTAATTCCTTTACCCGAAGGAACCACCGAGTCTACCATTTCGCAGAGGGACGTCACGTCCTCTGGGCCCAAACTAGGGACCCGACCCTTCTAGGGGACCTCCTCCTTTACCGTCGGGTGAGGTCATGGGAACGGACCTTTTAGGGTACCTGCCTCCTTGGACCATCCGATGTCAGGTGCCCCGGTGTTTCTCAGCCTGTGCTGACTCACTGAAGTAATTCCTTTGTCAGTACCTTTATCTAGTGTGGAAACCTCCGATGTCTATCCACTTACCCCGATGTCCTCGAATTCATTATCCTCAGTCTTTAAGTCCTTTCCGAAGGGAATCTCTTCACTGTGACCTCCACCCCTGATTTCTGATCATTTCTCTCAAGGTCCGTGTCCCTTGTCGTACATGATTCCGGGACTCCGTCCTCCTTTGCACGACTCATGTTCGTTGGTTTTCCAGACACCTCGACCCGTTTGCCTAGAGAGCGGCACTGTACTTTGTCTGAGATCCTTCGTTGCGGTGACTTTGTAGGGTGTTTATTTGCTTTCCTGATGAAGTGAGGCTTTTTTGAAATTTCCGAAAATTCACGATTTATTCTAGTCGTAAATTCCTAGGATTTATCTCCAATTTAATGTTCGTCATAGTGACTTAGTCTCCTAAATGTATAAAATTCGAAACTAAAACAGTTTGACGTGGGGGGGTTTTCCGACGTAGTCAAATAGTAGTGTGGTTGTGACGTAGGTTCACGGATCAAAGAATGTGATGGCAGTCACTACCAATGATGTGTTTAAAAGTTAGTGACCGTCAGACTAATAGGTACAATTGTGTTCATGACTAAAGATGTTGTGTTTCAATCGATTTGTCGGTCAATTTTCACGATTTATTTTTTACTACTCTGGTGCAAGTTCCTTCCCCGGTTTCATTTCTCGACAAAACATCCCCTTTCGAGACGAGGTACCTCGAAAAGTGTAATAACCGGTCTCTGCATAATTAAGTAGAAAACAATGGATTTGTAATAACTGACTTCTGCAAAGTTATAAGTGAATATATTTGACGGTCGGTATCCACAATTAAAGACGTTTTTAGGAGGTCAGTCATCTCAATAATAATATATGGTCGGGGGTATTGGTGTCAGGAGTGAAACGTGGGTGTGAAGGGGGTGAGTACAAGTAAAGGGTAGTGAGAGAAGGAATAAGACTAGGACGGTATGGTCGACGGAGAGTCAGGTTATTGGTAATCTTGAAACCTAAAAGAATGTTTACTTTGCCCTTGGGTGACCTCGTCAGTTTCGTTCCTTCCCTCTTGTCTCGATGTAAAAAAAAAAGATCGGTACGGTACGTCGTACCTCTGGAATCAAGACGTTGGTCCCTAGTTTGAGTCCAGGGTACGCCACCTTCCCACCTCAGAGTTGGCTCTGTCACTCCTTTCAGGGGTCTGGATAAAATTTTCTAGAGAGACGACACCTACCTCCTCTCTGACCTCCAATGTTCTTACATCGGTCAATTTTGTATGATGTCTTCAGGTTCGTTCTCTATCACTTTCTCACCGGACACTGGCCGTGTCTTAGTGACTACTCTTTACAGACCGATGACTACTATTTCGGTTGTTCTAAAACTCCTATTCCCTCCTTAATTTAGATTGAAAGTCCAAAACTTGAACTCGTTGACGACCTAAACCCCTGGTAAATATTTTCGTCTGTTCAATCCCGTACGGTCCACTATTTCTTGGTGTTTACCGAAAGAACTGTATTTTATTCGGTAAGACCGGAGTAGGTAAAACATAAGATTCGGACTGGTGTCACGAACGGGAGTTTGTCCAGAGTCATTAATTAATAGACTTCCTGTGTCTCCTTGCCTCTTTTCCATTTCAGGGTCAAGGAGGAGTTTTCTATTTGTATTATTATGGACTCTAGACGTCCTTGATTTCAGGGGTGTTCCACCTCCTACCTTATTTCTACCACTGGGAAGGCTGAAGTTAATTGATTTCGACCCTGAACTGGTTGGAAACGGAGTTAAAATACGAATTAAGAGGAGATGAATTCGGGTAAGTACTTATATGTACATGGGAATTGAATTTTTTACAAGAAAAGTAGTATCCCCTAACTTTACGTTTTCATCCTTCAGTTCTCTATTATTGATCGTCCAAACCGGAACCTCATGTTTCACTTCATCTCATTTCCGATTGTCTCAAAACAGTGCTGTTGTACAACCAGTGTCGTTTGTGGGAGAAGATTATTGTGCTCTGCTGAGGTGTGTACCTGTAGTGGTCTACCAGTTATGGATCTAGTCTAACTAATATAATAAACGTCGGTTTCTACCTCTTCGAGATATATCAGTCGTTTTTGTTTTGGACCTTGACTGACACCGAGTCTACTACCCGAGAAATCACGTTTTAAGTCCGAATTTAACTTCTTTTACCCCTTTTCGTGATCCGGTAAGTCGATACTGAATTTAGTTTAGGGAATACTAATATGTCACCGCCACTGTTTATCTAAGTTCCCTAATCTCGACCATCTGTCTTACGGACTTCTTGATACCTACCTCCAAGTATTGTGACATGTCCTTCGTCACTGGTTTTGGTTGGGTTTCTTTTTCTTTACGTTCGTCCGTTTCGCCTACAGGCTCCTCCGAAATATTTATCGACTCTTTTCTTCACTTTCCTTAACCTCTTTTCCTCTATAGGGTTGACTTACGTCTCAAGGTCTCTGATCGTTCCTGTGTATTCTTTCGGAAGAATTCACTTGTTGTGGTTCTTTGTCTCCTTTTGTTATCTTACCCTTTCTGATCTCTAGAGTAGTTCTTTTGACCTCTATAGTTCCCTTGTAAAGTACGTTCCTGTCCGTACTCTTTCCTGTCTTTTCCATACCTGGATTGTCTTCGTCTTCTCTGAAGATTCTTCTCCACCGTTCTTATGTGTCTTGATGTGTTTTTTCCAGAAGTACTGGGTCTATTGGTGTTACCACACGAGTGAGTGGATCTCTGTCTGTAGGATCTTACTCTTCAGTTCACCCGGAATCCTTTCCAGTGATGTTTGTTTCGATCACTTCCACTACCTTAAGGTCAATTCGATAAAGTTTGGGACTTTCTGTACCACACTTTCACGACGTGAGTTATACGGTCGTTTAAACCTTTTGAGACATCACCGGTGTCCTGACCTTTTCCAGTCACAAGTAAGGTTAGTTTTACAGTTTCTTACAGGCTTAATCGTATGTTAACGTGAGTAAAGTGTACGATTTTTCTGATACGAGTTTTAGGAAGTTCGATCCGAAGTCGTCATTCACTTGACTCTTGAAGGTCTACATGTCTGACCCAAATCTTTTTCTCCTTGATCTCTAGTTTAACGGTTGTAAGCTACCGTATCTCTTTCGTTCCCTTAAGAGTCTTTTTGTAGATGAAGACGAAGTGACTGATACGATTTCGGAAACTGACATGCCTAGTGTTGTTTGACATCTTTTAAAAATTTCTCTATCTTTATGGTCTGGTGGAATGGACAGAAGACTCTTTGGACATACGACCAGTTCTTCGTTGTCAATCTTGGTCTGTACTTGTTGTCCGACCAAATTTTAAACCCTTTCCCAAACAGTTCCGACATAAGACAGTGGAATGAATAATTTGAAGATACTTCTCATGTCGTACGCTTTACGGTGCAACTTACTGAGTGTTCGAAGTTAGTTCTGACAGTCTTATAGTTGGTGGAGTCTATACGTCTTTACCGTCTTTCACTTTTCTTTGACTTCTCGGAGAACTACTCCCACTTTCTCTTCTCACTTTTTTGGCCGAATTTGAGTTGTAATTTTTTGGATTCTAGTACTGTAGGTCAGGTTAGTGAAGTACCGTTTATCTCTCCCTTTTTCACCTTTGTCCCTGTCTAAAAATAAAAGAACCCGAGGGTTTAGTGACGCCTGTCGTTGACGTCGGTGTTTTAACTTTCTACGAACGAGGAATCTTCCTTTGGATACTGTTTGGATCTATCGTATAATTTTTCGTCTCTGTAGTGATACGACAGTTTCCAGACATATCAGTTTCGATAGATATCAAAAAGGTGGTCAATACATGCCTACACTCTCAACTTGGTATTTCTTCCGGCTCGTGCCTTCTTAACTACGAAAACTTAACACCATGACCTCTTCTGAGAACTCTCAGGGGACCCGACGTCCGACGACGACGACGATTCAGTGAAGTCAGCACAGACTGAGACACGCTGGGGTATCTGTCGTCGGGTGGTCCGAGGCGACAGGGACTCTGAGAGGTCTTTTCTTGTGACCTCCCCCAACGGTAAAGAAAGAGGTTACGTGCTTTCATTTTTCACTTTCACTTCAACCGAGTCAGCACAGGCTGAGAATCGCTGGGGTACCTGACGTCGGATGGTCTGAGGAGTTAGGTACCCTAAAAGGTTCGTTCTCATGACCTCACCCCACGGTAACGGAAGAAGACCCGACGTCCGTCTAGTTTGGTAAGTTAGGACTTCCTTTAGTTGAGACTTATAAATGACTTATTGACTACTACTTCAATTTCGAGGTTATAAAACCGGTGGACTACACTTCTCGGTTGAGTGACCTTTCTGGGACTACGTCCCCTTTCTGTCTCCCGTTCTCCCCTTTCCCCTCTGACTTTAACAATCCATCCTTCCTACTCCTACTTTAACAATCCATCTTCAATCCGTACTCGTCGCTTCCCACCGGGTCGGTTTTTCCTAGGTGCAACTAGAGATTTGGGGTAGCGTCTTCACGGATCTCCTCGAGTGTCTACTATGTTTTATTAGTGTCTCTGAAAAGGTTGAAGACTACATGGGATCTGTGTGACACCTATGTTTGGTTGGTGTCCCCGAAGGAGCTTATTGGAATCCGTCCATCCTCGGGTAATTCCCAAGTATTTTATAAGATATGTATATATGTAGACTAATGTTGTCTGACCTAATACCCTGCTCTACTTGTTATCTCGGACAACAGAACGTTGACAGTTAACCAGAACTCACATGCGGGTAAACGTAGGGTAAAGAACTGACCATAACCCATGTTCGGGATAAGACGGGTGACGTGTTGGTTCTCCTCCTCTGCCCTTCATTTTTTTTTTCTCTCTTTGGTTTTCCCTAGTAATGTCATTGAGGTGACCCCATCCGGACGAGGGCCCAGAACCCTCACAGATAAATTATTTTCTAGATAGACGAACTCGACATTGACTCGACATTGAACAGAAAACAAAATTTGGGAAATCAGGTAGTAATGTTTAAAAACAACCGCTACTCTGTTTTTGACTCCCTCTTTTTATTTGGTTGGACTGTCCTACGAACCCATCGTAGTGACTTAGTACGACGTCAGGTACCCCAGCGCCTCTCAACCTGTACTGAATCACTGACTTGTTACTGTTGAATTTTGGTGGGGTCAAAACGACAAACCTCTCTGTGCCGAAACCCTTTCTAGGAGCCACAAGAGGAATAAACGACGGTTCTTATTTAACGAGGAAGAAGACTAGAACCCGAACCGACACAGACGTCCGAACTGTGGGTGGTTCTTCCCTGGGGTCAAAAACCTTTTGTAAATGTCTGTGCCGTTTCAGATCCTCGTATTCAATGGTGAAACCGAAACCTGCACAATGTAAACCGATGGATAATCCGTAAGATCGCAGAATTCCTGGTAAGTCAGAATTAATGAGTAAGTTGTAAGTCAAGCCAAGTCAGGGAGTCAGCACAGACTGAGAAACACTGGGGTACCTGACATCGTACGACCCGGAGGTACAAGTAGTGGTTGAGGGTTTCGAGTGAGTTTGAGTACGGGTAACTCAGTCACTACGGTAGGTTGGTAGAGTAGGAGACAGCAGGGGAAGAGGGCGGAAGTTAGAAAGGGTCGTAGTCCCAGAAAAGTTTACTCAGACAAGAAGCGTAGTCCACCGGTTGAATAACCTCGAAGTCGAAGTCGTAGTCAGGAAGGTTACTTATGGGTCCTGACTAGAGGAAATCCTACCTGACCAACCTAGAGGAACGTCAGAGTCCCTGAGAGTTCTCAGAAGAGGTCGTAGTGTCAAGTTTTCATATTTAAGAAGGTACGAGTCCGAAGAAATACCAGGTTGAGAGTGTAGGTATGCACTGATGACCTTTTTGGTATCGAAACTGATCTGCTTATCAACGACCGTTTCATTACAGAGACTTTCTTTCACAATCAGGAAGTCAGTGCGGGCTGAGAAACGGTAGGGTACCTGACGTCGGGTGGTCCGAGGAGACAGGTACCTTAAGGGGTTCGTTCTTAGACGTGACGTCCGTCTAAGAAATGGCTGACTCGAAACAACCGTTTCATTGGAGAGACGAAAAATTGCTTGTTGTTTGTAATTCATAGGGATCTCGGTCCGAACCACCGAGTCTGCCATTTCTCAGACCAGATGTTACACCCTCTGGGCCCAAGTTAGGGACCCAACCCTTCTATGGGACCTCTTCCTTTACCGTTAGGTGAGGTCATGATAACGGACCTTTTAGGGTACCTGTCCCCTCGGACCATCCGATGTCAGGTATCCCAGCGTTTCTTAGCCTGTGCTGACTCGCTGAAGTGAAAGTGGTCTTGGTCCGAGATACCATCCTGGGTCAAGATACTCTTGCACAGTGGTCCTGGACCAAACTTTCCTTCTATGCAGCTGAATCGACTCTGAACTTGTTCCCTCCCTTTAGTGTCGTCCTTATTGTGCCCGCCGCGCTTCTCGACTCCTCCTCCGCCCGGAGGCCCTTTGCGCCGACCCGGCGGCACTCCCTCCGCCCATGGACCTGGGGGCCGCGCCTCCGGTGCCCCTCTCGTCACCTACCTGAGCCCCGGAACTGCTGGGTCCTCCTAAACACCGAAGTCGGACTCTTGGTTTGTGTCAGTGGCTCCTCCCACCACGCCGCTATCCTCCCGAGTCCCGGGAGGCGGCGGGGCCGGACGCATCCGGAAAACTTTTGTGGAAACACCGACGCCACACAGTTTCTGGCTGCACCACGGACACACTCCCGGAAAGGAGTGGAGGTCCTAGACAAAGTTCTGGGAGTCCATCCCCCTTCGGCGGTGAAGTCCGTCGAGTGGGTAAGTGTGCCGAAACCAATAGTTTTTCAAACGAAAAAAGGATCTGTCTTCCATTTGGCCCCAGCGTGCCCGCAGAGTGGAGTAACTGCTGGAGCAGGAGAAGTAGAAGAAGAAGCAGTGACAGCAGAAGCAGGAGGAGGAGGTGAAGTAGGAGGAGAAGGAGCAGCGGGTCTCGGCCCCCGTGCCCCGAGTGTTGTGCGGCGAAGCCGGCCCTGCGGTACAACGGCCGCGGAGACGCGGATGCGTTAGGGGCGCGCGGGCGGGAACCCCTAGGTGGATAAGTTCGGCTCCACCCCGCCCATCCTCCCGTGCTTCTGGGAGCCGCGCCTCAGCCGCAGTTGGGGTGTCGGCACTTCAGGCTTTCAGTTCAGGTTAAACCCCCCAGGATAGAACAGGAAAAGATTGACGAAGGTAACTCGCTGAGCAGAAAGGTTCCAAGAGGAGTGGGGGGGGGAGCGAAACGCGTCACCAAGCTGGGTAGAGTAATCCAGCGGCCCGGACCCACAGTCACGCGTACGCGCTCGAAGCCGCGCACGAGGACCTAGAGGGTGGTGCCCGCGTCCACTGGTCATTGCGCCCCGCCCCGAACCTGACAGCAGGACCGTTGCGGCCGGTTCTCCACTCCCCTGGCGGGAGGGCCGAGACGCGACGCGCGCCGTCGGGCCACCGGACGTCCGCCTTTGGGACTCTCAGGCAGGACCTCACCCGCGGACGGGTCGCGGAGCAGTCGGGCCGATCCATCCACAGCAAACACGTGCCATGGCCGGTTCTGTGTTCTCAAGGCGCCTGAGTGCCCCTGGGCGGACGCCGTGACGGGCACGCACAGCTAAACCGTCGCCTTGGGGAATCCAGCGACGACCGGATCCACCCGCGACCCGGCACGACGCGCCAGTGGCTTCCCTTTCTTCCAAGGCCCTGGTCTCGTCTACGGGGTTGGGCCGTCCGCAGCGGGTCGTGTCAGCTACCGTGTCGGAACAAGCATTAGTCACTTACGCTAGGACTATGGGAATCGGGTGATAAGAATTCGCGTAAAGAGCTAGACTTCCAAAGAAATTTTAAGTGCCTAGTCGAAGCAGACGAAATCTCGTTCAACAACAACCAAGTCAGCGATTCAACAGAGGTTGAGCCCCTGGGGGTACCTGACGTCGTTCGGTCCGAACTCACGTCCTCTAAGCCAAACCTAGGGACCCATCCCTTCCAGGGGGACTTCTTCCTTTCCTCATAGGTAAGGTCACAAGAACGGACCTCTTAAGATACCTGTCTCCTAGGACCGGGTACCCCAGAGTTTCTCAGTCTGTGCTGACTCTCTGACTGCGAAAGTGAATCCCGAAAGGACCCCCGAGTCTGCCATTTCGCAGATGGGTGTTACGCCCTATGGGCCCAAGCTAGGGGTCCAGCCCTTCTATGGGGACCTCTTCCTTTACCGTTGGGTGAGGTCATGAGAACGGATCTTTTAAGGTATCTACCTTCCTCGGACCACCCGATGTCAGGTACCCAAGTGTTTCTCAGCCCGTGCTGACTCACTGAAGTGAAAGTGAAAGTCTGTCAATTTCCTAGAGGGAAGATGGACCTAAACTAGGGACCCCAGTGGTTCTAGGGGACCTCATCCTTTATCGTTAGGTGAGGTCATAAGAACCGACGTTTTAGGGTGCTTGTCTCCTCAGATTTTTTCGGCCTGTACTGACTCGTTAATTGTGAAAGTCCCGGACACCCCTATAGATTTCCTGTCTGGACTCGGGTAAAACTCTTTTGTGTCACCTCTCCTGACACCATTTGATCTCTCGGACGTGGGTCGCCGAGACGTTCAACACCGGTTCACCTTTTCACAAGAGTCAAGAGTGAAACGTTCTTTTGGACCTCACGACCTGAAAATGGTTTTTTGTACTAAACATTTTAACACGGTTTATTTTCAGTAGATGGTCAGTCTAAATGGGGTGTCTGACGGTCAAACGTCGGACAATTACAATAAACCCCCTTTTTTCAGTGGTCTCTTCTGTAGTCGAAAGACTCTCGCTCCAGATATCGAAAGGAAAAAGAGAGACATTTTACTCGTCTCATCCACCCTTCACACTAACCTTTTTTCCCTACTCGACAGGGACTCAGACAACGGGGGAAGAGGAGAACGGGAGCTAGAAAGGGCCGTTGTCCCAGAAAAGGTTACTCAACCGAGAAACGTAGTCCACCTGTTTCATTATCTCGAAGTCGAAGTCGTAGTCAGGATGGTCACTTATAAGTCCCAACTAAAGTAAATCCTAAATGACCAAACTAGAACATCAGGCTCTTGAGAAGTTCTCAGAAGAGGTGGTGTCAAACTAGTATCCTTAAGATAAAAATTACAAAACTCCTTGTATGACAAAACATCAAACGTTTAATAGGAGTTATTCATAGATCAAGAAATTATTCTTCCCTTTTCGGAAAGAAACACGGAACCCTAATCAGGGGTCACAACTCGAGTACCAGTCTCACACTCAATCTCGTCACTTATATTTATTTACCTGATGGGTACCAAAAACAGGAAGTTCTTTCAGGTCATGACCGGGGTCCCTTGAAGTGAGTCAGTCTCTGATCTAACGGTTGGGTGACCGAGGGGAAATCGAATTGAGTCTTAAATAGAAAAAAAAAAAAATGACCTTATATGAACGAAATGTTATAACACAATCACAGACGACATGTTGTCGTACTCAGTCGATATACGTATGTCTATAGGGGAGGGAAGCGTCGGAGGGAGCGTTGGCGGGGGCGGGGGTGACGGGGTGGGGAGACCCAGTAGTGTCTCGAGGCTCGACTCGAGGGACCCGACATGTCGTCGGAGGGTGATCGATGCACAAAACGTGTACCATTACATACATACACTTAGCGTCAGAGGGTCAAGTAGGGTGGGAGGGAAGGGGCGACACAGGTGTACGGACGAAAGATGTAGATACGGAGAGAAGGGCGGAACCTTTATCCAAGCAGACATGGTAAAAAGATCTAAGGTGTATATACGCGATTATAAACTATAAACAAAAGGAGAAAGACTGAATAGTTACGAGGTGAGATATATTGCCTCAGACCTCAAATAGAATTTCCTCGTCTCTCGACCATCGTATACGAACACTCTGGTCCGGACCCGAGGTCTGACCCAATGTAACATAATACTGGAGACGGTTGATGACACAACACGTCGGACTCGTGTAATGAGTTTGGACGTCTCGAAATCAAAGGAAAAGACATTTTTTCCTTATTATGCGGGAAGGAACGACCAAATTTACTCCTAATTCTAGAACGTACATTTTACGAATAGGGGCATTTAATGTGTACACATTCACGGTGTACTTTCCCGTCGACGAAAATAACGACTATGAGTTTCGTCGTCCTGTACCCAATTTTCATACCTAAACTCTGCACCGAGAGAATGGTCGTTTCTCCGGAATTAGTTCAGTCAAGGGACAGACAAATTTCTTTTCACCGGTAAGGGGTGTGAGGTTTTTAACGACTCATTTAGATTTCGCAACAAAAGGGTGTTACGCTTGTTTATAAACGACTCGTAGATGATACCCCTTCTTTCACCGGGTCCCTTTGGCAACCAAGTCTCCTGGTTCGGATAAAGTGTCTAAGTTCTTGTCTCTGGTTCTCTTCCTGGTGCATCTGGTCTTGGGTCCAAAGTCGGGGAGACCGTGTTCTAAGAAGGTGTGGTGGTCCGGAGAACGGTTTCAGGTTTCACTGTGTGTATGTTTGGAGGAACGTATTTTCGGACTCTTATATGGGGTAAGAGGGGAAGGACAAGGTCCGAAGGAGGACAACGACGCTACGTCCACACACTTCAACGAGTCAGTACAGGCTGAGACGTTGGGGCACCTGACATCGGGCGGTCCGAGGAGACAGGTACCCTAAGAGGTCCGTTCCTATGACCTCACCCAACGGCAAAGGAAGAGGTCCCCTAGATGAGTTGGGTCCCTAGCTTGGGTCCAGAGGATGTAACGTCCGTCTGCGAAATAGGAGACTCGGTGGTCCCTTCGGTCCACAGTTGACTTTTTTTGCAAAAAACAAAATTTGAAATAACTAACTACCGACGAGACCTAGTAGTAACGACGCGTGTCCGAAGGAGATCGACGCCACGTGCCCGAAGAGCAACTAGGAATTGGTGACCGGGTCGTCCCTGCAGGGTGGGGGAGGGAAAAACTCTTCCCCAGACACCTGGAAAGAGACTCGGGAACCTAAGTCGGGACCCGACCTAAACGGGTCATCAAGTCACTGACCATGGACAGTCAACACTCTCCCATCTACACTTCCTCTTAGTTAAGAGACGTGTCAGAGTCGAAATTTGGAAGTCAATGATTCTTTTCATGGTCACACAACCGTACTGACTCACGTGCACAGGTAACTAGACAAAGAGTCACTTGAACCTCTATGACCAAGACCGCACCGGTCCTTCGAAGTCGCCACCGAGGAGAATCAAGATGGAATCTCTACGAATCTTGTCACCGTCTCTTCCCGGTTCCCGTCATAAACTAAAAATAAAAAGTTCAGGACGTCGGGTGGAGTACCTTAAAGATTGGTCAGTAATGGGTCTTCCGCAGCCAAAATAATGGGCTCTCTTGGTGTCTCATCTTGGGTCTTCTTTATAAAAGGAATAAACGTCACTCATCTAAACCGAACGGGAGTGTACAAAAATAATAGGTTGATTCCGAAGGTTAGGGTTTCTTTCCGCTACGGTTTCGTACGAGTTTGATGGCGTCTTAACGTGAGTAGAGTGTGTGATCATTTCATTACGAGTTTTAAGAGGTTCGGTCCGAAGTCGTTATACACTTGGCACTTGAGGGACTACAAGTTCGACCAAAATCTTTTCCGTCTCCTTGGTCTCTAGTTTAACGGTTGTAGGTGACCTAGTACCTTTTTCGTTCTCTTAAGGTCTTTTTGTAGATAAAGACGAAATAACTGATACGGTTTCGGAAACTGACACACCTAGTGTTATTTGACACCTTTTAAGACTTTCTCTATCCTTATGGTCTGGTGGACTGGACGGAGAACTCTTTAGACATACGTCCACTCCTTCGTTGTCAATCTTGACCTGTACCTTGTTGTCTGACCAAGGTTTATCCTTTTCCTCAGGCAGTTCCGACATATAACAGTGGGACGAATAAATTGAAGATACGTCTCATGTAGTACTCTTTGCGACCTGACCTTCTTTGTGTTCGACCTTAGTTCTAACGACCCTCTTTATAGTTATTGGAGTCTATACGTCTACTGTGGTGGGAATACCGTCTTTCACTTCTCCTTGAGTTTTCGGAGAACTACTTTCACTTTCTCCTCTCACTTTTTCAACCGAATTTCGAGTTGTCAGTCTTTTGCTTCTAGTACCGTAGGCCAGGGTAGTTAAGTACCCTTTATCTACCCCTTTGTCACCTTTGTCACAGTCTGAAATAAAAAAACCCGAGGTTTTAGTGACGTCCACCACTGATGTCGGTACTTTAATTCTCTGCGAATGAGGAACCTTCTTTTCAAAACTGGTTGGATCACATAAGTTTTCGTCTCTGTAATGAAACGGCTGATTCCAGGCGGATCAGTTCCGATACCAAAAAGGACACCAGTACACACCTACACTCTCAACCTGACACTTCTTTCGACTTGCGGTTTCTTAGCTACGAAAACTTGACACCACAACCTCTTCTGAGAACTCTCAGGGAACCTGACGTTCCTCTAGGTTGGTCAGGTAGGGTTTCCTCTAGTCGAGACCCTAAAGAGACCTTCCTTACTACGATTTCGACTTTGAGGTCATGAAACCGGTGGAGTACACTTCTCGACTGTGTAACCTTTTATGAAACTACGACCCTCCCTAACCCCCGTCCTCCTTTTCCCCTACTGTCTCCTACTCTACCGACCTACCGTAGTGACTGAACTACCTGCACTCAGACTCACTTGAGACCCTCAACCACTACCTGTCCCTCCGGACCGCACGACGTTAAGTACCCCAGTGTTTCTCAACCTGTGCTGACTGGCTGACTTGACTTGACTTCCTAAGGGTCCTCCGGGTCACTATGTTTTAGGTGTACGATTATATCCTCTGAGTCCAAGCTAGGGACCCAGTCCTTCTAGGGGACTTCTTCCTTTACTGTCGGGTAAGGTCATAAGAACGAACCCCTTACGGTACCTGTCTCCTCGGACCGCCCGATGTCAGGTACCCCAATGTCTTATCAGTTCGGACTAAATTACTGATGTATTGTTGTTGACCCATCGACAGTAAGTAATATAGGACACTCAGCGAGGCACGGAACCCTCCCGTCTCCCATAAGAGTAAATTGTCCTCTCTTTTGTTCTAGTGCAGCACCGGTCAGTTCGACCCTGGTCTTGGGCTGAGGGAACCGGGAATCAGGACACGGACAAGTCACTGGGACGTGAACGGAGGAATACAACGGGGTCTCTCTTTTTCCTTCTCTTTCTCGTTCGTCTTGTCATGGAGGTAGTTGTTCTGTAGAGGTAACGATGATTCAGGTCTGAGGGATTGTCCCGGTCTGCTCCGGTAGAGGGGTGAGAGGGGACGTGTGAGGTCGGCGGGGTCCGGAGAGGGGTGGGGAGTCCGAACTTGGATATGTCGGAGGTCAGACTTGTACTAGGAGGTCCTTGTAGTCCAGGAGGTCCTTCGTAAGACCCGAGACGTACCCACTCCTACACCCAGGGTGACGAGATTGTCTCTTGGCTATTGTAAACGACCTTGTCCTATCTTACAAAGAAAGGAGACTACATTTGTGACCGACTCACCACCGAGACGGTACGTTTCTCCAGGACGAGGAACGTAGTGGGGGTCCCGTTCTGGGACGTCGAGAATGACTGGTTTGCGTAGGTAGGAGGTGGGTCGTCCCTCCGTCCTTGTCGTGAAGGACAGGTCCGCCCTGGCCTTCACACACGTAGTGAAGGTGAAGGTAGGAGACCTGGTCGTGGAGGAGTGGACTGGTGTAGGTAGACGTGCATAAACAGGACCCGTAGGTGCACGGGTTGTAATACTTCCCGAGGTCAGACACGTGCCCCTCCCTCCTTACCTATAAACCCCTAGGCCATCTAGGGGTAAAGAGTCACTTGGTCACAGAGGGACCAGGAACGTGAACTCAGTGCGGACGGGAAGAGGGGACCCCTTCGGGGTCCGGGGAAAGACAACAAGTCAGTGATTCAGTACACGCTGAGGCATCGTGGGGTCCAAAGGGACACGAAGTGAGAGGCCTCAAACGAGTTTGAGCATAGGTAGCTCAGCCACTACGGTAGGTTGGTAGAGTAGAAGACAGTGAGTGAAGACGGTGAATCACCGCATGTAGGGACTTGTGGGTCTAACCCTCCACACAGTCGGTCCCAAGTCGTCTCTCTTGTCATCCCCTATATTAGTCCTCTGAACCACGTTCCTTAGCGAAACACGTCGACACCCCCGACCGCTCCTTTCCGACCTTAGGTGCCACGTTCGGCTGCCCTTCCCGTCCGGCCCGAGCCCGTGATGGACGTCGACGCCGACGTCACCCTAAGGAAGAAGGAGCTCCTTTGGAGTCAAGACGAGAAGTCCGGAAGGACAACCGACTTCGTCCGGGAGGGACTACGGGATCCTAGTAGAGAAAATGATTTCGGTTGCTTACTGCTCACCTAGTGGACGGGTCGTTGTGGATCCAACCGTGACGACTTATTTACCTATTTTGCTCGGGCCGGTTCAACCGTGGATTCTCACTCGTAGGACCTTTCCCCCTAAAGACGAAAGACACAATCTGTGTACCACTCATTAAAGTCCTTTACTATCTGTCCCACGACGACGGAGAAAGGGGTTCGTGGCGGGGGGGGTGGGGGCGGGGCCGAGAGGTCGATTGACGACCTTTCGTCGTCATTAACTTGAACCGAAGTATTAATAATAATCAAGTGGGTCCTGACCAACGAATCTATGTTTCGTTAAGTAAACCTCGGTCTCAAAGATTCTACAGGGTATCTACAATATTCAAAGGTCTTTATGCAAGTCACTAATAAATAATCATTACCGAGGGTCACAATTGTGTAAAGATGAGGTTTGTTATATAAGAGAAACTGTTAATAGTTGGTGACATATAATTAATTCATTAACGATCAGATTACGATGAACACCCTACATTAGACGCAAAGGTCGTCTCAAACAAGACGTCCAGAAACCGCCGAAAACAAAGCTCTCGAAACCTACCAATATTACACGAAAAAGGAGGAAACTATGTTCTCCTTAAATTACAAATAACATTTTTATTTTAACCTACTATGTCTTTTTCTATCTCCTCTTTTATTAGTGGGATTGGATCGTCGTTTCTTATAAGAAAGTACATATACATATATATTTTAGACATTCTAGTGTGTACAATACGTTAAGACATAGGACGGAAAAATTTGAATTGTAATAAAACACTAATTTATTGGGTACATTAATTCAACAAATTCACTAAAAAACATCTGAACATGGTACTAAATAAATCGGTAAGAGAGGGACAACCTGTAAATGTAACAAAGATTGATAAACGTTAATATTTCGTATGGTCCTATGTTTGAACGTCGATTCAAAACTCCTAGATTACTTATCGCACCACCAATATTAGTTGTTATAACACAATAGTTGAAGTTTCGACGGTTCTCTGATCTAGAATTAACGAGAATGGTGTCTTCTCTTTACTATTAAAATACTTCACTATCTCTACAATCGATTACAATGTCTCCGTTAACACAGTGTTGTATATTTACATAATTTAGTGTGAACATGTGGAATTTAAACGGGATACAATATACAGTTAATTTTTTTTTTATGGTCCTACTTGTGGAAATACAATTAGAAACGTGTGTAAATACTCATTGTGGAATCTTAAATAAGATTTTCACTTTGATATCCTTCTTTCCCATACTTCATACATGCGGAAAACTATATATAGTTGTCCGAAAAAAGGTCCAAAGAGTACCATGAACTGGTGTAACATTTTGTATACTCTTCTTAGTTATATTAGTAAAGGATTTCTCGAATTTCGTTGACTCATCTAAATAGTTCTTTACCTTCGTTAATAAGGAAAGGAATTTTCCATGAGTAAAGAGAACAAATAATAACTAAGTTGGGTTTTAAACGTAGTGAAGAGAAGACACTCAGAGGTCACAAGGCGATCCTGTGATGGAAAGGGATCACCGAAATTAGGCGGAAAAGTTCACTATAGTTCACGGTCGGACGATAGGCGTCCGGAATAGCCACTGTCCCAGAAGTCTTCCTTGTTCGGGTATTTACGATTCAGTAACACCCCCTCCCTCTCCGGTCGGTTCGACGACGACTAATGGACGCGGGGTACGGGAGGGCCGGGTGACTGGGACGAGTCCTTCTCGGAACCTCTAGTTCAATTGTAGGGGAAAGGGACGGGGCATCGTGGGACATTCCTGACGGTCCGGTATTACTTCCAAGAAAACGACTTTCTGGGGTTCCTCCTGCTGACACCGGTCCTGGGGATGCAGTCCCATTCACGAACCGTGTGGGTCAGGGTCTTGCGGACCGGGACCGAACACAACTTCAGCCAGTTCCCACCCCGCTAGACGATTGTCGACTCCTCACTCGTGTCACATTTAACACTTTGTCCGTGGAAAAGGAATAAAAGGTTTTTTTTGGGACGGTCGAGTTTCGACATAGGAAAATAAACGTCCTCGACCCTAATATACCCGAGCTTCGGTGAAACTAGGGACAAAATAGCAAACTCAAAGACACAGAGGGGCCAGACAGCCTCTTCCATTCCAAGCGGTCGGAGACTCGTGGTAGCAAAAGGTTACTCTGTGGAAACCAAAGGTACCGTAGGAAGGGTTGGGCTCACCCTTCCTGGGCAACTACTTGTGAGCCAAATACTCGTGAGAGCTGCACTTGAGTGGACGGGGTCCAGAGTCGACGACAACCTAGGAGTCGGGCTCGGAGATCGTCGGGGAGGTCTTTCGGCGGACTCGGTCTCCGCCGGGCACCGCTCCGGGACGGACGGCCGACAGTCTCCGTGTCTGGGAAGGGGAAGGAGGAGAGGACGTCCGGTGCGGGGGGCTGGAGTCGTTTCTCGGGTTGTCGACAACAAAGAGGGGTCCGGGCGTGGAACCGGCCCAAGGCGTCGTCTAATCTCCCTCCCAACCCTGATGACGGGGGCCCAACCCCACTATCTAATGTCGGCCCCGTCGG
Source organism: Capra ibex (assembly GCA_006410555.1). Classification (NCBI taxonomy): domain Eukaryota; kingdom Metazoa; phylum Chordata; class Mammalia; order Artiodactyla; family Bovidae; genus Capra; species Capra ibex. Next base: position 6,682,927 of record SJYO01004576.1, read on the forward strand.
GGTCCCTTCGGGGTAGCCTTATCAAGGTCGATTTCTAAGTCACGGGTCGTCGGAGGTGGTGACACGTGGACGGTGGTCTATTGGAAGGGTCCCCGAGGTAAGACCTGTGCACCCGGTTCTCAGCCCCCGAAGTGCCCCACCCACACGGGTGGGGACGGGTGACCCGAGGGTCCGGCGATACTCGGGGTCCGAGGGAGGAGGCGTGGGGGGGGTGGTGGGGGTACGAGACGTATAACCTCAGACGGGCAGTACCTCGTGGGGAGACGAAAGAGGGAAGGCAAACTCGACTTACAACTTAATAAGCCAGTTATCAACCGTAGACGGGACTGATACACGACACTCCCGATGCATTCCCTGGGGGTATTCGTCGAAATTGCCTTCGTCTCGAGTAGTAGACTCGAGCAACGATCCTGGGACTTCCAGACTTTTTACGATCTTTGTCCTCGGACAGAGGGGGTCCATCAAACAAAGGACTCCCCCACAGACTCGAGGTCGACTTCGAGACCACCACACCACTCACTCACGAGTCCGAACCCGTGGCACCTCTGTGCACGAGTCTAGTGTCGACGTGGGGAGTGGAGTCGACGAAGGAGTAGGAGCGGTTCGGAGACACAGTTTGGAGACACAGAATTAGGCTAGTTAAGCTCTGAAAGGTGGGTAGTGTCCCATAACAGTGTGTAAGCCACGTCCTCACACACATTCTGTCGGGTGACGGACCGAGTCTTATGCACCAGTCATCTAAAACAGGGGTAAAAATAGGAGCCTTTGGCCCCGAAGTCGTAACTATAGTGAAGAACTTATAAGGTCACATAATGCCTACGTCCAGGTCAGACGCCAGGAGGGATGTGGGGTCGGTACGGGTCCGACTCAGTGTAGGGGAGACGAGGGAATACGGACGGTGGGGTGTAGTGTGACTGGGCAGGGAGGGGTTCTGACACGCGATAAACTCCCTTTACGATACTTAAATGGACACACTGGAATTTCTGGATCTCATCAAGGTCCGTGTATCACTCGAGAGTACAGAACTCACCTACCTATCTAGGTGATGTACCTACGTACATCAAACGGATGATGAAAACACTTCTACACCTTAGAACCCGTTGCAACTTGAACCGGTAGCATATTTTAAGGAGACGGCAACAAACCACACGTCGACAGAGTAGGGCTTCCAATGCCCCCTGAGTAAAAGTGGTCGGGGTCTCGCCACCTTCGGCACCTCGCCACAAACGTCTTTCTGTGATTTCGACTTCCACTCCCGCCCCAGACGACACTTAGGGAGACCTACAGTGAGACCAAAGAGGACAGCCACCACGAGTCACACCTTTCTCGACCTGGAGTGCAAACTTTGTCGCGTCACTGAAAATCAAGTTTTTCATAAATCCATGACTCAAGGAAACACAGACACAATGGAAACCTCCCTTCTACTCAACTCTAAGGAAGGAGATCCGACAAAGAACCACAGGGTGGGTCTTATCGTAGTGGGCCCTCGGAAGACTACCCTCGCTCGTGAAGCTCCACGGCTCAGGGGTCCTTTGTCCTGGCACGACGGAGGATTTGCGGGTCTGCCCACAGTCTAGAATCCTTCCTTCCTTTCCTTCCTTTTTGATCACAAAGGAACCTAGAGGATTTTCCCACAACTTACGGTTCACCGGAACACTATGAAAAAAAAAAAAAGTCATAAAGAAATTGGGTATAAATTTATACAAATGAAAACAGTATTTTACTATTGTAGGAGATATTTTGACACAAACAAAGACTTGGACTTTACATAATAGAGATGAAACTGGATTACCTATTTACTCGGAGGGATAGACTCTACTGTCAAACAACTGACGAAACCAAATACAGGGTTTATTTTAGTGAACATAGTCTACCGTCTCCTACCCCACCAATCTATCGTAGTAGTTGAGCCACCTGTACTTAAACTCGTTTAAGGTTCTCTATCACTTCCTGTCTCCTCGAACCGTACGACGTCAGGAGCCCCAGGTTTCACAGCCTGTCGTTCATTTGTCGTCAACGAAATAATCTCTAAATTTAACGGAGAAAAAGTGTTCGTCATTGAAAAAATAGATTTTCAGATCTAAAACCCCCCTTAAGGGACCATCAGGTCACCAATCCCGAGTCACGAAAGTGACGGTACCGACACCCAAGTTAGGGACCAGACCCTCGGTTCTAGGGTGTTCAGAGTACCGCACCGGTTTCCTTTTTCCCATCTCAAAATATAAAATTATAGTGGTTCGTTTAATTAAGAAGCAATACTAACAAATGATCATAAGTAATTTTTACGAAGATCACGGTCGACACCTTTACTGAATGATAAAGTTCGTTCCGTATGACTGTGTAAACCGGTTTCACTAAAAATTTTTGAACGGACGTCTGATACTTATCTTATATTTTTACCTAAAATCAAACTCTACGACAAGAAATATAGACCAGTAATTATCAAACGGAACGAGTGTTCACAAAAGCCTCCTTGTTTGTCGACGTCCGTCGGTGGCACCATAAACGTTGAGTGCAGCCTAAAGTACAAAATGTCAGACCTTCTCCAGAGACTTTCTTTTTACCTTACGATTCAGCCACATACACCACCCTGTACGATGACGAAGAGATCCATTCGTCAGTTCCGGGTTTATTTTGTGGTTTCTTACTGACACTATAACACTAATATTATTTTTTTACATATAAACCAGAAATAGGGATAAGGACCGGGTCCGGAGGATTTTGGGAACCTTAAAGGATTCACTATTCCTTTTTTTTTCCACAGAAAACAATAAGTATTGTAGAGAAAGTTGAGGTAGACTCAACTGAAGTGACTCCCCTGAAAACCCTTCGGGGATCTGACCCCCGATCAACGGTACCCTTGGTCAGGGCACTAAGGTCACCCTTGAAAGTCTAGGACGGGAGGGACGGGGGGGAGGAGGTCCCTCTTCCTACCACCCCACGGGCCTCCAACTTAATTACTGGTCACTGGTTACTAAATCAACTAACACGGGTACGTCGCTTCGGCGGTTTTTTAGGTTTCTCGTCAAAGTGCCTCCTCGACCCTCCGGGTCTGGGGGGTTGGTAGGGACGGGCTACGTCGAGGAGGTAGACCGACAAGTAACTGTGGGAAACTTTATGGGAAGCATTCTTCGGTCGTTGTCATTTAATGTGGAAAAGGGACTCAAGACACTCGACAAGATCGTTCATTGGGTTGAGTTCCTCACCCGGCCCTCTGGGAGGCTGAGTCTCGACCAGACAGTCTTCGTGTTCGCTGCTGGATCCAGACTTCACCCCCGCCGCACTAGGCCCCTTGACTCGGGGCCTAGGAACCCTAGACTGCGACGGAGGAACCTCTCTCGCAGTCTGTACTAATCCAACAACCTGTGGGCGAGACGGAGGAACCTCTCTCGCAGTCTGCACTCAATCCAACAGCCTGTGGGTCGACTCTCGGCCTCTTGACGACCCACACCTTTTGGGCGTGGGGGCCCCGTCGGTCGTACGTCTCCCCACTCACACCACCTCTCGTCTCCTCTCTCCCCTTGTCCTCCACAGGAGGGGCGACTGGACTGAATCAAGTACCTCGGGACACCAAGTCAAATTTTCTAAGAAAAGGAATAAGTCAAATATTGTTCATTAATCAGGTGATGTATTGCTACGGTTATTCTGACGCCACTTTATTTATATAATTCTATACCGATTTACCGTAACTTTTAGTCAAGGGTACAAAACTCTTTATGAACCAGTCGTACATAAGTTTCCGAAATGGTTTAATAAACATGGGAAACCGGTGATTAGGGAAGAGACCATTAGATAGGTTTCCATTATTAGGGTTTATCCTCTTTACAAAAATAGTCAAGTCAGCGAGTCAGCACGGGATGAGAAACGCTGGGGTACCTGACGTCGTGCGGTCCGAAGGGACAGGTAGTGGTCGAGGGCCTCGAACGAGTTTGAGTCCAGGTGACTCAGTCACTACGGTAGGTTCGTAGAGTAGGAGAGAGCAGGGGAAAAGGAGGACGGAAGTTAGAAAGGGTCGTAGTCCCAGAAAAGTTTACTCAGTCAAAAAGTGTAGTCCACCGGTTTCATAATCTCAAAGTCGAAGACGTAGTCAGGAAGGTTACTTATAATTCCTGACTAAAGGAAATTTTACCTGACCAACCTAGAGAAACGAGAGTTTCCCTGAGAGATCTCAGGAACGCCCCCCTCCCAACCCTATACGTTGATATAGCATCACAATGAATATTACATTTTCTTTACTTTTTGAGGTTCACAGGTGATTGTCCCCTTCTCAAGTTAAATTTAATACTATCTAGACACACTACCAATACATCAAAAAAGAAAATATATATGTAGAAATAAAACTTCCCTTGAATGTCCTTTACATATTTATGTTCCGTTTTTTGACTTAAAAAGGACTTGGAAAACTCTCATTCAACGATTAAACTGGGGCATAGTGGGTCTCGGTGTCCAGACCCCCGGCGTCCCTTCCCCCCGACGTCCGACCCTGGGTCGAGGGAGAGCCCACGTGTCACGGAGAAGGGTGGAGGGTGCGGTCGAAGGTTCCCCTCTGTGAGGCACAGAAACATTTCGTGCACGGAAGTGGAGACGTAGAAATTTTGTGATAGGACCTTGTCTTCCTGAAATTGTTGGTACATTTCTTTATCTACAACAACAAAAGGTCACTTGTCTTAACCGGACGTATGTCTTCCTCTTTGGACACCTTTACGTCTCTTCGAACGTCTTATGTAGACGAGGTCATTCATCTCATCCCGGGGTCAGCTCGGGTCACGACGACACCCCCCGGAGGGTCGGTCGCGGAGCCCCGTCCCGGTAGAGGACCCACGACAGAACCATTACTGCGTCGACTAAACTCACGCACGTGGGGAGACCCGAGAACATCGACGACGACGGAACACAGTCCACGGAACATAGACGAGACACGAACAGACTCCAAGTCGGGTGACGGGAGGTGGGCGAGGTGGGTTCCTGACCTCTGTTGAGCTTGAACTGTGTCTTACTTTCCTGACCTCTGTTTTGGTCCTTGTCCTGAAAGACCCCTAACATTCCCCGCCCACTTCCGTCGTCCTCGATGACCCGTGGCAGACAGACGGACGGTCGAGAGGACGGACGGGAAGGAACATCCTCGGCGAAGGAAGAGACTTAAGGGAGAGGGTGTTTCGGGTGAGGAGACACTTTCTCATGGGGGATGCGGCAGTATTCGAGTAGTAGCCCGTCGTGTACCCGACTCTGAATTTTGCCGTGTCCAAGATCCCTCCAAATATAAAGTCGTCCTTAATCCGAAACGTGATCAATACTTTAAGAGTCGAAGACCGTACTCGGTTCGAAAGACCTCGTCTTGAGACCTTCTCTCTCTCGTCTCCGAGTCACACAGACATCCCCTCGGGGGTGAGTTCGACACACAGGGTCGGGGGTGGGGGGGCCGACACGGACGAGGTCGGCGTGTGTCTACGAGTGTGCGAGCACACAGGAATAGTGCAACCGGGGAGGGACTGTGTACGCACAGTAGTCTGTGGGCGTACTTGGTCGAGCGGAAGACAACGACTCCTCTAGCCCCGGTACGGGGAGCTCTAGTTACCGGGGAGACAACTCCTGGCCCATGTCCGTCGAGACGCCCGGGCAGGAGACGGGCAGTATTGTCCTCTCGCCGGCATCTGGTGCACGACCCGAGACTGGGCCCCGGCGCCACATGTCCGGGAGAGATCTCGAAGGGACTCGAGTCTTTGTCCCGGTCAACCAACGACTGCGGGTTCCACAACGACACTCAAACAGGTCCTCTCCCAAAACAGAAGAGACAGGGACCACAACCGTCGCCCCACCCGTCCCTCCCGTTATGGAATTGGCCCTTGAACATGAAGAAGACCCCGGTAAAACACACCCCGCACCACACAACCTTGTAAACAAGAGTTCCCACCGAGACCGGACAGAGCCAGAAAGACTTCAGAATCCCCCGGGAGGACAGTCCTTGGTCACGGCAACCACTTCCCCGAGCCCGAACACACAAGGACAACTGGCGACCCTCGGGGAGGACGTTCTGAGGACCCGGAGGGGAAGGGGCACCCGGTCCGGAGGGCCGCGAGTCCGTCTCCTGTCACCTGAAACGTCCAAGGGTAAGTGAGAGGAAAAGGGTGAAAAGAAAATACTTACTAGAATAAAGGAGAAAGGACCCAGTGACAGTGACAACCATAGCTCCCGACCCATAATGACTCACCAGTAGCACCGGGACCGCGGAGAGATGGTGGTAGGCGATACCAGGTGACACCCTCGGTGTACACGGACAAATTTAAATTTAATTAGTTTTACTTTTTTGTTTTTTGCACAAAGGGGACAGTGTGCCTCGTGTCCGGTGTCGAGTCGGTGGGGAGAGCCGAACCCCGTGGCGTCCCTATCGGACCCCCACGGGGTCCCAACGGGTCGCGTGACAAACCGTCCGAACACCTTCGAGGCCCCCCGAGCACTGGTAGGTCTCCTGTTCGCCCTCCTGCCTGAGACGTGCCGAGTTGGTCACACGCGGACACCCAGGATTACTTGGAAGTCAAGGGTTGATCTTAGTGTAGATTTACTCTTAGGTAGGATTGGTTATTCCTGAACGGGGACCAAAGAGGATCTACAATTCCTAAAAGAGCGTTCAGTGGAGACTTCGGACTAGGTCACGTAAGAACCTCATCTTTCCTGTCAAGCATCAATGACGAATAAACAAACTGACTTTGTGAAGAAATGAGGCACTACCCGTGACAATTTCGTGAATTTCGGTAGTGGAGGCACTTAGACCATCAAAGAACAAGACTACCTGTCCAGAAGGGAGGGTCCCACTGGGACGACCGCCTTTTCTTTCCTGCTCACTTCACCAGTCTCCGTCTTCTACTGAGAATTGTCGCAGAAGACTCTCTTTCTCTTCCTCCCCTCCCGCAGTCTCCGTCCAAATAAATAACTAAAAATTAGAGGGATCTAATATCAACTAACCAATGAGTCCAATAAACTTGACAGGGGGACCTGAACGTCGACTCGACTGGCTGTTGAACAAGGACGGTTGGACGGGTGAAGGACCCGAGAGGAAGTGCGCGGGCGGGGGTGGTAGCCGGAGTAGTAGGACTAATAGGTGGCATTTCACGGGTGACGATCGTCCGGACTCTCCCGTGTCTGGACCTCCAGCAATCTCAAAGTGTCTGTGTGCGCAGAGGAGGTCCTTTTATTGTAAATGTGTGAGGGAGAGTAGTGCGCGCAGTGGACGTCTCTGACTTCGGGGGCGGGGCCGGTGCATCGCGCGAGAGTCCTGAAAGACGCGTCGACGGCAGAAGACGGGTCGTCCGGTCCGGGGGAAGGACAATTTCCTCACGTCTCGTAGGCTCGGGGTTCCAAGTGGTAGGACACGTCCCAATCTGAGAACGGTCCGGGAAACACGAGGGACAGTAGCGTCCCTCTGGAGTGGCGAGTGGAGACGTCTTGTGAGTTGGTCGAAAGTGAGACGGGACAAATCGACTCGAGTAGGTTTTTTCCTTAAAAATTTTAAGTAAGTAAGTAAGCAAAAGGTATTTACTAGAATCCTGTTTCTTCTACTCACCACACCAGCTCGTTACGGGACCACCCTCTACGACAGTCAAAGGTACCACTACTCTACCCGGTACCCGCAGGAAGGGGGCCTCCGACAAACGGTAGTTCGGAGGTGAGAACCCCTCCTAAGACTGTGGACTGCCGGGTAGTCAAAACAACCCTCGACGACAGAGGTACCACAGAGGTGTTAAGACGTTTATCTCCGGAGGTAGACTAAGAGGGTCTCGTCTCTACATACGCCCCCGCCCTCCGTCCCGGTAAGACTCGTCCGACCCGGAGGGGTGGCGGCCGTAGGGAGTCGGGGACCCCGTGGACCGGACCACCGGCGGTAGGGGTGGTATTGTCTTCACCAGGACGTCGACCAGAGACAACCCCGCCGACGTGCAGGTGGCAGGTGCGAGCCGAGGGTAAACGACGGACGGGCACCTCGGGTCCAAGGTCGATGAAGGGAGGGTCGGGTAGGGGAGACCTCCGTCTCTGACAATGAGACCCCGGTCATGACCCGGACTGGATACTGGGTCGAGACGTACGAGTGGTGACGGGCCCCGGTGGTCCCACCCTCCCGGAGGACTTCGACCCCCCTAACGTCGGGCTCCGTGCACACCCACAATCATAAGGTGTACGACGGGGGTTGAGGTGGTACTGGGGCTCTCGAAGGAGGTGAGACAGGACCTTGGTTGGACTGGGTCCCGCCCCGGACCCCGACTCGGAGGGTGTGGGGACTGTGCAATGGAAGCCGGAAAGATGTTGCGGACGGATAAATAAGCGTCCCCTCAGTAGCCGTGACGGAGAAGACAAAGGGACGCCTTGGGAGTTCTCTCTCTAGGACGGTTTTTACGAGTTCCTGTTTCCACTGACTTACGTGACCGGGAGCCCCGGTGCGGACGGGGCCGGAGAGGCCCCAGGACTCTCGCACGGACGCGTCACTGTTTCACAGTGGGGTCTCGGGAGCTCCCTCCCGTTCGGACCCGACCCGGTCACCCGGCCCTCCACCCGCGGGGAGTACAATCCAAGCCCCACGTCCACGGAAGGACGAAGTCTAGCGAGGGGTGTTGGGTGAGTCGAGTCGACCCCCGACCGCCCCCCTGGGCCTCGGAAGTGGTCCTGGAGCCACCACCACCCCACCGGCCCTGGGGACCCACCCGTGTACCCCTTCGGTCAGAAGTCCCTCTCGGCTAGAGTAGTTCGTGTCCCACCGGACGTCGAGTCGACTGGATCTGGACGAGGGCGAGGTTGGGACCCGAGGTAGGGTCCCACGGTCCCCGGCTCGACAGACCCCGGGACTTTCGAGCACCGGCGACTGGGGGGTCCGAATGTCTGGGGGTACACCAGACGGAGGTCGGGGCCGGCGTCCCACCCTCAGGTGTGCTTGTCGTCGGTGCCGCCTTCACCGGTCCCGGTCCGGCCACCTGTCACGTGTGTCTACGTCCCTGTTTTCCTTAGTACCAGGGCTCTCCCCGACTCCGAAGCCCTGGGGCAGGAAGGGAGAGTAGACTCGGAGGACGTGGCACACTGGCGAGGTGTCGTAGCCCACCCCACACCTCCCGGCCGGGTCGGGGGCGGGGAGCCACGGGCCGGCGAACAAGGCCCTTCCGACACGCCGGGACCCTCCGGAGGTGATTGCCTCGGGGTACCAGGCAAGGGCCGCGTCATTTCAGACAGAGGACCAGAGGCAACACGGGTCCCTAGGGGAACCTCTCGCATTGGCAGATGGTCTGATAAGGCGTGGGTCCCTAGGTCCCCTTGGAGTGGTCGATGATGTGGGTCGTCCACGCACGGTGAAGAGCCCTCGAACCCGGCCCCCGGGGGTCCACCGTGTCCGTCCCAACTCCGCGCGGTCGGAGGACTGTGACCAAGGTGACAGGTAGCGTCGAACACTGAGCGCCATCCCCCCGCCCCTCACAGGGAGGAAAACCAAGGTAGAGATATAGATCCTTCATCCTTGTCTGGGTTAGACCATTCCAAAAAGTTCCCAATTTCCTCTATTAAATGTGTTTCGGGAGACACATCGTAAGTTCTCACTCTTTCGGGCCCCGCGTCACCGGAACTGTGGACCCCGCCACCACCTCGACGTCCCGTCTCCGACCTCTCCCCACTCCACGTGTGGTCCGCCCGGGTGCCCCGCCCCGCACCAGACCCAGCTTGACCCCTCCGTCGTCCTTGGAAACCTCCGAAGTCCGTCTTCTTACGAGCCGAGAACACCCCAACTACCCTCGAAAGGTGTAGACGTGGGTTATTCTGCGGAGGGGAAGGAGAGGGTCCTGTTCGAAGGCTTACGGAACGGCCGAACCCTCCGGGACAATCGTGGTTGGTCTCGTCTCTCCGGGTCACCCGGGCAGACAGACGAGGTAGAGGTCTTCGGTGCCTCTCCCGGTCCCTCGTCCGAGCGACGACAGACTGAACTAGCCACACGAAACCGGTGTCCTTGACCTCCGCGACAGGTGAGCGGACCCACGACCCAGGGGCTACGGACACAGGAGACCGGCCCGTCTGCGTCTGCGCTCCCGCCGTCTCGTGGGTCCCTTGTCACGGGTCGGAGGGGGTGGGGGAGAGATTTGTCGAGAGCTGGACCCGAGGTAGAGATCCCTCGGACCCTGGGTTTGGTCACCCCCGGGAGGACGACGTTTACGGGGGTCCGACGGGGTCCCACGTGGGACCCGAGGTCCCCACTACCACTGGTCGGCTCCTCGTAGAAAGAGGAGCCGGGGACCGTTCCCTGACTGAGATAAGAGGGGAGAGGTCCCACAAGGGCGGTCGTAGTGTAAAAAGTCAGGGAGACCGGACTGTGTGTCAGAGTTCGTATAAGTTCTCAATAGACCACTGTCGTAACCGGTTTAATTCCATGCTATAAGTCACCCGAAAACTAGAAAAAGAAAGTCTAGGAAAACAAACACAATCGAAAATGATTAATAGGATCTTAAAGGTACGCTTCAGTTTCGTGAGGACTCGAACGTCTCAGGGACTACCGTCGAGACCTCTTTTCCGTCCCGACCTGAACGGACGCCAGGCCCCCAGTCCGGAGACGTGAAGGTGGCGCCCCTCAAGGTCGGGACCAGGTCCTTCAGGAGCACGACACGTCACGCCCGTAGTCCTGAGGGTCCGGGGACGTGTGTCGGGTGTCGCGGCGAAGGACCGACCACGAGAACCTGTTCAATGAATTGGAGACACTCGGACACGTCGTACTCCTGTCAATAGGGAGACACCAGAAGCCTCTGTACACGCACCAGAAGGGACTATCCAAGCAACTTTCTCAAGTTCAGTTCGGGAATCGAGTCCCGGACCGAACCGAGAATCGTACGAAGGGGAACAAAGGGTAGACGGAACTTTAATAGATAAGATTTTAGGAAAGAGGAGAAACCCCAAAAATTGAGTTTCCTAAAGGTAAACATGAGAAATCCTCAACCGTTCATTAGTGTCGGGACATTACCCCTACGAGAATTTCCCGGGCTCCCCCTGACCCCTTCCCGACGACCACGGGGTCGTCTGGCCCCCTCAACCCTGATAGGGACGGAATATCTGACCAAGGGGTGAGGGTGGGGTCGGGGTCCGTCCCCGGGTCTCTGTCTTGTGACCGGAATCGCGACCCGACAACCCCCGGGCCACCCCTCACCCGACGGGACGAGGTCCCCGGGGCAGGCGTCGGACCCAGGTCGGGGTACCCGAGGTACCCCAGGTCGGGGGCGCCCGAGACACCCAGGTCGGGGCACCCGAGACACCCAGGTCTGTCCGGGGACCACCATTCAGACTGTTGTCTCGAGAGATCTACGCGGGGGAGGACACTGGGCAGGTAAAGTCCCTTTTATTTTCCGAGTGCACCTTTGCAGTAGAACACTGGTCTAACGAAGACGACTTTAATACGAACGACAAACAACCAAGGGTTGAAGTCCCTCAAAGAAAGGAAAAAATTACACACCAAAAAAAAAATTTCTTTTTTTGTCGAAATAACTCTCTATTAAGTGTGTGGTACTTTAAGTGAAAAATACTGAATTTATAGATGAGAAATTTCACATGTTAAGTCACCCAAAATCATTTAAGTGCCTCAACACGGCGGTAGTAGGAGAGTAAGGCCTTGTAAAATTATGGCACTTTCTGCGGCGCACGGGCACTCTCAGCGCGGGGTCGGGGGGTCGGTGGTGGCCGGAAGAGGGACAGAGACGCCTGGAGGGACACAAGACCTGAAGAGTATGTTTGCCTCAGCGTGGTATATGCCAGACGTCACTGACCGAGGAAAGTGAATCGGGTTAGCAAAGTCCCGAGTGGGCACAGCAGTACATGGCCAAGAAGTAAGGAGACGCAATGCTCTGTTGTCAGGTAAGACACTTGTGTGGTGGAAAATAAATAGGTAAGTAGTCGACTACCTGTAAACCTAACACAGGAGAAAACTCGGTAGTACTCATTATCGACTTGTAAATTTATGTCCAAAAACACACACACTTGTGCAAAAGTAAAGAGAACTCACATACGGACTCATCTCAACGATCGAGTATGCCACTGTAATACAAATTGTAAGACTTGCCAACGGTGTGACACAAGGTTTCACCGACATGGTAAAACGTCAGGGTGGTCGTTATATACTCCTAAGATTAAAGAGGTATAAGAACGGTTGTGTACAACAAAAAACAAAAAACAAAAAAAACAGAAATACTAATATCGGTAACATCACCCATACTTCATCAAAGAAACACCAAACCCAATCCTAAAGGGATTACTGATTTCTGCGACTCGTAGAAAAGTATCCGTGCTACTGGCAAAACTATGGAAGAAAATTTTTTTAAAAAAACATAAATAGAAACGAAATGTTGCAACCAAACTAAAGACAGCATGTAGTTGTACTTAAGTGGAATCCACATGTAGACAGGGAAGGGAGAAATTAGAGGGAGGGTGGAGGGCGGGGAGGGGTGGGGAGATCCAATAGCGTCTCGTGGTTGAACTCAAGGGACTCAGAATGATAAAACTATAGAAGAATTCTCTTTGTAGACAAGTGTAGGAACGGTGAAAAATTGATCCAATAAACAGAAAAACCACAACTCAACATTCTCTAGAAAAAAAAAAAAACCTACGTTCAGGGATTAATCTATGCACTAAACGTGTTTGAAGAAGGGTAAGGCACTGAACAGACAAATGACACAACTACCACAGGAAACTCCGTGTCTTCAAAAAAAATTGGTCACAAGACAAAACAACGAACACCAAAAGTAGCACACAGATCCTTTGGTAACGGAGCAGGTGCCAGTACTTCTAAGTGACGACAAACAAAAGACAACATCAAAATCGAGACTGTAACTCCAGAGACTAGGCAAAACTCAATTACAAACACGTACCACACTCCATCCCCAGGTCGAAGTAAAAAAACGGAATCCCTCCAGAGAATTCCCCATCGACGAAACACCTTCCCCACCCTCACACCCCCGAGGTCCTCGGGGTCGAAGACACATTCGTCGGAGGAAGGAACGGGGGTGTGTGGGGACCCCTCCTCGCAGACCGGTGGTGAAGGATTCTGAAACGCTTCCTCAATAGAGTAGGAGAGAGGACGGTCGGACGGACCCCTCCCCACCTACCCGCACGGCCCGTCCCCGACGGTAGAAGTCCCCCGAGTGGCAGTGTCTGGTGAGGGCCCGTCCAGGGACAGGTACCACACTCGCGTCTCCCCCTACCCTACTCGTGGAGAGACGGACTTCGACAGTTAGAAGGGTAAAGTGGCCGGAGGGGGGCGGGGCTCGATCGTGACTCTCCGTCCCACTAACTCGGGGAAAGTGTTTACTCTTTTGACTCCTAGCCTTTCCGATTCACTGAACGTCACTGTCGACCGTCCCCGGTCTCAGCGTCGTTTTGCACCGGGTCCGGTGACTTCGAAGATTGGATCCTATTCCTGCCAGGACACTGGTGGCTGCCCGTGGTCCGTACCCAGACACGGTCCGTGCCCGGTTCACCAATGTGCACAACGAGTAGATTAGGAACCTCGTCGGCCTGCTCGTTTCGACAATTGCAAAGACGAAGTACCTCCACCCCTGCCTCCGGGCGTCTCCCACCCAGTGGGACTCCGGTGACAGGACACCTCGACGGCAAACTTGGATTGGGGGACTGGGGGACCGAGGTCCGGGGCCAGACCTGACGAGACGGAGGTACCCCCCGGGCCGACGGCGGGGACGGAGTGTCTCTCGACGAAAGGTCCGAAACAAGACACGAGGGTGGTACCTCCAGGACTGGCTAAGGTCTGTAGTAGGATTGTCCTACAGGCTGCCCGGGACGTGGGTGGCGGGGGACGTAGGGGGTGGAAGGGGGGTTTCCGGACACCGAGACGACTCTGGGGAGACAGAAGAAGGACGTCAAGCACCGGTAGCCGGGGTGGTGCCGGGTGCGGGACCGACGTGTCCCGAACGGACACTCGACGTGGCGCCTCTCGGGGTGCGGTGTACGGGACCGGAGGTCGTAGTCCTGCCACGAGGTCGGGGTGCGCACGACTCACGTTCCTGGACCGTGGGAGGGACCCGACCCAACGACGGAGGCTCATCTCGGTCCGTAGCTGTCCCCGAGGGCCCTCCGGCGGCGGGAGTACGAGGACGGGGACGGGTTCCTATTGTGGGGGACGAGGGGCGGGTCGTGGTCCCTGATCTGTCCGGTACCCCGGCCGTAGTCCGGACGTCCGTGGACCGCAGGGGGGTCCCACCGGTCGCGCCTGGGAGCGGGCCGCGTGTGCCGAGGAGTCGCCGTCCTTCCTTCGGTTTATTTCGAGTGACCGGTGAGCCCGACTGGTACACAAGAACAGTGAACGACACAAACCCCTTCTTCGTCTATGCGGGCGCACGACTCTTGACTGTTTGGACCGCACTTCTTATTTCGAGCGACACACACTTCCGTAAAATAAGTAGAACACTTTTTCTCGGAGACCCGAAGGGTCCACCGCGATCACCACTTCTTAGGACGGGCACGTCCTTTACGTCCTCTGCCAATGTAGCGACCCAACCCTTCTAGGGGACCTCATCCTTACCGTTGGGTCAGGTCATAGGAACGGACCTCTTAGGGTACCTGTCTCCTCGGACCGCCCGATGTTAGGTACCCCCGGTCCGAGGTTAGGTACCCCAGCGTCCCCAGTCTGTGCTGAATCGTTGAGTCGGTGGTGGTGGTTCCCGACCAGTTCTGTAAGTCCGTTCCGAAATGACCCCGAGGCCACCGATGTCCTCCCTCGTTTGTGTTGTCGAAGTGACCGAGTGAGGGGCTCCACCCCTGCTCGACCAACGAATGCACCCTACTCCCATCTCCACGCACGCCCCAGTCCGACCTCCCCCCGAATCCATACGACGGACGGGGACACCCCCGCAGGTCCCGTCCCCCGTGCACGTCATGGGACAAGAAGAGGACTGCGGAAACATAGAGCAGCCATTAACCGGGGTTGCACGAACGGACGTCAGCAAAAGTCACGGAAGACCAAAGAAACGTAAAACAACGAGGTCCTCTGCAAACGGGTCCATGTTCGTGACGTCCTTTCTCAGGGCACAGGGCCCGGGGGCGGAGTGACGGTGTCTTCTGCCAGGACACCCGAGTCGTCATGGACCTGACCCAGTCGGCCAGGAGACTAGTGTACGAACCCCTCGTCTCGTTCCAGGTCAACGATATCGTCAGAGAATTACTAAGACATGAAAATCGATTCCGTCCCAACGTTCATGTTCGGGAATCCAAATATTCGTCTTAACTTTTAATATGGATTTTGAGGGAAAATTATAACGACTTGGTGTCCTCAGACGAAATCATGGAATGATTCACACTACTTGTCTCAAAAGAAAGGGAATTAAAAAAGAAGAGAAACATATAAGAGTTCCTAACTTCGGTGACGGCGGTGGGAGTCTTAGAGACTCTGGTCTCTACATTTGTCACCTCCTCCGTCTTCCCTCAGACAACACTGGACCCACCTTGGGACATGTATGGAGTGAAGATTCACTTAAACACGTCCTGTCACTCGAACCTCCCCTCCCTAATGACCCCCCACCATCGACGGAAAAGTATCTTAGGTCCTATCTTAATCTGTTTTGACGATGGTTGTTGGTGAAGTCCCAAGACCTTTGACTGGACTCAGTCCGTTGTTTAACTCTTCGTAAATAAGGAACAAATTCAAAAAATTTTTGATAAATAAAAGAGTAAAAATAAAACCGACGCGACCCAGAAGTGACGAGACGTCGTACACCCCAAGATCACACGGTTGGCCCCAGTTCGGGTGTAGGGAGCGTAACCTTCTGCCCAAGAATGGGTGACCTGGTGGCCCTTCAGGGTTCTTCGTTAAATACGAACTTTTGGACGAGGACCCAGTCTGGTCGTCCTCACCGGAGTCCGTCACCGGACCTCTACGTGGAACGGGGACACGTGGGGACGCCCCTAGTCGTCGAAACGGTGGGAGCCAAGCCCACCGTCCGTCTTTAGGTCCCGAAAAAGTCGGCTTCCGCCACTTGGGCCATCCGTCACTTACCTCTTCGGACGTCAAAACGACCAGACTCGAGCTCCAGGGTCAACTCTACTCGTCGTCTGGGGAGTCTTACATTACCCCCGGAGCACCCCTGGTCTCACGGGGTCCTCCCGACCGAATTGGCTGACCCCAGCCCCCGCACGGGTACGTGTGAACTACGTCTGGGCCCCTTGAGCCCCACGCCCGGCCCCCGTGGGCGTCCCACTGCCCGCGCACGATTCTGACTAGGACCGCAACCGACGTGTCTGGTTTGTGAACAGGGACTCCTGACCCATTTTATCTCTTGTGACGGAATATGTGTGCAAAAAGAGACATTGTAGTTTCACTTTATCTAGTCTGGCACTTAGCCCTTGGCACCGACGTGCAGTCTTGGTGAGTCCCACGAAGACTTTTCCCTCGACGAGGGGCGGGGGGCGGGCGAAGATGAATTAACAAAGGATCCCCTTCCGGATTCAGTGTCCGCCAAATTCTTCGGGAGGTCCACTCAGGGTGGACGTTCGTACAGGATTTTGGTAGCGTGGACCAGTCCCACGCCAGGGACCGTCTGGGATCTTCGACCCCCTCAGACTCTGCCCGCGACTCGCTGCCTCCTCCTCTCCTCTGCCCGTAGACTTCCGTCGGTCCCTCTCTTTCTGTTCTTTCACGGGCACCCACCCACCCCCCCGACGACTTCTCCCCGACGGCGACTCACCCCTCCCAGCCCCTCCCACTCGCATCACCCCCTTCCCCTGTTCCTGAGCGATTTACAGAAGACAGGTGTACCGTCGGGCTACACTGGAAAACCTCTCCTCCACTGGTCCCAAATTCCACTCCGTCCTGTCCAACCCAATTTCTACCTCTACCCAAGTCCCAATCCTTCCCAACGTCGGCTGGAGCAGGTAGTCTGTGTACCCTCGGTCCGTCGCTCCCACGCCCAAGGGCCGAACCTGACACTCACCCCTTGGGTGCGCAACCGTCGACCCGACCCCACCCAGAGAACAAGTCGAATCTTCCACTCCCGACTCATCCGTTTGCACTTAAACATTTCACTGTCCCCCTTCCCTGGGCCCAAGGCGTCAATTACCCCCGCCGTTTTCATCTTTGGGTTATTGAAAGTTGAGTCCTGTCACTTTGGGTCTCTCCGGTGTGCGTCAGGGTGAGAGGGAACGGGTCCCCCACTGGCGAGGAGAAGTCCCACTGGCGTGGGTGCGGGGTCTCAATTCGACCCAGTAGCAGACACCAGACCGCCGACCCTCTCTCCTTCACCGTCGGAATCCTGTCCTCGAGCGGTCCGTGTCCAGAGTAGACCCTTCCCAGTCACAACTCTGCCCTACACGTCCTACGGAGGGTCCGGGTTTCACCGTCGACCCTTGGCCGTACTCCGGACGCAGGGTGTGCTGGGACTATCTCAAGGACGGAGAATTCGAGGGGCACAGGAAGAATTCCTAGTCTTCCCTGTCTTGTACCCCACCCTCTCCTCTCTCGTCCCTCCTCCGCAAGTTGTACCCCTCCCAAAGGACTTAACACAAGGGGGGGCGGGGGTTGTACCCGAGAGCACACGGGTGAGGTCGGTCGAGGGCCTCACGACCACTTCCTTCTGGAAACTCCTCTCTCATGTCGTAACCCGCCCTTAGGTACACGACTTGATCCCGACCCGGAGCCCGGGACCACCAGTCGTCACTTAACTTCTACAAAGGAAACCTGGAGAATCGGGTCGAGGATTAACGTCCTACACAAGAGTCCGTGGTAAGGTGTAAAATCCCGGAAATTGAGTAAGTAATGTATATTATTGAGTGAATTACTCAATTTTATTATCGGGGTACGGTCGATAATACAATTTACGACTACGTTAATACAATTTATACTTACCCACCATTTTATTTCTGTAACACTATATATACCCAAAAGTCTTTTATTTGATCGTCCTTTAATAAAATGATTTGTAGGATTACACCTTGTATGAGAATGGTCATTCGTTTTAATTACGATAAGTACTAAAGGACGACACAGACTCTCCAAATAGACCACGTTTCCGTTGTCCCAATAATGAGGACTGTGGATTCCTCAGACCCGACACGTGTCCCTGGGGACCCCACTCTCCGTCGAGGATGGGAGCTCCCTGGCGCCTGTGACTTCCCTGTCTCAGCCCTCCGTCGGGCCGACTGACACGAAGGGCTCCGTCGTGACACCGGCCCTCTACGGCCCCGAGGTGGACAGACCTGACTCCCAGGGGTCCCGTAGAGAGAGGCTCTGACAGTGGCCCCGAAACTGCGACCTCAACCGCCTTGGAGTCCAACTGGACGGAGGTTTCGCCCAAAGAATCGAAAACGTAGTCGCAGTAACGAGCAATGTAAAAGGAAGTCTCTAAAATATTCTTTGTAAGCTAATGAATTTTTTTTTTAGGTAAAGAACGTGAGTAGTCTCCAGGAGTCGATCCGTCACCGCTGCACACTGGGGTCGGGAGGTAGCATGCAGAGACGGGGAGAGGGCTTAGGAATGGGTCGGGACGGGAGGAGGTCGCAAAATCGGCACTCTTCCCTGCACCGTGGTTAGACTGCCCAGACCGAGCTGACAGACGTACCCGAGCTCCGTCCGCACTGTGTGTCCCTGGCGGTGAGTCTGTGGGTCGGACCCGAGGCCCCAGGGGAGGAGGAGTGTCCCCGTTGAAGGGGTTTGCTCTGCAAGGGAAATGGACGACGTTTTGACGAGGAGCTGAGGTCTATTTCATTTTTGACAAAAGTTTCTCGACGTCCGATTACTGGACGTCGGGTGATAGTCTAGTCGGCCCTAGAGACGTCTCGAGTTGTGGGAGTCTCAGGACATCCGGGTAGAGTGGTAGGGGTCCCGGTGCCTGTGGGGGTCCCGAGCGGCTGAGTCCGTCCCCCTCTAGTTGAGTCGGGTAGGAGGTTTACTCGTCTCCGTCTCTTGAGTAGTGTCGGTGGGGGTTGTCGGGGGTCAGACGTCCCGGGCCTGTCTGCTACACCCCCCGCCGGTCGGTCACACCTTAGTTGGGCGACTCCCAATTGGGCTACTCCGATTCACCGTCGTTTCGTCGCGTCGGGGTCGCCGACTCCCGTAAGGTGAACACTCGAGTGTCGGGGTCTGACCTTCCCCATCTTTTTGTCTAAGATGGGAGGGTGACAACGACTGGAGTGGGTCCCACGTCGGTGTCCCGGACCCTACTGGGGCGAGTTCGTGCCTCGGGGTCCTAGGGTAGACTCCCCACCCCCCTCACCCCCCCCGCCACAATCGGTGAGAATGGCAGAAGAGAGGGAAGGAACTGAAACAGTGAAACATCGATTCTGTCTACTATTTCGTGTAGTCGTCCGAACGTCGGTAGTCCTCCGGCGGGCGTTGTCACTAGTATTAGAACTTCAGTTCGGAGAGTTCATAGTAGAACACCGGTTCACGTGTGGACCCGTCTTTTCACGGCCCTTCGTGCACTTTATAGGGGGGTGGGGCCCTTCGTTACTTACATGGGGGTGGGGTCCTTCGTGTACTTACAGGGGGCTGGGGTGGAGGGGGGTGGGGGTCGGTGAATCGTTAGTTGGAGGTACCCGAAGGAAGTCACCTCCCTCTCAATAGGGTTCGGTGTCTCGGAAGACGCACATTTTGCACCCATCTAGAGGGATTCGACCAGGTCCCACCCACCTTCCAAATGAGGTCTCTCTTCCTGGGTGCACCCTTCTTAGAGAAAGAGAAAGTGCCCGTCATTGCGTCGACGTGTACTGCTTGTCCGGACATGAACCCGGGTACCGAACCGAGGGTTCGGGACACACGTAGGCTTCAGTGAAGTCAGCACAGGTCGGGAAACACTGGGATACGTGACATCCGAGGAGACAGGTACCCTAAGAGGTCCGTACTTATGACCTCACCAAACGGTAAGGGAAGAGGCCCCCTAGAAAAGTCGGTTCCCTAACTTGACTCAGAGAATTTAGAGGACGTAACCGTCCGCCCAAGAAATGGATCCTTCGGGACTTTATGTGACTAAAAAGTCTTAGTTCAAATGTTTAGAGTACACCCTTATTGATTCCCTTACAGAAAAAAAAAGGGGTTTTTTACAATACACATGTGACGACTCTTATGCGTTTGGGTAGATCATTTACTATGCATAAAATCCCCCCTTTTTACAGTTAAAAAGGGTGACTGTTTACCCAGTACGGTGGAGTCATAAATTCCTCTAAGATCTTTGAGGGAAGGTGTGGGAAGACGTCCGAGTCTCCACCTCACAGGACGTGTCTCCTCGGTCGGAGAGGTCCTTGGTCCTCGAGGGTAGGGAACAAGACAGAAATAACAGCTGGTGTGCGAAACGAACCGATAGAAAGGAGACTTTAGGTTGGCTCAAGGAGTTTTAGGTCAAATGGACCTTGCTCGTTAAATTAGTTTGTGAGACTCGGAACTCTTCACCCAGAGAAGTTTCCGAACCATTAGGGACCTCTCTTCTCTTCACTGAGGGCCTCTTTTCGGTTGTTAAGCTTACCATCGTTGTGGAGGGACTCGGGTCCGCAGGACTCGACGCACTTCGGTCTATTTTCGTTTCACTTAACGCCCCTTGTGCTGCGAAGTCATTACTTAGGGGGGTGGGGATGAAGATACTAAGAACCTCCCTGGAGTGACAGTGGTGCTCCTTATGGACTGAAGGTCTGCGCGGCAGAGCACGGTCTCGAGTTCCCTCCCTGCCCATACAAGACCCCGAAACTCTGGGTAGCCCGACACACTGTAGTCGGGAGTCTTGTGGTCGAAGACCAGTGTCTCAAGAGTCAAGACAGGGTCCAAATCCAAATAAAAGTGGAGGGTCCTTTACGTCTTACAGACCCATTGTTAAAAGCAGTAAAACTAGGTTCAGGTCTTCGAAACGCGTAAGAACAAAGGGGATCTCTTTTGCAAATCCCAAACAGAAGACTACCTGTATCAAACTCTAAAGTTATTTTTCGACCTTCTTTTGGATGGTGCATGTCTCCACTTGTCACAGGAGTCTGGGCTTCTCAAGACCGGTGTACCACCTGTGTACCACATCGGCGAGTCTAGACACAAGTGACTGCATATAACTAGATCAATTTAGTCAACTATTTACATTGACTGTACCTATGAACTGTATACATTGATATATGTATCAAAATATTTACCGATATGTGCTGACTCGCTGAAGTGAAAGTGAAAAGTGAAAGGACGTAACCTCTTCCTTTACCGTTGGGTGAGGTCACAAGAACGGACCTCTTAGGGTCCCTGCCCCCTCAGACCACCCGACGGCAGATACTCTAGCGTGTCTCAGCCTGTGCTGACTTCGCTGAATCGTCGTCGTTGTATATATTTATTTTGTATTAACTGTGTTCAGTCTCAAAATACATACCAATACATACAACATGTCTCTCGTACCTTATCTGTCATATCAATTCTTGACACATGACTGTAATTGTTTCACGACACACTACTCTTCTGTGCTCTCAAACCAAGACCAGGACTAGCGTAAAGAGACTAGTGTTCCATGCCTCTCTGACGGTTCGGTCAGGGCGATCTTCTCTCCCAAGTAAATCGATGTCCTCCGTAGAACGTCTTCGGGGTCCCTGTCCTTCCCTCACCCCACCCGGAGGGCCCGTGTCGAGGTTCCGGCAGAGGGACCCGCAGACAGAGACACACTTGCAGCGAACAGTGTCAGTGCACCCTTCATACACTTATGTTCTGCGGACGCACGTGCTGTGAAATACGTCGAAGTGAGGTGGAAAGTAGAAGTACGAAAAACAAAATGTCTTTCACAAATCGAAGGTCCGTTTTCGATTAAAGTTTAAATTATTTCTTGCTCCGGTGTCAACTTGTACATTTACGACAGACCCATTTACACTCCTACTATTTCCCAAACTTAATACCACGACCCCTTCTGAGAACTGTCAGGGAACCTGACGTTCCTCTAGGTTGGTCAGTTAGGATTTTCTTTAGTTGGGACTTATAAGCAACCTTCCTGACTACGACTTCGAGGGTATGAAACCGGTGGACTACGCTTCTCGACTGAGTGTCTTCAGAGACTACGACCCTTTCTAACTCCCGTTCTCCTCCTCCCCGCTGTCTCCTACTCTGCCAACCTACCGTAGTGACTGAGTTACCTGTACTCAGACTCCTTCGAGACCCTCTACCACTCCCTGTCCCTTCAGACCGTACGACGTCAGGTATCACAACGTTTCTCAGTCTCTACTGAATCGTTGGTTCGCCGACGGTATCAATAGCGATTCAAAATTCCGTGTCGTTATCACCAGTCTACGAAAAGAAAAAGAAGTCAACGAGACACTCCCCTCCACCCCTCCCCCAACCGACTCCAACGTCTGAGTCCTTAGTCTTCCTTCCGGAGTCCCAACCCACCCGTGCTCCGGACCGACGGTCTGGCGGCTCGGGACCCCTCCCTGGGATTCCGGGAGTGGGGCCCACTCCGCCCAACCTTTACGTCCAGTCGACCCCGGACACCTTGAGGTCCCAGCTCCCCCACCCGAAGTACCTCGTCCTAGACGACGTCGACGGTTCGTCCTGCCTCGTCACAAAAAAACACCCCTCCGTCTTCCCTCCCTCCACCCCTGGACGTTACTGCATCTCTTCCGTCGTCCCCGGAAGGATTCGGGGCCACGGGTCCCGTCTCCGTCCGAGGGACACGTTTGGTTCAGGGGTTTCCGATTAACGGTGGTGCTAAACACCCGTGGCGAAAAGGAGGGGATCTGTGGGTCTTTATTCAGTATCCGGGTAAGAACAAGGCTTCGGATCATTATCTTGGTGTGACGAAATAAAACTTCAGTGAAGTAAATGAACAGCCCACACGACCCGAACCCACGACACACCCGAAGGGAGGTCGACGTCGTTCGTCCCGGATGACAGATCTGCACCGCACTTCAGAAGAGTGACGCCACCGAAGAGGGCGACACCTAGTGGCCGAGATCCCGTGACCCCAAGTCCTCAACTCCGAGGACCTGAACTCGTGTCCGAGTCATCAACACCGGGTGCCCGACTCGACTAGGTACCGTGCACCCTAGAAGAGTCTAGTCCCTAGCTTGAGTGCAGAGGACGTAACCGTCTACCTAAGAAATGGTGACTCGGTGGTCCCTTCGGGGATATATATAAATTATATAATTATGAATATAAATATATAATTATATTTTATTTGTATTATAAATATATAATTATATTTGTTATATTATATATAAATATAAATATATAATTATATTTATTATATTTATATTTATAAATTATATAAATATAGTTATATTTATCATGAATTATATAATTATATATTAATATTATATTTATTATTTTATATTATACTATATTAATTAATATTAATGTATTACAATATAGTGTATTATGTATTATTACATTATATAATATACTATATTACACAACTTAATATAAATTATATAAATTATATATAAATATATTATACATAATATATAACATATTAAATTTAATGTAAATATATATTTAAATATATATAATTTAAATTTATACATGTAAGTATAAATATATTAATATAGTATTATAATCTAATATGTTATAATAAATAATATATTATAAATTGTAATACGATAATATTAATATATTAACTGTTATATAACATATTGTAGTATAATTGTAATTATAAACTATAGATGACATTACAAATAAACGGGTGAGGTAGTCCAGGGTCGACGCCGAGGTCCCCGGAGACCGTGTGTCCGAGAGATCAACGGTACACACTCGAATCAAAGAGGGTCCGTACACCCTAGAATCCAGGGACTGGTCCTTAGGTTTGGAGCTGGGGACGTAACGTTCCAGGTAAGGATTCGGGACCTGGTGGTCCCTTCAGGGTCTTACTACAACGAAATTTCACGAGTTTTCTCAACTCTCCGTCCTCGGTTTTGACTTTCTTGAAACGTGCGTTGACGACCGGGTTTCTCGGTATACATATTTAGACCAGAAGGAAAAGGAAGTGTTGTGTGTTTCCTTCTTTATGAAATCAAGTCACTGTATTTCTTTACCAGAGTCCCACCTGAAAATACCAAACCTAGAAAGCTTCAACTCTCGTTTAGAAACCCGCGGAATTCTTCAGGTCTTAAATATAACCGTTGTGAGTTTCTTGGAGTTTATATCTTAATCTGGTAGTACCCCCCAAAGATATCACGTCGACTTAAGATGAGAATCTCGAAACCTTTGTAGAATTTAAATTGAACAACACGTATGAGATTTAAGTTTTCAGTAGGGTCGAC
The DNA here is from genome assembly GCA_006410555.1 of Capra ibex. Lineage (NCBI taxonomy): Eukaryota > Metazoa > Chordata > Mammalia > Artiodactyla > Bovidae > Capra > Capra ibex. The sequence continues at coordinate 6,707,128 of SJYO01004576.1, forward strand.
CTCACTTAATGTGGAAATCGGTCTGTGCACAGTGTGAGAAGAGTCACCATTTGACAAGGTTTATATAACGTATAAAACAACGACTCCCTACATTGACGAAAACTACAAAACACTCAACACTTGAGTTTTCACAATCAGAGAGTCAGCACAAACTGGGACACTGGGGTACCTAACATCGAACGATCCGAGGAGACAGGTTCCCTAAGAGGTCCGTTCTTTTGACCTCACCCATCGGTAAGGGAAGAGTCCCCTAGAAGGGCTAGGTTCTTTACTTGAGTCCAGAGGGTGTAACGTCCGTCTAAGAAATAGTAGACTCGGTGATCCTTTCGGGGGTCTGAGTTCACCTAAATAAGATAACTACGACTGTAATATGGTTTATAAGTCCTATTCCTTGATTATTCCTGTCGAATTTTGTTAGGACACGACAAAGTCTCGTACGTTAATCGTAAGTCTAGAACTTTACTTTACTTCGTTTTAATGTTTTATAATTAAGTATCCTGGCAGTCAAGTCAAGTCAAGTCAGCGAATCAGCACAAGCTGAGAAACGTTGGGGTACTTAACGTCGTGCGGTCCGGAGGGACAGGTAGTGGTTGAGGGTCTCAAGTGAGTTTGAGTGCAGGTAGCTCAGGCACTACGGTAGGTCGGTAGAGTAGGAGACAGTAGGGGAAAAGGAGGACGGGGGTTAGGGAGGGTCGTAGTCAGAAAAGGTTACTCAGTGAACCCATCTTAAGGTCTCAGTGTCAGTTGGATCCGACAGACTTAACCCTACTTAACGAAGTTGAGATAAGATCAAAGGAGTAAACATTTTTACCCCGATCACCACCTAGATCCACTAAGATTTTGAGACCTAATTTCTTCTTAGGTTATTATTCGTAGTACGAAAAAAAAAAAGAAATTTTTCCCTCCAATATAACTAGTCCTATCCTTTTACTAAGCACTGTTGGGTACCCGAGGATTGTATATTTTCTTTTTACAAATCTGATGTTTCCTTCCTCTTCTTTTTATTCTACAAATACACTTTTTCTGACGTACGAAAAACAACAAAAACGAAAACTACTCAGGAGTACCCGAACCTCGGTTAGTGTGAGATTGACGTCGCTCCTGTATACTATCTTAGTTAAGGACCCTAGTTCAGATCTCCACTAAGTTCTGCACACCCTGGTAAGTACACTCGTCTCCGAAGTGAGTCCACGACGGTCAGGACGAATGAGAACCTTAGTACCGTCTCGTAGTACCAACCGACCCTCGGGACGACTTTCGACAGAGACAACAAAGGACAGTGAATTGTCATTATTTGGTGAAATTTTGGACAGACCGGGAGTCTTTTGGTTGTGACCTCTATGCTGTCACTATTCCTAGTCCGGGTGAGTCTTCTACTTGCTCCCTCTTCGATGAGGTATAACTAAAGTCTTCCTAGGGGAGTGTAGGGTTTAGGGACCTGCAACGGAAAATACTGCCTTCTTTCGACAACTAAATGGAGAAGTTTCCCAAGAAGCATTATCTTCTGAAAGGTCAGACCACAAAGGACAACAGGAACTGACCTTAAACAGTCTACGGGTTCGAGAATCTGCGACAGGAGTCAATGGCGTCCACATATATTACCGGTCGAAGGGTCCACACGTCGCCATTTCTCAGACGGACGGTACTTCCTCTGTAATCTCTATGCCCAAACTAGGGACCCAGTCCTTCTAAGGGACGTCTTCCGTTACCGTGGGGTGAGGTCACAAGAACGGACCCTTTAGGGTACCTGTCCCCTCGGACCACCCGAGGTCAGGTACCCCAGTGTTTCTCAGCCTGTGCTGAACCACTGACTCGTGTAAATGTATATGCCGGCACCGTCTACTAGGGTAGTATACCTTTTGACAATTGTTGAGGTTCGGGGGTTTAAACCACGTCGGTGTTTTAAACGAATGGAGCAACGATATTAGATTTTTGGCTACTGAAGGTCTTTTCGGTCCGAATTGAAAGAAACGTCCACAAACGTAACTACACTTATCTTTAGGACAGGAACTAGGAATAGGTCACTTCTAAGGACTCCGAAAGGGGTCCTTATCTCGGTGTTTTGGTACGATAAGTAGATCTAAGTCGCCTGATGAGGACGTTCTGAGTGGTCAGTCAGAACAAGGAGTTTTCGTTGTGAATGACTTTTCAACTCCTGTTTGTCGTCTAAGGACTGAGGGAAGTTTACCGAATAAAGACAGAGTCTCGTCACCGAACTACAAACACTGCAGCTGGGGAGGTTGGACTTGAGAATTCCTCTTTCTACCCGTTTACCTCTCTGTCTCCCAAAGATCCTCTTATTCAGACTAAATAATTTTTTTTTTTTTTGTTGTCTAAAAATGATTGACTTTGTTTATACCGAGAAATTTTGAGTTACCCTTTTCGTAATGCACTCGACAATTTAATGAACTAACCTTTTCGGTTAAAGAGTCCATCTTTTGTATTAAGTCGTTCATTAAAGTGGTTTCCAATTTCTTTTCGTGGAGCTCCTTAGGCAGACGGAAGGTGAAATAGATCCCGAGACATCGGTGCAAGGGTTGTGAGTGGTAGAACAGGGAGGTGGATGTGACCGGGACTAAAGTACCCCTCTGTCTTCCGTCGGTATCGGTACCCAGGTTAGTACCCTCTACGGTGAGTGGGGGACTTTGGGTTCCTGTACCTTTACTAAGACACACGCACCCATATGAACAGTGAGCCACACAGGTTGAGAAACGTTGGGGGTCAGAAGGAGACAGGTACCCTAAAGGGTCCGTTCTTATGACCTCACCCATCGGTAAGAGAAGAGGTCCCCTAGAAGAACTGGGTTCCTAACTTGGATTCAGAGGCCGTGACGTCCATATGAGAAATGGTGACACGGTGGACCCTTGAGTAATTGGGGGTTTAATCCATATTAGTTACCTACATAGGTCCAAAAAAAAACAACAACAACAACAAAAATGAAATAAAATGAAATGTTATGACATAACCAAAACGGTATGTAACTGTACTTAGGTGGTGCCCACATGTACGCAAGGGTTTGAACTTGGGGGGAGGGTGGAGGGAGGGGTATTGTAGAGAGACCCAGTAGTGGCACGTGGTCGGGGTTCGTACGACATAGGACGTAGCCTGTATCTGACCGCTAAGCTAAGAATGTACTATCATATGTACAAAGTTACGGTAAGAGGGTTTAGTAGGGTGGGAGAGGGAGAGGGAGACTCAGGTTTTCAGGCGATATGTGTAGACACAGAAAAAACGACAGAACGTATGTCCCAGCAGTAACGGTAGAAAGATTTAAGGTATATATACACAATCATATGACATAACCACAAAAAGAAAGACCGAATGAAGTGAGACATATTAGCCGAGGTCAAAGTAGGTAGAGTAGTCTTGACTAAGTTTACATAAGAAAAATTGCCGACTCATTATGAGGTAACACATATACATGGTGTCGAAAGAATAGGTAAGTAGACGACTACCTGTAGATCCAACAAAGGTACAGGACCGATAATATTTGTCACGACGCTACTTGTAACCCCATGTACACAGAGAAAGTTAAGACCAAAGGAGCCACACATACGGGTCGTCACCCTAACGACCCAGTATTCCATCAAGATAAACGTTAAAAAATTCCTTAGAGGTGTGAGAAGAGGTATCACCGACATGATCAAACGTAAGGGTGGTTATCACATCCTCCCAAGGGAAAAGAGGTGTGGGAGAGGTCGTAAATAACGAACGTCTAAAAACCTAGCGTCGGTAAGACTGACCACACTTCACCATGGAGCAACACCAAAACTAAACGTAAAGAGATTATTACTCACTATAACTCGTAGAAAAGTACACAAACAATCGGTAGGCATGTAGAAGAAACCTCTTTACAGATAAGTCAAGAAACCGGGTAAAAAACTAACCCAGCAAATAAAAAGACCTTAACTCGACGTATTCAACGAACATATAAAAACTCTAATCAACAAACAGTCAACGAAGTAAACGATAATAAAAGAGGGTAAGTCTTCCGACAGAAAAGTGGAACGAATATCAAAGGAAACAACACGTCTTCGAAAATTAAAATTAATCCAGGGTAAACAAATAAAAACGAAAATAAAGGTCTTAAGAGCCTCCACCTAGTATCTCCTAGGACGACACTAAATACAGGCCTCTCACAAAACGGATGCAAGAGGAGATCCTCAAAATATCAAAGACCAGAATGTAAATCTAGAAATTAGGTAAAATTCAAATAAAACACACACCACAATCTTTCACAAGATCAAAGTAAGAAAATGTTCACCAACTGGTCAAAAGGGTCGTGGTGAACAATTTCTCTAACAGAAATGAGGTAACATATAAGAACGGAGGAAACAGTTTCTATTCCACAGGTATACACACACCTAAATAGAGACCCGAAAGATAAAACAAGGTAACTAGATATACAGACAGAAACACGGTCATGGTATGACAGAACTACTGACACCGAAACATCATCTCGGACTTCAGTCCGTTCAACTAAGGAGGTCAAGGTAAGAAGAAAGAGTTCTAACGAAACCGATAAGCTCCAAAAAACATAAAGGTATGTTTAGAACTTTAATAAACAAGATCCAGACACTTTTTATACCGACCATCGAACTATCCCTAACGTAACTTAAACATTTGACGCAACCCATCAAATGAGTAAAAGTGATATAACTAAGAAGGCNAAGGTAAGAAGAAAGAGTTCTAACGAAACCGATAAGCTCCAAAAAACATAAAGGTATGTTTAGAACTTTAATAAACAAGATCAAGACACTTTTTACACCGACCATCGAACTATCCCTAACGTAACTTAAACATTTGACGCAACCCATCATATGAGTAAAAGTGATATAACTAAGAAGGCTAGGTACTTGTACCATATAAAGAGGTAGATAATCACAGGAGAAACTAAAGAAAGTAGTCACAAAATATCAAAAGATATATATCCAGAAATCAAAGAAATCCATCTATATAAGGATTCATAAAATAAGAAAAGCAACGTTACCACTTACCTTAACAAAGGAATTAAAGAAAAAGATGAAAGAGTAATAAGCACATATCCTTACGTTCCCTAAAGACACACAACTAAAATATAGGACGTTGAAATGATATAAGTAATTAATCGAGATCATTAAAAGACCACCTCAGAAATCCCAAAAGATACATCTCCTAGTACAGTAGACGTTTGTCACTTCCAAAATGAAGAAGAAAAGGTTAAACCTAAGGAAAATAAAGAAAAAGACGAGACTAACGACACCGGTTTTGAAGGTATTGATACAACTTATCATCACCACTTTCACCCGTGAGAACAGAACAAGGACTGAAATCCCCTTTACGAAAGTTAAAAAGTGGTAACTCCTATTACAAACGACACCCAAACAGTATATATCGAAAATAATACAACTCCATACAAGGAAGATAAGGACGAAAGACCTCTCAAAAATAGTATTTACCTACAACTTAAAACAGTTTCCGGAAGAGACGTAGATAACTCTATTAGTATACCAAAAATAAAAAGTTAAACAATTACACCACTTAATGTAACTAACTAAACGCCTATAACTTCTTAGGAACGTAGGGACCCTATTTCGGGTGAACCAGTACCACATACTAGAAAAATTACACAACAACCTAAGACTAACGATCTTAAAACAACTCCTAAAAACGTAGATACAAGTAGTCACTATAACCGGACATCAAAAGAAAAAAACACTGTAGAAACAGTCCAAAACCATAATCCCACTACCACCGGAGTATCTTACTCAAACCTTCAAATGGAAGAAGACGTTAAAAGACCTTCTCAAACTCATCCTATCCACAATCGAGAAGAACTTTAAAAACCATCTTAAGTCGACACTTCAGTAGACCAGGACCCGAAAACAAACGACCTTCTAAAGACTAATGTCAAAGTTAAAGGTACGAACACTACCCAGACAATTCTAAAAGATAAAGAAGGACCAAGTCAAAACCTTTTAACATGAAAAGATTCTTAAACAGGTAAAGAAGGTCCAACAGGTAAAATAACCGTATATTGACGACTATCATCAGAGAATACAAGGAAACATAAAGACACAACAGACAACACTAGAGAGGTAAAAGTAAAGATTAAAATAACTAAACTAAAAAGAGAGAAACGAAGAACTACTCAGACCGATTACCAAACAGTTAAAATAAATAGGAAAGTTTCTTGGTCGAAAACCGAAACAACTAAAAACGATACCAGAGAAAACAAAGAAAACGTAAATAAAGACGGGATTAAAAATTCTAAAGAAAGGAAGATGATTGAGACCCCAAGAGGTTAAGAAGGAAAAGATCAACGAAATCAACGTTTCAATCCAATAAATAAACTGAAAAAAGAACAAAGAACTCCATACGGACATAACGATACTTGAAAGGAGAATCGTGACGAAAATATCACAGGGTGTCCAAAACCCAACAACACAAAAGTAAAAGTAATCAAAGATACGTATAAAACTAAAGAAAAAACTAAAGAAGACACTAAACAACCAATAAGTCTTCACACAACAAGTTGGAGGTATACAACCTTAAAAATTATCAAAAAGAGGACATTAACTCTAGATTAGAATTACGTAATACCAGTCTTTTCTACGAACCTTACTAAAGCTAAAAAAACTTAAATAGTTCAAATCTAAATACCGGGTCCTACACTAGATAGGACCTCTTCCAAGGTACTCGTGAACTTTTTTTTCACTTTAAGTAACAAAACCCCACTTTACAGGATATCTATAGTTAATCCAGATTGACTAGATTACATAGTAAATTTCAAACGCAAAGAAACAATTAAAAGACAAATCAACTAGACAGGTATCCACACTCACCCCATAATTTCAGAGGGTGATAATAACACAATAACAACTAAAGGGGAAAGTATGAACAATCGTAAACAGAATGTATAACGCCCCGAGGATATAACCCCCGTATATATAAATATTAACAATATAGAAGAAGAACCTAACAAGGAAACTAGTAATACATCACCGGAAGAAACAGAGAAAAGTGTCGGAAACAAAATTTCAGATAAAATAGCCTATACTCATAACGGTGAGGACGAAAGAAAACCAGAGATAAACGCACCATATAGAAAAAGGTCGGGAAGTGAAAGTCAGACATACACAGGGAACAAAACTCCACCCAGAGAACATTCGTCGTATATCTCCCCAGAACAAAAACATAGGTAAGCCGGTCAGAAACAGAAAACCAACCCCGCAAGTTGGGTAAATGCAAATTCCATTAATAACTATTCATACTAGGGCAATGGTAAATGAAATAACAAAACCCAAGCCCAAATATGTGGGAAAAGCACAAAGGACAGATCTCTTATAGGAAATCTTAAACAACCTCTCGACCAAACCACCACGACTTAAGAGAGTCGAAAACGAACAGACATTTCGAAAACTAAAGAGGAAGCATAAACTTACTCTAGGAACGACCCATGTCATTAGACCCGACATCCAATAACAGAAAGTAGTGAAATTCATACAGAACGGTAAGGGAGGACCGGACTTCTCAAAGATAACTTTCTAGTCGACAATAGGAATACCCTTAGGGGAACACACAATAAACAACAAAAAGGGAACGACGAAAATTATAAACAAGAAACACAAACTAGAAACACTTAAACTAATTATACACAGAACCCCACAAAGCGGAACCCAAATAGGATAAACCTTGAGAGACACAAAGAACCTGAACCCACTAATAAAGGAAGGGGTAAAATCCCTTCAAAAGTTGATAATAGAGGAGTTCCTAAAAGAGTAGCAGAAAGAAAAACAGAAGAAGAAGACCCTGAGGATATTAAACTTACAACCTCGCAAAGTATAACAGGACCTCCAGAGACTCTTACAGGAGTAAAGAAAATTAAGCAAAAAGAACAAAGGAGAGACTAAGTAAATAAAGATGGTAAGATAGAAGATAAAGTGATTAGGATAGAAGACGGAGGCAATAAGATGATAAACAACGGAGGTCTCACAAAGACTAGAGTAAATAACGCAATAAGTAATATATAACTAAGAAAAAATAAAGAAGATCCAGGGACAATTTGGAAAGAACGTAGAAGAGTTAGGAACAGAGATCCGATAATTAGACACTAAGGTAAAACTAAAGTTCTAAAACCTAGTAAAAGTGATAGTTATAAGCCTTAAGAAAGAGTCCATCTAAGGGATGGAGAAGGAGAAAACAAACCAAACCACCCGTTGAAAGGACAAGGAAATGGACACCTCATAAGGAGACAGAGAAGTAGANAGAAGAGTTAGGAACAGAGATCCGATAAATAGACACTAAGGTAAAACTAAAGTTCTAAAACCTAGTAAAAGTGATAGTTATAAGCCTTAAGAAAGAGTCCATCTAAGGGATGGAGAAGGAGAAAACAAACCAAACCACCCGTTGAAAGGACAAGGAAATGGACGCCTCATAAGGAGACAGAGAAGTAGAACCAATATAACGACACAAACCTCACCGGAAAAATATAAGACCATTAAACACCTCAAGAGAAATAATACCTCGAAGGAGTGACACCCACCCCAAGATAGTCATCGAACAGTTCCAAAGGACCAAACCTTCCGAACACAACCTCAAGACCACCCACCTCGCCCCAATGAAGAGAGACCTCACGTCACCTCACTGGTCATTACCCAATACTCTGTAGTTTCCAAAACCTTATTGAACCTCGACGGACATAAAACTTCGAGTCCCCTCACAAGGACACAACGACCTCTTAAACGCACCATACAGAACAAGACCTTGAACAACCGGGAACGCACCTCGAACCAAAGTCACATCCATACCTCCGTAAACTACTCGAGGATAACGAATTACAAGGGACTTAAGTTCTCAAGAGATTATAAAAGTCCGAAACCTGAATTCGGAGGACGAAGACCAAAAGTCAAAATAAAAATGTCATCGGAGATCTGAAGAGGTAGATATGTCGTGGCTACTATTTTGTAGATCCAATTTCTACTTTTCAAAGAGGTGTAACTCCCTGTGAGTCTCTCCAAGTGACAAAAACTTCTGTTACCAGACGAAAAGACCAACGGACTACAGGAGACGGTCGGATGTCTTCAACAAAACACCGACCGCAAACGAGTCGCAACTTTACAAGAAAACTCCTTAAACACTCCCTCTTTCACCAGAAGGGCAGGATAAGGAGACGGTAGAAAAAAAGAAGGGACCTTTTAAGAAATTCTCTACCCTTATGGTCTGGTGAATGGACGGACGACTCTTTTGAAATCGGTGTCCACCCATCGAACATAAAGCAGTCTTTCTTAGGAGTCGGTCCCTCGTAGTCCGTGGTGTAGATGCACAGTACCAAGACGACTGTCCGGAAAAATCCATTAGAAGTCGTGACTATGAAAGGTGCAACAAGGTAAAGTAAGATAAGATGAGGAAAGAAAGAAAAATCACAACTAGTCACGTATTGTTTGACTGAAGTCTTAAGTGATTACTAAAACTAAATCGTCAACTTTGTAACGAGATCTACACAGAGATGAAGTAAATCTCTCCCACACCGGTGCAAGAAAGGGGACCTCGGAGACACAGGCATAGGTCCAAATTAATTGTCAGAATAAGGCACACACACGAATAGTGGTCCCCTCTGTTCTCGCTGTCGACAGGACTAACTCCGCAACATCTAAAACATGTTGACGAAATGTTAAATCCGGTTTAACAGTTATGAAGTCATTAAGTAAAAACTTTTTGACTACACATTTAGACAGGGTTCCTGTTACGTTTGATTAATTGATGTTCCCTCGAAGGGACCATTGGGTCCCCGATTCTTATACGGACGGGTGTCGTCCCTCTGTACCTAAGTTAGGGACGACCCTTAAAAGGTGTACGGAGTCCCGTTGATTCGGGGATCTCGATAATTCGGACACGGGATCTCGGGTCCTCGGGATCTCCGACACGAGACGTTGTTCTCTTCGGTGGTGCTCTTCGGCCTCATGTCTTTGATCTCTTTTGCGTCACGTCGTTGCTTCCGGGTCGTGCCGGTTTTTCTTTATGTCAACATTATTAATGTTCCTTCACCTTTTTGTCGTTCACCATTAAGATGGCTCAATACTGTCTACAGTTGAGTGGTCACTTTTGTGGACCTTTAGAGTCACATACTTTTTCGTCAGATATTTTTAAGTCGAACTTTCAGTGAGTCAACAAAGACTGAAACGCTGGGGTACCGGATATGTCAGGTACCCTAAGAGGTCCGGTCTTATGACCTCACCCGTCGGAAAGGGAAGAGGTCCCCTAGAAAGGTTGGGTCCCTAGTTTGGGTCCAGAGGGCGTAACGTCCACTTAAGAAAATGGTAGACTCGGTTGTCCCCTTCGGGTTCTAATGACCTCACCCATCGGATAGGGAAGAGGTCGACTAGAAGGACTGGGTCCTTAGTTAGGCCCCAGAGGACGTGGCGTCCACCTAAGAAATGGTTGACTCGATAACCCCTTCGGGTTTTGTGTTCAAATAAGGTCTGTTAAAAGATCGGGTCAGGCCTAAAGAAGTCTCCCCACACCGACCACTCACCTCCCTGACGTACCACTCTGAGTGTGCGTCTACGACGTGTCCCGCCACCCCCTCCCCAACAGTCGTCGTCGTGGAGGAGGGTGGGAGTCCGGTCCGGTCCGGTCGTCGCTGCCGACCCGTTCAAGAGTAGATGTCGCCGTAGTGTGTGTATATACGTCTGGCAGTCGGGGTGCCCTTCCTCGTGTACGGACTGAAGACGTAGTGCAGGAGAGAGAGCTTCGACTCTAGTCAATTGATACTGTTCCTGTCGGAACGTACGAGGTCCGTCACCTTTTTTGTGTCACACAACATTCGTTGATCTGTTCTCGGTGTATCGTCGTTCATTACTCATATTGGATCACTCTTAAGTCCTCCACCGTATTTAAAATGAATAATAATTACAAAATTAACAGTGAAACATTTTACATAATTCATTTGGTCAAGTTTAGTTTTGAGTCACACTTCTTACACTTTACCTTTTGATGTTTCTGTAAAATTTATTTATTAAATAAATAAGTTTTATCAAAAGAATTGGAATAAGTGTCAAAGTTCAAATTTTACTTTTTTTTTTTATTCCCCCACCCCCTTCCCCCCTCCATGGATAGGAACTAGTTGACAGTATGTTTCAGTTTCTTTTCGTCTAGACAAGTCTTGTACGTGATGTCTGTCTGAACGTGTTACCGACCAGAACCTTTTTAGGGCATGACTTCAAACTTTTCCCATCCGAAAAAGACACGCTGACTCTTCCTTTGTGACACCTACGTGGTCTTCAAAGAGATTGGGTGGACTTGGTGACGTTAGTAGACCTATCTTCACGGGAGCTGGTTTCGTTGTAAAGAGGTTCTATTCATAGAGAATTTGGGTGTATCGAATTGTATGAAGTTTTTATAAATTTTCACAATTGACGGGATGTCGTTCAGATACTTATGACTCCATGGTGCAGGAAGAGTTTCTTTGCTTGCACCCTCGAGATTCAGACTGACACTACGACCGCGGAGGCTGCTTCTTCGGTCTCTTGAGACGGTGCCAACAGACAGCACCCGTTACTCTTGAGACACAAAGGTGGCGACACGGACAAAATTCACCCATAAAGGGAGTATAAATTACTGTGCCTCGTGGCTTACCTTTGCGATCATGGGCTCACGTCTTCCGTGACTGTCGTAGACACCTACGCCGGGGTCCACCCTCAGTGACCTGCCGCCACGACGGCGGAGGCGGCACTCGGTCGACCAGGTCGTTTACCTACTCCTCCAGCTGAGAAAGGTTCTCTCTGCGCAAAAACAAGCGTCACCGAGAGTCCTCGACCCTCATTTGGACGAACAACCAAAACTCCTCATGCAGAAGTAGTTCCTATGATGACCCATTTTTTTTTTTTTTTTTCTCGTTCTCTACTTCTCTTATCACCACGGGTGGTTCTTGTCATTCTCTGGGTTTTGATTTGTGACTACCGGGACAGCAGTGAAAAGTACCTTCGTCCCCAGGATAATTACGGCTGAAGTATGGATGAAAGGATTTGGCTGACAAGTGTCCGGACAAAAATTTGTGAATAAAGTTTTGTAGTTAATTTCGGTTACGAATAAGAAAAGTATTTATCAGCTCACAGATGGTACATGGTCCTTGACGAGGACCAGTACTTGTTTTGTCTGGACCTAAGGGTCGGAAGTACCTTCGGTGTAAGAGGACTCCCGTTCGACCCGCCCATATGCTCCTAGACCCACTCCACGCCCCTTTCTTTGAGGGGGTTCGGTACATGACATATGGAACAAAAGAAGAATCGACTTCTGTCGTCGAACTACCTGACTTCCTCTTCCTTACTGTTCGCTCTAAGTTTATATGACTCGTCAAAACAGTGAAGAAGAGCTAATTCTGATCCTCTTCTTAGTCGTCGACCTCCCCAGAGAAGTGAGAATCCGATTTTTGTTGTTTTTCTCTAAAGTCGAGTCAGTGGGGTGTCCATGACGAAGTATGATTTCACAACCTCGGTGTCAAACTTATTAGATCGTTTGCAAAATTGGTTTTGTTTCTCGTTTAGCTCTCCTAAAAACAGGTCCCTGTCGGGACAACCGGCGGAACAGAGTCGGAAGAGACGGAGGCCCTCTTGTAAGACTATCTGGTTTGGTACACTTTTTTGACAGAGTTTGGATTTACCGTGAATACATCTTCTTTGAATTCGAACTTGCTTTGGGAGGACTGAAAGGTTGTGGTGTACGAGTTCCTTGTCTACCTTTGACCAGGGTACACCAACCTCTTGGTCTTGGCCTTCAAGCGTCCTACCTTCGTGGTGCCCTTGAGTCCCTTCGAAAGTCGGTGTCTCCTCCGTCGTACTTATGTGCCTACGACCCCTTTCACTTTCCGGAAGGGTTCCTCGACCACATTCGGGTGAGTGGCAAGTCCACATCCGTCAAATCACCTTTGACTATGTCTGGAAAAGAAAACAGAAATAAGGGTCCCGGAATAATAATTGGTTCCAGATACACCAATAAATTTCTTTGTTAAAATTTTATATTTTCTATGTGAACGTTCAATTTCTTGACAAATTATTAAGGTGGTTTTTTTATTTTATTTAGTCAATTACACAAAAATACGTCACAATCAGCGAGTCAACACAGGTTGAGAAACTGGGGTACCTGACATAGGACGGTCCGAGGAGACAGGTACCTTAAGAGGTCCGTGTTTATGACCTCACCCAACGGTAAGGGAAAAGGTCCTCTAGAAGGGTTGGGTCTCTAGTTCGGGCCCAGAGGACGTAACGTCCACCTAAGAGACGGTAGACTCGGTGATCCCGTCCGGGTACGTTTCGTATATATAAAGACATAAACATAGGTGCGTACGTACGTATACGGGTGACATGTATGAGTGGTACATCGTGACTGAAATTCTGTGTATTTTTTGACTATTTAGACAAAAGGGTAAATGGACAAGTTTAAGGAGGTGTTCGAGAAAAGACTATTCGACCTTACGTACGAATCAAGAGTGGTAATATAGTTCCCGGGGTCTATCGCAAAAATTAAAGGGTTGTAACGATAAGACTGGATCTCACCGTTTGTGTTTTACTAGTAAGGAAATTTATGTCTCTTTGAGTAGGTTACATAATTACTTTTAAGACTAAAAGTTTGTAACACTTCCGTCGAGTACTTTTAGGGTTCTTTAGATTTAGGTTGAAGACGAATCATTAATAGGAATCTCTTTTTGTCTTGATCTCTTTGTTATTTGTTAGTAACAAAAGAACGGAGTGATGGACCAAAGTATGAGTTCTCATCATTTGTGACAAATTTTTCCTTAATTGGTATGACTAGTAGTATCGTTTAGACAAGGATCATAGATGAAAAAATTTTTTTATTTTTACTTAGGACCAGTAAGATTCCTTAAGTTTGTACCTTTTAAGTTTCTACGTTTGATCTTTTCTGGAGGGGTCTGGTGGGGGTCTTTCTCGATGAACTGCAAGTCAAGACGTGTACGACGGTCTTAAAATTCTTCTACGAAAATCATTTTCCATAAAGAAGGAAAAAAAAGAAATTTCCAGAAAAACTACACCTGGTAAAAATTTCAGAAATAACTTAAACAATGTTATACCGAAGACAAAATGCAAAACGAAAGAAACCGACATTCCGTACACCTTAGAATCGAGGGGCTGGTCCCTGACTTAGACGTGGAGACGTGACCGTAACCTTCCGCTTCAGAATAGGTGACCTGACGGGCCCTTCAGGGGGATCATTTTCCACAAGGATTTTTGACAAAACCCATCCATTATGCAAGAGTTTTGCACATTGCAAGTTCACCCGTATGCGACTTTCGACGGGACGGCCGGAGGGGTCTTCTCTGTCACGGTAGTCAAAGCACAGGTAGGAAGGTCTCTGTGACATATTTGTCCATGTGTAATTTGAGTAAAATTAAAATATCTTCTTTTATTGACTTTACTTTGGTCATCCTAACGACATGAAGTTTATTTACAAACAAAGAAATGGTCTGTTCTCTATGAAGAGCGTTCTATGAAGACGTCTTTCCCTTGTCGACTTGTTCCATCTCCTCACTCAAATCTTTTTGTGTGAGCCACCACCTCTCGGTCGGGTGAGGTTCGACTCCTTTTACTGTCTTATGTCGCAGAGGGAAATGGGGAGGGACGGGAGGGTGGAGTAGAAGTGGAACAGTCCGAGACACCAATGGCACGTCTCCCTGAGTCACTCCGGCGGTGCGGCGGTGGTGGCGAAGAGGCGGGGGTGGAACAAGTACTACTGAGTTTAGAAACAGATTTCATTGAACAGTGTTAAAAAAAAAAAAAGTTTATTCTTTAGGACCCGACATAAGGTCATAAAGATCAGTAATGTGTATTAGATTGTGTAAATACAAAATTTTTCGTAAAGTTTTTTTGTAGGGATAGGTTTCTGTAATTGATACCTGTTTAAATTTTCTTCTGTCGTAATGAATGTAGGTTCTCACTAGGTGTCCAGACGGAGTGAGATTCTGTTAGGTTGTGATTCGGTTACGTATGGTTAGACTCTTTATTTCTTCTGAATGACCGGTAGACCTTGAGACGTTTCCGATGAGAAAGATTGACATGAGATTCCTCAAGTGTGCCTCGCAGAAAGTCTTCGACTTTTTCGAAGGGTCGGAACGACATTACTTCCAGACGGTCGTGGGCCACGACGAAGGATTCGACGAGTAGTGGTTGGATCTTGGTTTTTATTCTATTTAGGATTCCGAACCCGAAGTGTCGTTGATGAAGTGGTCTAGAGACCTAGTGATTTACGAAAAGTCGTAAAACAATTCAGGGTCTCAAAATCGAGAACGTAGACCCAGACACAAAGTGACCAAAACCCACAACGTACGCCTTCCTTCCGGTCGAGGTAGGAAAACACACGTCCTCAGGGCCGCGGTCCCTCGACGGAGTCTTGGGAGAGTACGACCGTACACGGCACTCCTATAATCCGGTAGACCTGTTTATATTCAAATCCAACCCCGGGGGGACTCCGTTCACTTTCTCAGATCCCGGTCGAGTCTCCTCTCTCTTTTTGGGAGAGGTCCAATTCGACCCGGAGTTTCCTGTTATAAGAACCCTATTTCCGTTGGGTCTTCGTTTGGGTGTGGGTTCCCTGACGTTCCATTTGACGGAACCACGATTCCTTCCCTTTTGTTGTTTTGGTAATTTTTTTTTTAGGGACTCTTTGATATATCCGTGTTCTGAGGACCGTCTTCGTCCAGTGGGAGAGACTTCCTTCCGTGAAGCTGGAGTCCGGAGTCTAATAAGAGTCTTTGTGTACCTAAACTCGTGGTCCTAAGTGCATGTTCTGACAAGTATCATGACAAAGATTAATCGGGGGCCACCGAGTCTCCAATTTCACAGACGGACGTTACGCCCTCTGGACCCAAACTAGGGACCCGGTCCTTCTAAGGGGACCTCTTCCTTTACCGTTGGGTGGGGTCATAAGAACGGACCTCTTAGGGTACCTGCCTCCTCGGACCACCCGATGCCAGGTGCCCCAGCGTTTCTCAGTCTGTGCTGACTCGCTGAAGTGAAAGTGAAAGGTCGGAGTTTACTCTTGGTGGGGTTTCAAGTCGATAGTGTCTTACCTATTTATTTGACTATATGAGTAAATTACTTAGGATGATTCGATTCATTTCCTTGTCAATACGTAGGTGGACCTTCTTAGAGGTTTTACACTACAATTGATTTGTCGTCATTCAGTGTCTTCTTATATATGTCATACCAAACAAGATATTTCCAGTTTTGGTCTATTTTACATTTGTACGACGAATTCACTATTTTGTGTCTTTTCCATACCTGTATTATCTTTCGGGGCCTGTCCTCAATGAGACCCGCCCATGACTCCCTCTGAGTCGTCCCCCTCCCCGTGGACTCCCGGGAAGGTGAGGAATTGGAGCTCCGCTCCATGTGTCCCGAAAGGAAACAATAAGAAATTTGACACGTTTACGAAGTGTGCATAGGGGACACAGAAACTATACGTACGAGATAAAGTGTCATTTTAAAAAAATTTGACCCACTACCTATGAAATTTAATCGTATCTTGGTAAAAGATATTTCTCATTGATGTAAATTTTTTTTTTCTGATTTATTATGTGAGTCCGGTTACAGATTAAAACGTTTGATTCCGGATTAGTTGATATTACCTTTTTTTATACGTCGTACCCCCTTCCCCTTTGTGAATGGGAAGTTCGAAAAGACTTTACCGATGTTCTTGTCTACCGTAAATTTTAGATATGTCTTTACGTTCTGTTCGTTGTGAAGATTCACCTGACTTAGCCTTACCGTCATGGACCAAGGCGTCCGTCGACACCATGTACCTGCGGTCGGACACTACCTACCAACGTCGGGCCATGACTGTTTCCCCGACAGCCCGTCTGTGGCTCAGGTGCAGCGTCATAAAGTCGCTGAAGTAGTAGCGGAGCGACTGAAGAAAAAGTTAGACACACCAAAAAAAAAAATTCCCTTTCCCTTTTTTACTGGTAGAGTATTAGAACACATTCTTAAAATTTTTGTTTATGACGAACAGTTCCTTTTCTGACATTGTCTACGATACGTAGACAATTTCCTTATATATTTCAATTATGAAGATGTATTAGTTCGTTTATAATAATGGACGAGAACTCGAAAAGATCTATTACCTCGTATTAGAACGACATCTCAACGGTAGCATTTTATTCATCACCTGTCAAGGGTTAAGTGGCTCAGGGTCTGCCGACCCACATACAGGGCACAAGGGTTCCTGGAATCTCGAAAGTCCATCATTAGCTGTCGGACACTCCCTCGTCTCCCGGCGACACTGAGTCGAATTCATGTGCGGAATTTGATTTTGTACGGAGTGTCAGTGGGGTTGTCGTTGAAATGAACTCTCTTAAATATCCTGTCACAGTACATCTTTCCCTTTTTTCATTTAGCTACTGTGAGAAGTTACTGCCTTCACTAAAGTTCACCTGACGTACGGCGGGCGGAAAGGAGGATTCACAGGAGTCCGTTCGACAAAATTCTGAGTACACTTGGGTACTCCTAAGTAAAGAAGGAAGTAAAAACAGGGGAGGAAAGATTTATTTTTAATATCGAATATATTGATCGTTTGATCTATGTTATAAAAAACTGCTCAGATGTCTATCTTGTTAAACGACCCAAACTGACATAAATTTCTTCGTTGGGAAGGGTGGAGATAGTGTTACGACTTTACGTACCAGTAACATAAGTCGGTTTGTTTTAGAGTGACTTAAGGTAGTAGGTGGTTATTAAAGATGTAAAGACCACACATGAATAGGTGAAAAAGATACTTATACATTTGAAGTCTTTTTATTCTAGTGAAACAAAATTTCGAGTTATACGTTCCTTGTAATGAGTGATTTATATTAAATTTGTCTAAGTTTCAAGAACTGATTTACACACAAGAACTCAAGAATATGGAAGAGGTTATGATCTATAGTGGTAAACGGTTTTTTAAAATGTTAAACTATTTTCTTTGAGTCAAATTTTTAAAGTATTTTGAAACTTTAACAAGAATGTATACTTGGTCAAAAAAACAAGTTCCAATCGACAAGACGATGACCCCGTCGAATAAAAGTTCCTAAGAATCAAAAGAAAAATAGAATTCCCAAATAATTGGAGACTCGACAGTACACGCGAAACAAAAGGGATCTAAACCTGATGAGACGTTGACACGAAAGACAACACGTAAATTTTTTGTTGAAAATACGTAGACTTGTAGGTAGAAAATGAAACGCTAAAAACGAGTGACACAATACTTCCCTTTTAGGGTAGAGTAGTCTAATTGATAGATGAATACAAAAGGAAACTCTAAAGATGTCGAAGTGAAGAGGTCCAGCTAGAAAGTAGGTAAACTGTAAATGAGACCACCATCAACAACAAGTCAACGATTCAGCACAGGTTGAGAAACGTGGGGGTACCTGACATCAGTTGGTCCAAGGAGACAGGTACCCTCAGAGGTCCGTTCCTATGACCTCACCCAACGGAAAAGGAAGAGGTCCCTTAGAAGGGTTGGGTCCCTAGTCTGGGTATAGAGGACACAGAGAAGTGACCGTCCGTCTAAGAAATGGTGCCGTGGTGCGTCTGACCCCACCGAAATTAGACCAAGTCAAGTCAAGTCAGCGAGTCAGCACAGGCTGAGAAACCCTGGGGTACTTAGCGTCGTACGGTCCGGAGGGACAGGTAGTGGTTGAGGGCCTCAAGTGAGTCTAAGTGCAGGTAGCTCAGTCACTACGGTAGGTCGGTAGAGTAGGAGCCAGTAGGGGAAGAGGAGGACGGGGGTTAGGGAGGGTCGTAGTCTCAGAAAAGGTTACTCAGTTCAGAAACGTACTCCACCGGTTTCATAACCTCAAAGTCGAAATCGTAGTAAGGAAGGTTTCTTTAGGGTCCCGACTAGAGGAAGTCTTACCTGACCATCCTAGAGGAACGTCAGGTTCCCTGAGAGTTCTCAGAAGAGGTTGTGGTGTCAAGTTTTGGTAGTTAAGAAGTCGCGAGTCGGAAGAAGTACCAGGTTGAGAGTGTAGGTGTGTACTGATGACCTTTTTGGTATCGGAACTGATCGATTGGTATTTTGGTTATTTGGTATCGAAATAACTGATACGGTTTCGGAAACTGACACACCTAGTGTTATTTGACACCTTTTAAGACTTTCTCTACCCTTATGGTCTAGTGGACTGGACGGAGAACTCTTTAGACATACGTCCAGTCCTTCGTTGTCAATCTTGACCTGTACCTTGTTGTCTGACCAAGGTTTATCCTTTTCCTCATGCAGTTCCGACATATAACAGTGGGACGAATAAATTGAAGATACGTCTCATGTAGTACTCTTTACGACCTGACCTGCTTTGTGTTCGACCTTAATTCTAACGACCCTCTTTATAGTTATTGGAGTCTATACGTCTACTGTGGTGGGAATACCGTCTTTCACTTCTCCTCGATTTTTCGGAGAACTACTTTCACTTTCTCCTCTCACTTTTTCAACCGAATTTCGAGTTGTAAGTCTTTTGCTTGTAGTACCGTAGGCCAGGGTAGTGAAGTACCCTTTATCTACCTCTTTGTCACCTTTGTCACAGTCTGAAATAAAAAACCCCGAGGTCTTAGTGACGTCTACCACTGACGTCGGTACTTTAATTTTCTGCGAATGAGGAACCTTCTTTTCAAAACTGGTTGGATCTATCGTATAAGTTTTCGTCTCTGTAATGAAACGACTGATTCCAGGCAGATCAGTTCCGATACCAAAAAGGACACCAGTACATACCTACACTCTCAACCTAACACTTCTTCCGACTCGCAACTTCTTACTGCGAAAACTTGACACGACAACCTCTTCTGAGAACTTTCAGGAAACCTGACGTTCCTCTAGGTTGGTCAGGTAAGACTTCCTCTAGTTGGGACCCTAAAGAAACCTTCCTTACTACGACTTCGACTTTGAGGTCATGAAACCGGTGGAGTACGTTTCTGAACTGAGTAACCTTTTTTGACTACGACCCTCCCTAACCCCCGTCCTCCTCTTCCCCTGCTGGCTCCTACTCTACCGACCTACCGTAGTGACTGAGCTACCTGCACTCAGACTCACTTGAGGCCCTCTACCACTACTTGTCCGTCCGGACCGCACGACGCTAAGTACCCCAACGTTTCTCAACCTGTGCTGACTCGCTGACTTGACTTGACTTGACTGATCTGCCTGGAATCAGCCGTTTCATTTCAGAGACGAAAAGTTAGACCAATATGGTTACGTTAAATGACTTGCTAACACAAAAGGGATAGTTATGTTGGACAGCAGAAGTGATGACTTAGGGATCATGAGAATCCGGTCTACGACTACAGAGAAGGATACGGTAGTGGTTCAATTGATAAAGTCAAAATAGTGGAAAATCACCTCGATGTCGTTTCACGTTTGTTGTTAGTTCACACTTGTCTACTTCGGGGTATACGTTCACACAATGGAATAACATTATGTTCGGAAGAAGGCCACTTTTAAGTGCAAATTTAAGTAGTGGACGCGGTGTCACGCGGACACGCGTTTAGGCGTACTCAGCAGGGCACAATGTATTATTTTCCCGACGTAAACACCGTAGCAGCTAGCTGAGTTTCAACACTTAAGGGAAAAGTTTTGTTCTTTTCGAAAAAAAGGTGTTGACAACGAGACGTCACCTGTGTCAAAACGAGTGAAACGGTTTTTTCTTTCTTTTGTTAACGCATTCGTCCATAGTCACATTCGGGTGGTCACACAGAACTACTCTTCTCGCACCGTCACTGTCCTACGGGTCCCGTCGTCGTCGACGGACCTGGTTGACGTCGTGCGACAAGAGTAGTGTGGACAATATGAGAGAAGTGCGGACAAGGGGTGGGGGGTTTGGATACGACTCCAGGATTTGTGTTGACGCTAAGTGAATTCCAGTAGATACCGACAACAAGTCAAAGATTCAACACAGGAGGAGAAACGGTGGGGGACCTGACATCTGGCGGTCCGACGAGACAGGTACCCTAAAGAGTCCGTTTTTATAATCTCACCTAACGGTAAAGTATGAGGTCCCTTAGAAGGGTAGGGTCCCTAACTTGAGTACAGAGGACATAACCGTCCACCCAAGAAGTCGTGACTCGGTGGGCCCTCCAGTATTTCACCCTGAGACTAGGTTTTACTGACAGGAGTATTTTCTCTGTCTACGGTCGTTACACGTGTCTCTCTTCCGGTCCCCTCTTCTGTCGTTCTTCCCCCGGTGGACTTCCCCCGGTGGACGTTCGGTTGCCCTCTTCAGAGTCTCTTTAGGTCGGAACCTGAAAATCGAGGTCTGACACTCTGTAGTTGAAGACAACACTTTGGTAGATCAGACAACATAAAAAAAAAATTGAGAAATACAACATAACCTCATGTCGGCTAATTGTTACGACACTATCAAAGTCCACCTGTCGCTTCCCTGAGTCGGTGTGTGTGTGTACATAGGTAAGAGGGGGTTTGAGGGGAGGGTGGGTCCGACGGTGTATTGTGACTCGTCTCGAGGGATGATATAGGGATACGATATGACATCCAATCAGACACGATAAAACAATACCGTCGGTTCGTCCGATTTTGTTATAAGACTTAGGAGAAGAGATAATTAGTCGACCATAATTTCGTTCGTTTATTCTTGTAGACTCGTTTCGTGGTAAAATATTTCTAAGATCTCTGTACCAGGGTACTTAAAATTCTCCGTGTTAGACGCAGAAGAGCTTAAGAGGAAAGACTGATGGTGAAAAGTATACGGAAATGACTGAAGGAGGAGGTCTCCGTGGAATTTTCGTGTACAAGAACATAGAGTTGAATTTTTTTGTATGATATATACATATTTATTGTTTCGAGTCCAGTAGGGTGGTCGTTACTGGAGAACATGGAACCACGGTTCGTGGTGAGTGTCCCGTGTCCGTATGTCATTGAGTGAATAAGTCGAATACGTGACAGGGGGCAAAAGAGGGAGTCGGGAAAAACAAAGAGTACGACACACATGTCGGAGATGTTAAAGTGGGTAAGAGTACCCAAGTTGATAGTGGGACTACACTTACCAAGGGTCAGATTCAAAGCGATTGGGTTTCTCGAGAACGACTGGGTGTGTAAAGACTGATAATTTGGTCTGTTAAGTGAGTGTACAGGTGACCGGAGAGTGTGAGTTGTACCCAGGTCTCCTTAGGTTGTGGGAGACGGACTTAGTGACTTCTGGTGAGCGATGAGGGTTGCGGGAGACTGTGCCATAGAGACCGAGAAAGGAAGACGGATGGGACCAGTCCTGTAGGGTGGAAAGGGTGCAGACGGACGACTGCGGGATGTACAGTGCACGGTAGACGGGTTTGATGTAGAAGAAGGGTGTTCGGAAGGGTTTTGTGCGTTGAGCTTCTTTGCAGAGGAGAGGGGTGAGGAGATGACTTGACGTGACCATGAATGTCACAGAAAGTCTCTGGACATAAGTATAGGCCGAAGGGTTGAGTCTCTTGAATGCAGAATCGACTGAAATATAGGTCGTGTTTCGGATGGTGTACCGACTGACAGGTTGAGTGAAGACTTGACTAGTCCACCTCCTGTCTCCTGTGGCTTTATTGAGGGTTCCCTTTTATTACAGAGAAGGATAAAAATAAAGGAGTCCTAAATTATTATTTTCTATTTTTCACGTAGGGAAATACTGTAATGTGGTTTACGGTGTCAAGGACCGCACTTGGTACATTTTTTAGTCGTACCAAATGATTCTCCTATCCACTATCTCTCCCCTGGGGTCTTTCTATGAGTGGATCGGAGAGCGAGACATTGCGTCGTCGGACTAAGTACATTTTCTGTGGCTAGAGCAAAGATTACAATGGGTAAGAGAAGTCATGAACATGTATCACGAGACCCAAAACCGAAAAATTTAGTGATTTGACGTCCTAAAGTAATCGTCGGAGTATTGTAAATGTTGATTGACTTTCGACTGAAAGATTCAGACATCTGTTCAGTCACCGGGTACGTTTAGGAATTTTCTTTTTCTCCTTTGTAATGGCACTCAGTATACTTGGGAAGAAGGAATCGCAGATTCATTAGATTATGAAAATTCTGTTTTCTTGTTTATCTACGTTATATCGTATTTGTATAATTTTAAGTTAATTATGGTGATTTGAAGATTTAAAGTCTTCCAGAGACTTAAATAAATTTGTTGACATAAAAGAACTTTGTAATTGTAGACTAATTCTCTTCATAAGAGGACGGATTTTTATGGTTTGTTAAGGGTTCTGGGTCTAAAATGGTCTACGCGACGAATAACCATGTCTGGATTTCAACAGGTGACTATGCTTCATTTGGTAAAAAAGGAAAAATTGATGACTTTTGGCAAGAACTTTATTTAAAGACTGATGATGGTCTTCGATCAATACATGTTAAGGAAAAGGTCTCCTAGAAGGGCGGGGTCCCTAGTTTGGACCCGGAGGACGTAACATTCGTCTAAGAAATGGCTAAATCGATGTTCCCTTCGGGGTAATATAATTATCAATTCAAATTCAGCGTCTTCTTCGATTGACTATTCGAGATTTCTGAATTTAGACGGTAGATCACCTCTGACCTCATTTGAGTCCCCGACCCGGGTTTTTGAGTTCCCTTTTTTCCCGTTATGGGGACGACGATTGAAAGTCCCTCGTGTAGGGAGAATGTTTCTCCATGGAATTCACTTTGGTTGTACTACCCTCGACGTTTTTGTTTGATACCTAAAAGAGTGGTGTAGATAATTTTATTTTACCAGTAGACTCTTTAAGTCTGTCCCTCCTTCCCTTCTTGCTCCCGGTCTTTGGGGGTTCCTTTAATATGTAAAGGAGGGAGACACATGAGAGATCTACAATTGTCAGGTTTTGAAAAACCCTACACCCATAGTTCACTATATTTGTTGAGTTCTCGTATTATTTGTTAAAGTACTATGTAATGTTTTCGTGGAATGCAGAGTAAATGACGGGTTTAACGTCCACGAATATAGATGACCTATGTCGATTCTCCTCCTTATGACGACGACACCTGATTTAAGAGGGTAGAGGGTCCAAATTTTAGACTGCTGAGGTTTTTGTCTGTCGGCACTTGGTACAAGTTTTATATTACTGGACACATAGAATCGGGGGTCCTTGGTAAGTCTTCCCTTGTGTAAGGGAAAGTACGTGACGATTAAGAAAAAGTTTTCTTTTAGTACCCAACCAGTCAACTGCTTTCCCAATAATGTCTTTCTGTTCACATTTTACCAGTCATACTAGCGGGGGGTCTCTAATAAAAATCAATCAAGGTCAACATATTAATCATTAATGTTTTATAAAGTTTTGGTAAAATCTGTGTTTATGTGTCCTAACACAAGTTGCAATTGTAATTCTTTACTACTGTGGGACTGCAAAGACCGCGAAGAGACTCGGTGTCACGTCCGGGGAGGGACGCATGGGACCGTCGACCTGAGGGACACCTCCGACACGTCCTAGAGGACCAGGAGGAAGCAAACCATCAACTTGAGGAGTTCCACACGGCGGGACAACGAGCGCAAGACCCGGTCGTAATCGACCTATAGTGGCGTCTCGCAGTTTATGACTCTTTCTTTGTCGTCGTGAAGTCTTTCGTATAACCACGTCTCCGTCGTCATTCATAGATACACCTTTCTCGTCCTCCCTCTCTTTTGTATCGTGTAATTTTTACTTCCTTGTATCATTTTAAATCCTTCTAGTAAGTACATAAAGTTTTACTTCCAGACAATTTGGTCTCACCTTTCATGATCCTTTATATGTTCCAATCTTTTTTAAAAAATGTACTTGTAAAGTGACTCGTTTTAAAGTGACACTAAGTCTACGGAAGAGACTAGAGAAGAGGGTTTCGATGACTTGTATAAGTAGACGTCACTGAATGGTACCGAGACGTTTCGATTAAATTACATAGCATTACGAGAAGGCATGAAGACTTCTGAGTACCGTCGTAGTCTGTTCTGCATTATCCGGAAGCTACTGAACTCTTAGTCGACCTCGAAGTAAAATACAACGGTTCTTGGTCCCTAGTAAGGTCTGACTGACCTTATTAATGGGAAGACTTCCCTCGGGTGATGTTGTACTCCCCCTCTTCTGCATGTAAAATAAACTTATATTCAGAGTGACATGGTTTTTTTTAACAAAGAACTATATTTGTGTGGTCCGAAACCATGTTAATTGTCGATGTTGTTTTGACCATTTATGATACGATGAATTTGCGCCACTTCATAATGATCTTGTCGTCACAAAGTTAGGGGAACTCTAGAGGTTTCGGGACGAAGGTGTGTCGACAGTTGAGACAGTGAGGGAGACCCCGAGTGACTGTGGTGACCCAAACACTGACTGTAGATGAAGGAAAGAGATCGGATACCCAGTTGGACGGGGTTTCACGTGGAAGGATTTCGTGTCGAAATTAGTGTCTTCAGGACAAGATTTGTAATTTTACCAAGGAGTGGTGAATAATACAGTACGAGTCATAGAGGGTCCAAGTTCTAAAGAGGAAAAAACTAGTCGAGATTACAAACTCAGAAAGTTTTATGTTTACTTTTCATAAATCCGAGAAAATACCAAAATAAGTACGGACATAAAGAAAAAGGAGACGATGACATTCGTAAAAGCTACACACTCCGTAAAAGTCTCTTGGTTTCTACTCCAAAACGAGTGTTCGCATAAACACAGACACATATTTTGGTAATTCGTGTCGACTCCTACTGCTTCCGTCCGAAGTCCTTCACGAATGTCCTGTTTCACCACTCCCTTGGTTCCTTGACACTGAGTCTGTCTCCACCACTTGTGTCTCCGGACCTTGTTCTCGTCCTATAAGTTGTCAACTCTCCCCCTCCTTCCTTATCTGTCTTTTCCGTAAATTCTTTTCTGTTGTCGCACTCTTTTCGTCTCTGTCCTCAGAGGTACGACCACACATGTTCGAGTCCGGCCGTGTGTCCTCCGCGTTGCATTTACGACCCCTTCGCTCAGGACGGTGCGGGGTGAATCCGAGTACTTCTCTTTTCGAAAGTCTTTCGAGAACCATGCTAAAATTTGTATGCCCGAAAGTTTTATGAAAATTTTAATCGACCTTTAACCAAAGTTTTTTCCCTCCCCTCTATCCCAACCCTTTTCTTTATGTTGAATCCAATTTTACTCTTTGAGTCGTGAAAATGAAACTTCGGGTGTGCAAGGAGCACTTCACCGCAGGAACTGGTCTAGTCGCGAAAATTCGTGTGTACGTCGAATAAGGTCGCGACACTCCCCTTGTCCGACGGTGACGAGACCAGTAGTGCACGGGGCGAGACTCGAGCAAATGGACGTGATTGAGTGAATTAGGTATGTCGTGGGGACATTTCCTCCGGGACGAAAACGGAGATGAAACCCTCTCTTTTGTACCGAGTCGTTTCAGTTTGCTGGACGGGGTCACTTCGACCCTGGACTTCGACACGCCAAACCGAGAATTGATGAACACAAATTCGGGAACTGACGAGGATGACTTCGTCCCGGAAGAGTCCTCTTCGGATTCCCGACTCCCGTAATCAAGAAGTGTCGCCCACTGTCCTCCGCCGTCCAAGGAGTGTGAGAGTAATCTTTATAGATGGTTCCTAGCTTTAGTGGGTCGAAATAAAATGTGAAACTTACTTTGCTATAGAAGGGGATGAAAGGTAAGTATACATCGGAAATAAACTTAAGGAAAGTTACTTCCGGAATTAACTGGGTTTAGACGACGACTATTTCCGGGTCATGTAATAAGGTAACTTTACCGGAATAAACGTGAAGTTAAGTTGAATGAAAACAGGTTTTTGTTCCGGTAGACGAAGAGATCTGGGAGTCCTGGGGGAGAACACCTAAGTAGGAGTATAAAATTACCCTAACCCCATAACCCCAGTCGCCGTCCCTCCAGTGAAAGAAAAAACTACGACGACAGGTGTCTGAAATTTGGGAAAATTTTTTCCTCTTTACAAATGATATGTACAGTGACTTGTAGTTGACCTTTACTTTATATTGCGTCATAGACCTGTTGGTCTATGTGAATTCTCTTAAATATAAAACTTTTGTCTGAAATCTTTGATGTAAACCGGACTTTCAATCCTTTTTGATTAAAAGTTAAGTACGAAATTCCCCCTTTTTTTTAGTGTCATCTTATAGTGAGTCTTATTGTAAATCGACTAAGTGAAACGACATGTCGTCTTTGATCGTATTGCAACATTGTCGTTGATATGAGGGTTATTTTTAAATAAATTTACTTTCTAATTGTACATCTGTGGTTATTTGTTGACTCTTTCGCTACCGTGGGGTGAGGTCATGAGAACGGACCTTTTAGGGTACCTGTCTTCTCGGACCATCCGACGTCAGGTACCCCAGCTCTTCTCAACCTGTCCTGACTCGCTGAAGTTAAAGTGAAAAGTGAAAGTGTGTGACCTCTTCCTTTACCGTTGGGTAAGGTCATAAGAACGGACCTCTTAGGGTCCCTGCCGCCTCGGACCACCCGACGGCAGATACCCCAGTGTGTCTCAGCCTGTGCTGACTTCGTTGAATCGTCGTCGTTTGTTCACGGTAGACGTATAGTTCATGTTCGAAATGACTTTGTCACTTCAGATTTGCCCTTGAATGGAGGTCTTGTATCGAGTCGTGTTCGGATGTCGCGAGAAGACACAGTACTGTTTGGCCTTTGCGTGTTGACCCGAAGTCTTTGTTTGTAATTTTTAATAATTGCACGACGGTTATGTTGTTTAAGGTGGAGGGTCCTTAATGATTTTAAGACGTTTAGTTATTTAAGACTTGAAAAGATACATAAGTCGAATCACTCCATAGACAAAGTTCCAATTACTTAACAAAGTTAATGTGTGATTAGAACAAAATTAACGTCTCATTTACCTATATTCGTAGTTTGTTTTTAGAACAAATTTTTCTAGAAGGTCATATACAACGAAATTCATGAATTTTAATTTTTTTATTAAGATAATGTTGTTTTTTCCGTTCGTTCTCTACAAAATTTATTTAGATGTGGATTAGGCTCCCCAGTCGAGTGGGGGCTTCTCGTGGTCACGAACGATTGTGTGTCAAGTGTTATAGTCGTCAAATCGTTACAATTGGTCACGACGGGTGTCAGAGTACATATTACGTATGTGAATTAATTCTCGTCTCGGTCAATTATTGGAGACGGATCATCCACTATACTACACATTCGTCGAGACAATCCGTAAGGTGAACCACTTAGAATGTCCGACCTTAATGGCGAGAGTAATATGTCTCTTCATTTGTGTCTACAATCCACGACACAAGTTCGAACGTCACTCGCTCACGACTCTGACCCCGGGACCTCGGTATGACAGACATGAGGTCTTTCATGACTCTATACCATCTATATTGTGTTTTCTGTACAAATATACTTACGATAAAGACTCACGAAAGTTATAACTATCTTTCAAGAGACGATTTTTTTTTTTAGACATTTGTGTGGTGAGTGGTTTACATTGACGTAAGACAACTGCTTCGTCAAAGGGTTTGTTCCATGAAAAATGTTGGTTACTAAAACAAATGTCATTCTTTGTAAAAAAAAAAAAAAAAAAATGACATGATCCTCAACGAGTTCGACGGTTCACGTGATTTTAAGTCTACCTATCAATTACTGAAAAAGGACACCAGTAAATTAGTTTATAAATGACTTGTGGTTAATA
Organism: Capra ibex; assembly: GCA_006410555.1. Lineage (NCBI taxonomy): Eukaryota > Metazoa > Chordata > Mammalia > Artiodactyla > Bovidae > Capra > Capra ibex. Next base: position 6,735,749 of record SJYO01004576.1, read on the forward strand.
CACAACACCCGAAGGATCCACCACGTTGCCACCACTTAGGCGGACGGTCACGTCCTCTACGTCCAAACTAGGGATCAGCCCTTCTAGGAGACCTCCTCCTTTACCGTTGGGTGAGGTTATAAGAACGGACTTTTTAGGGTACCTGTCTCCCCAGCGTCAGGTGCCCCGACGTTTCTCAGTCTGTACTGACTCGCTGGCTCGTGTGCCCTTGTAATACCCAACATCGGTACCTCTGTGTCCTCTCGGACATAAAGATCCCTCGGGTATGGAGGTCCCTTGGATATCAAGTCTGTGTGCCCTTAAAGTCCATGTCTAATGGTCGGGGTACTTCCTCTTTTTTTGTCGCGTACAAAATAGATCTCGTCAGTCCCTTCCAGAGGATCTCCACTGTAAAGTTCGTTGAATCTTTTTCGGTCGGTGTCTTTCCAGACCCCTTTCCCATTCAAGGATCGTGTTCGCTGTTGTCTACGTGTCCGGGCGTCCACCCACACTGAGACGTATACTCTCTCTCTTTTTCCGTCACCCCGATTCCATTTGCTGTCCCCTTTGCTTCTCCAGTCTTCCTGTCCGTTACAAAACCTTACTGCCTCTCTAGGAGATTTTTGGATAAACTTATATTTTAAAGGTAGACTTTCAATTGTAGTCTCGAATTTCATTCTCTAATAGATATTTATGTTGACCTTTCATCATTATTAAACCTTTTTATTTTGTGACAGATCTTTTTTACCTACCATACTGTCAGTTGTGCTAGTTGTGGTTGTCTTTGGATTACCCGTCCTTCGACAGTCCCAGGTGACCCGGCACTGGTCAGTCCTGTACAGGTTAGGTCGACTGTACGGGCGTCAGTGACTTTCCGCGGCAGGATATCGTATCCCTGTTCCACGGTCCAGAGAGGTGGATGCCTAGTTGTTCGGCGGGTACGCGAGACTAAGATACAAGTGGTTCGTTGTATATGACAGAGGGTCGTTGTGTCGTTGGCCCTTCCCCGTGGGACTACTCCTCTCCCCCGACGTGTAACCAGTGACCCTTCTTTTTGGAGGGTGTACTTTTAATTATATGACTACACAGTAAATGTGTAGACGGGTGGTAGCCAAATGTACACCCAGTCACTGGGACCCTGTTAATATGTTGACTCAAAGTCTAAAGTATCTCGATTACTAATAATCTGGGGTATAGTGCTTCCTAATCAACTTCATTGCGGTAGAAAACTCTCCGACTGCCATGAGTTAATTAAGGTAACTACTTTAAAGTTATGTTTACAGTTGTACGCGTGGGACTAGACTACTTACCTAAACATAAAAAGACCTTGCCTGTCGAGAGGTTGTCTGAACTAATATCGGTGACGAAACGACAGTAGACTACCCAGTCTCGATCACGGCATCCCGGGCAAGAGTAGCGACAGACCGTAGAGGAGGAGGAGAAGTGACATTGAAAGTAGTCTTAAGAGTAAATTACCTCTAAGACTTGAAAGAAGAAAAAATCCAAGTAGGTTAACTTTTTCAAGACTTTCGTACATTAACCGACTTCGTTATTAGAATGTTTTTCTTTTTTTTATATAATCACTGAGTGGTTTTAACTCGTAAGATTTTGCTTTACTTGAAATGATAGCATGATTGTTTAAACTCCTCTAGACGTCTGTCCGCATGTATGTCTTTGCAAGGATTAAGATTCATGGTTACGAGACATTTTAGAAGTACCCAACTGTACAATTAAGGACTTTGATAGGTAAGGGTAGGAAGAGCGAATTCTTTTTTGACGTTGACATAAAGTGACCTCTGTTCAAAAGTGTACATTTCACAGTGTTGATTTTATAATCGTTCGATAGTGAGGCATAGCTGATTCTTTGACCTTAAATGATGTGTTAAATGTCAAGACCCCCCTTGGAGGTACTCGAATTACTCGTTTTTCAGGTCTTTAAAGACCAAAGGGAATTTTAATCGTAAATGTATAGTCGTAATAAGATGAGATAATAAATTCATTAAGAAATAGTGTCTGTAAGTTATCGGAATTGTAATAAAAGATTGAATGATTTGTGGTGGAATTAGACGTTAACCTATAAATTCGGTTTTTAACAAGACGGTGAAAAGAAACTTTGGTTAAAGAGAACCAAACCAGAGGTCCTTTTAGAAATAGAGGTTTAACTTATGCCGATGTTAATTTTAATTGAACTTAGAAATTTTTTTTTTTAGTATTATGATGTATAGAAAAGACTAAATTTGTCCTAAGTTGTTGATCGGAATGTGACTCTGTATGTTAATAGTTTAAGTCTGGTGACTCCAAACATTATTCCCACTACATTTTGGTGCCCCACGTTCTGACTCCAAAAAAATTCTCTACGAAAATATATGGGTCCATGTCTTACACCTGGAATAAATATGACTGTAAGTAAATTTACCCAGAAAGTTCTGTCTGATATTTTATCAAAAGGTGAAAGATTGTTACTTTTATGTTTCCTTTTTACCGTGATGAAACAATTTTAATACACTCAAGATTTAAATATCTTGTTTTAGACCGTTTTAGTTAAAATTATATAAACTAAGTTATTTGTGTTTTATAAAGTTATACATTGCACATGTGCACGTGTGTGTGTCTGAGAACTTTTAAGTCACACACAAAGGGTAAATTTCGTGTAGAGTCAAGTCTAATCCGTGTTGTACACCATTGACCAATCGTTTGGTCTAGTCCGTCAACGTCTGAGACGTAATCCATCGAAATTACAGACCCGTTGGTAAGAGATAGTCTTACGGTCTTAAGAAAATCTCCCGCATATAATTAGAATGAACTCCTACAGACGAAAACAGGTCGTTAAATTGTGTTAAGTCTTCGTCCCAAGCTTGACAGGGCATCACAAAGAATAAAACTAAGAAGAAGTAGTAGTACAACGTTCGTTGGGATTTTCCTCAAATGTAGTTGAAATGACGGGTAAGTAGTAAAAGAGTTCTGAGTTCAGATCCGTACGAGAAGAAAGGAAGGTCGTCTTATTCCTGTATTCTTTGTTGTTTTGTAACGCAAAATGTGGGGACGAGAAAAGGGAAAGGGATAAATAAAACACTGTCATATATCTACATATATGTATGTGTAAAAAATTTGATACTTTTAGATTTTCCATAAATTTTGGAACCGTATCTATCACTCCGGTATGTGAATTTTGAAAATTTATTCCGACGATGAAGTAGAATTGAAGAATTTCGTGAGTGAATATATTTTCTTATCGGTGACCGTAACACTTACCTAAAACCATAAACAGAAGTCAAAGAAGTGTTTCTCATCACTCTAGTATCTCGAAGTGATATAGTGACGGTGAACGACCCTTCTTTTGTTTTGTTTTTTGGTTTATTTGGAGTAAAATGTCAACGGTGAGTTTAGTTACTAATGAGTAAGTTGTAATCGAATGGAAATTTATCGGTTATCCATACAGGAAGGAACCATGTTAATCTAAAGTTTTTACTATTTTATAAAACACGTTACAGAAAATACTGAAATCATCTTTTTAATCTCAAAAGGTTTAACCCTTAAAGAAGACAGAAATAGTAAAGTATGAAGATATTTTGTCTCTTTTCTGTCAAACTCTTTTGGACGTGTCGTTGTGAAGAGAATATTTTTCTCTGGTGTATATGTTTAGGACGTTAATCTCTGGATGTGTCGTACTCTCAAATTCCGTGACCAAAAGCCAGAAAAAAGACGAGACTATGAGACTTCCTTAGACTGGGTAGGAACGGTCGTTACACCACCAAATGGTCTCCTTATTAAGAATTCCCTCTCAGTAGTGGTATGAGACTTGGTGTCTGAATCCGTGTAGAGTAAAGACAAGGTTGGTGTCTCATTCAATGTGGCATGTGAAAGAAGGAAAGACGGGAGTACCAAAGGTTGACCCTTCCACTACTTAGTTCCGTCTGAAGTGGGTCATTCGAAAGAGTTTTATGGAATAAAAACCGAAAAACAAAAGGGTCTGTGGTCTCAGTGGACCCGTCCTAAAGGTCACATGTGACGAAAAGGAAACTCGAGACCTGATAAGGAAATTTCTTTACCTCGTGCCCCCACCCCTCCCCACCCAACACACACCTCCTTCGTCCTTTCTCCTTTCCGACGTTTCGATAATAGTAATATTAGAGATTTCGCGGAGGAGTAAAAAAAAGAACGAGCAGAAGACGAGTGTGAAGGGATTTACGGAGACTCGCAATAAAAGACTGCATGAGATTCCGATCTTTGACGTTAAGTTGGCCCTTTGTCTGGTCCAGTTTTGTCTTCGCTGGTGTGGGAAGAGACCAGTGGGTCCGAGGGCACACATACGAAGATTGGGAAGTGGGTGGGAAAGGATAAAAGGAGAAACGTGCAAGAATAAAGGGTAATCTAATTTAGCAAGACTCATCACTGGTTAGAATAACGAAAGGTTTGAGGTTGTAAAGACTACTCCTGCTTCAGGGAGTATTTGTCTTTTACGAGATATTGTTAAACGATATGTTCGATAGATGAAATACGTTAACGACGACCACGGAAAGGAGTTGTACGACGTAATTCATAAGTATAGACATGTGACTTATTGTCATATACTATGACTTATTTGTGGAAGTGACAAGTCTGTGAAACTTCATTAATGATACCCACGAACGGAATTTTAATATCAAGAGAACGATTTTTCCCTCTAAAATCATATAAATACTGGACGAGTGTTTAATGGATATTTAATTTGAGGACATTGTAGATCTTAAGACTGTCGTGGTTGAGTTTACATTGTCGTCAGATTAAAGTCAAATCGGTAGTAATAGAAGGAAGGGTTTTATGTGGAATGAGTTCCCACAATTTTTGAAATCACTCTATGAAAGACGGGGTTAGACATCAACTCTCCAATCAAGTTTTCAGTGTGACATAGTCCGAATGGACATGTTAAGGTAAATGTACTTTTGTGTACTGTTCGAGACCGTGCAACGTATAGTTCAACAGGTTGGTTATCAGTTAAGGTCAATCGTGTAATTAACCAAACAACAATAGGGATTTTTGTGTAAAGACCACAATAAACTAATTACTTCTACAAGGTGACGTTTAGGAGACTCCGAATGACGGGAGCAATCTTACAAAATTAGACAAGAGGGATCAACCTCTTACGGTAAATACGAAGAGAAGACTACTCTGTGCGTATGCGTCGAGTACCCCATACAGTAGAAGGGTATTCGAAACGGCCCTGAGGATTACCCACAGGATTCTCGAAAGTCCTCGTTTTCCTCCTAGATACTGTGTCTACCGACCCTCGGATGACGTGCGAGGAGTATGTCGGACTCCACTTCTGACTGGTCGCATGTAGTGTCACGGGTTCCGTCCTAAGTGTATCCTACCTGTTGCACTTGTGAATGTTGACCTTGTAATGTTTTACGAGTGTACATCAATCGTCCTTCGGCCATTTGGTGGAAGAATTGATCAATTTATTTGACGTGAGATAGGAGTGTTCAGCATCTAAGTCTGGATTCTGAGTCAGTCATGTCGTCCAGAGATTGAGGTGATGGCTTCTGATCTTACTTTTCGGTCGGTGTCCCAAAAGTCGTGAACGAGTTTGTGAGGACATGACACCGGTAAAGTTGACCACCTCCTTCCTCCCTTCACTTTCTTTTTTTGTGATCTTTTTTCTTTCCTACGGTTTTATTCGTCCACTTTCGTTTAACCTTGTGCTAAGATTTCCTTGTATTCAGATCAATGGACTCTGCATTCGACTGACGACCTATAGCCGGCGGAGGTTTCTATCCGTACAACCTCGGTTGATTGTACACATACAGAAGTTTGCAGGTATTTTATAAGGCTTGTTTTAGTAAAAATTCTGGGAAACTAAACTTTATTTTATCTTTCTAATATATTATTTGTCCCCTAGACATTAGAGGGGGGTACTAGGTGTTTTTCTGATCTTCTTCCTTTTCTGTTTCCTCTTTTCTATTTACTTCGGCGTCTCGGTCTTCTAGTGTCTCTACAAATCCTTCTCTAAAAATCCCGGTTCACCTAAGAAAGGGATACTTAAGGTTAAATTCCGATCGAGAATCTACTGCTTCATCTGACCCCTACACCACAGAGCTAAACCTGGGGTGTCTCTCGTATGGACTGACAAGAGGGGCAGTAACTTATTTCCTCAGTCCAAAACAAGAAATCCGCGACTCCGGTGTACGGGGTGATACATACTCCCAAGTTCTCCGAGTCAAGGGACACTTTTCACGTTCCTGTCCTCACTAAGACGACAGTATTGAAGAATGTCTACCGGATGACAATTTCTCATAGTGGGTGTGTAGTTCCGTATGTCGAGTTTGGACGAGAACATTTAATGTCGACTATACTTAGTAATGGAGAGGAGTGCCCCACGTCTGAAGTCAAGGATTGACAGTCAGTAATATTATTCGATTTGTGTAAGTCTAGAACGAGTTTAGTTCTGATTTCTAAATAAAATTCGAAAGGTTGGAAAAAAGAAGAAAAAAACTCCACTTGACCTTGTCGTGACGAGAAAGTTTCGGATAAGGTAGGGATGACCTAATTTTTGAAAGGTTCTTTAGAGTCGGTATAAAAACACTGTGACCAGTAGTCTTGTCAGGAGTCAAAGTGTGTAAGATTGCACAAAAAGTGTTTTCAGATCAGAGACCCCATGAACCACTTTTTAAGGGTCTCAGTCTAGACGTTTTGTGACAAATGTTCCTAAACGAAAACTTCTTATGTTACGAATAATGGTATTTTCCGAGGACTCTCCAGGACGTGATCCTTTCGGATGTACTGGAGATGTATTAGGTAATGAGAGGTTAAATAAACTAGAACACTGTGAAAAATAAGAATAATGTCTAATAAGAATATTAGTAAGAATAATAATAGACACCTTATATAAAACCTTTTATGTATCCTTCTCCTTGGAAACTGTATCATTTGTGTCAGGTGACTAAAAGGTTGGTAGTCCCGTCGACGGTAATTTTTGGTAATTCTTTGTAATTCGGTTCTACTCGTTCGTACACACACACGCACACTCGTGCAATTCACACAACGAATAAGGATAGACACACGATTATTCGAATCGTGGGCAAAAGACTCCATTCGTCACCCTCTAGAGGTCACGAAAACGTACAGAAGAAACGTCTCCAGGAATTTCTTAAAGTTTGTACATGACATGACAAATAAGTATGTCTGTTCAATAGGTGGATACCTAGACAAGGGTTTTAATATAAACGGTACATAACGAAATCACCCTAAATATCCAAGATCCAATATTACAAGAATTATTTTCAAACCGAGGTTCCGGTCTGGTCTCTTGATAAATTTGAGATAATAACGAATTGTACCCGGAGTTTGAACGGTTAAATCAGAACCCTCGTTCTTAGGTACTTCAAATCTCCAAATATATACAGTGTCTTTCGTAAGACATTTTCTAATAAACATCCGTCCCATCGAGACGAATCCCTATGCGGTAACGGGTCTGCTGAATTGACGAGCATCCCGGGAAGATTTACACACCTTATGTGTCTGTGTCACCTCATGACGACACTCCTGTCCGGAGACTAGTCATTCTGGTCCCAAATTTGGGATCGAACTTGAAGTGGTCGACACACGGGTGTCTGTTTGTAGATGAAAAATACTCGAAATAAATGAATGAACATTTTACTATGGTAGTTGTATTATGTATACGTCGATTTCCCTACTTTTTATGTGTGTGGTATGTACCGTATTTCATACACCGTAGTCTTCGTAATTTATCTCAGGTCCGGTAAAGAAAGTGTCCGTTCAGATATCTAAGAGTTTTCGGAGGATTCAAAAAGTTTCACTGGAAACTTCCTGTCCTACCATGACCCTCTGCCCGTCGTCCTCTGACCTTAAAAGTAATACACCGGAAAAATATTACACACACAAAACGTCAGTTCCTTATGATTTATTAAAAAATTTTTGAGGAAGTCATTTCATATTAGTGTATAAAACGACAACCGGTTGACAACCGATTCAGTACAGATTGAGAAACGCTCGGGTACCTGATATCGAGTGGTCTGAGCAGTCAGGAGGTGATAGAGGACCTCAAACGAATTTAAGTACAGGTGACTCAGCCACTACGACAGATTGGTATATTAGTTTATGTCTTTTCGTGTATTTAATATGTCTTATGTCATATTACTGATTAATCTTTTGTTTAATAGGTACATTGGTGGTGGGTTCAGTACTGTATCTTGGGACGGTCGTGGGTCGTGGGTACAGGGAAGAGTAAAGATACAATTATTGAAGGGATGGAGGACCCAATAGTGATACACCTGAACCTACGATTAATGAGGGAATGAGAAGGAATGTCAAAAGGTTTGAGACCTTTTTTTAATTCAAGTGATGTGTCAAGTCACTCCGTAGAGATAGACCTTTGGATGGTTTGATTTTGTCCGATTTCCATGAAACAGAGGATACTGGAATATCAGACGCTCCTATCTTTGTTAGATTATTACTTGCGAGTCACACTCTCGTGTGTCAGTCTCCTCTTTACATTAAATGGTTCAATGGAGTTCGAACAGTTAAAAGAATTTTTTATTTGTACGTGGTAAATGTAGATACCTCAATCAACTGTCTGTGTTATTCCTGTTTTTGTTTACTTGTTATTCTTCTTTGGTTCTTATATTCTCTAGTGTCAGGTAAGAGAGAAGAAAGATTTTCGAAACATTGTAATTACATCCAATTCAGAATCGTTGAGGTGACTCTTTTACACGTCTCGATAAAGTCCTGATTGTTTAGGCTGACTTTCAATTCCATCTTCTGATCATAAATTTAATGTTTGTCCGGACACTCAGAGTTATAGACTTTCCGTGAATTATAAAAGTGTCAAATTTATGTGGTATAGAGGAATACTGATACTTCTCTATTTAGTCATAACTATTTGTATAATTATTCGATAAAATTTACACCATTTTGAAAATTTTTATAGAAACTTAATAAAGAACTTTTTTTTTTGACTAGATCGGTAGGTATTATTGGGAACATTTAAGATATGACTTTTGGATTTTTTCCTGAAAAACATGGACACTTCTGTATTTAACTATCCTATAAAAAATAAGGATAAACAGATTAAAAATAACTATCCTATTAACCGAAACAGAGGAATTTACTAAAACGACTTAATCGTAGATTCGTTACAGATTGGACTGACCTTCGTGACCCTAGAAGTCTCTGACTCCTTCCGTAAAGTTTCCCCCGCCCGGTGCTTCGGGGTAGACTTAGTAACCAGACTAGTCTCGACCTGCTGAGGACGACAAGACGCCGTCTGCCCTGTCCGACTCGTCGAGGTAGCGGTAACTATGACCGGTTTAGTCTTCGTTTTTTTGTGGTGTGACAATGAATTGAAATACATTGTTGGGTGGTCAAAATTTTTTGATCTAAGATATTGGTTCGTATTTAGAGTAATTTTTTTCCTTATGTCCTGTTTACAGTTGTTATTGCCATCGGTTTGAATTTAATGGAAATGACCGAAGTTTAATTCAAAATATAGTCTTAAAGTAAAAAAGAGAAGTTTATTTTTATTTGTTTATCGATTCATGGACATTATGTTTTTGAAGCTTTCTTATCGGAAGACTATGGTCACAAGAAACGAAAAAAAGAAGGAGACGGTAAAGACTAGTTATTCAGAAACTATTTTGAGAAAATTGGTACAGGTTAGTGGTCAGACTATTGTATTCTTTGACTATTAATCACGGACCCTATTCAGGGTGATACGTGTTTCGTAATTTTAATAGACACACAAATATTCGATGTTCCCTCGTCCCGACACTAAGAGTTCTGGGACGGGTCACCGATTGTGTATGTCTAACTTGACTTGACACTAGAAATGTTTATCTTTTTGTAAATGATATTTACAGTCAAATTTAGTGACATTGAAGAAAAGGAAATAGTTTCGTAACGTTCCGATCAGAAAATTCTCATCGGATACCCTCACTCACCGTTCTGGTACTTGATAAACGTTAGTTGTTGATAAACATTGTTGTTCCATTTATGTCTTTACATCTCAGTCGAAAGTCTTCGACGTCGTAATAATGTAAAATGTTTTATTACCACTGAAGGGAACATCAAGTCAATCATTTCTTAGGCGGACGCTACGTCCTCTGGGTCCAAGCTAAGGATCCACAACCTCGAGGGGACCTCTTCCTTTACCGTCGGGTGAGGTCATAGGAACGGACCTCTTAGGAGTACCTGTCTCCTGGACCACCCGATGTCAGGTACCCCAGTGTTCTCAGCCTGTGCTGAATCGATGATTTGGTGGTGGTGTTTTTTTACCACGTCCTGTTCAGTAAATGGTGTGTACCAAACTCTTCGAGACGAATTTCTCTTGGTTAATTAAGACTGCATTGATATATAAGTCTCCTTATTAAAAAATTTGTAAAAAATGTAAAGGACCGTCGTTACAAAGTACTGTTAGAGAAATTATGTCTGTACGTACTTTCCTAAAAAGTTTTTAAATTGGTCAGGGAATTTGAAGTATAAAAAGTATTGAAAGAAGTAAAGTGGGAAAATGAACATTCTTAAGACCGATGACCATAGTTATTCTATTCAAAGAGATGACAAGAGAAAAGATGGAAAAAGAAATAATTTCGAAAAATTAGAAGTCAATTTGAAAAGTAAGAACCACCTTTGTGAGTTGGTCCAAAAGTGAAACAGGAAAGAAACTTTGTTTTAGTGTAAAGATCACGGGTATTCAACAATTTTGTCACGAAAAAACAATAAAGAGTTCTTAATGGACTCTACTAGAGTATTTCTCAAGGACCTATAGATTGAGCAGATTGTTCTCTCAGGAAGGATACGCCACGTGTCGGTACGAGTGTACACTAAACGACATCCCTTAGAAGTCTTCGAAAAAATACAAGAATTTTTTATGTTTTCCTTTTTGTCAAATCTTTGTGGAAACGCCATACTAGACCTTAGAAAGTTTAAATTGAAGTGAGTCAAAATTTCGTATTATTTGGAATAAAGGAAATTCAAGTATGTTTGACATGGAATTCCTCGATGGATGTTTGTGTACCTTCGGTCTCGAATTTTGGTCTTAGTGGATGTGATTGGTCAGAGGGACACAAGTGCATTTACTGTTTCTAAATGAAAATGTGCTACCTTAAAGTATTTCATATATATCCAGTGTGACAACGTGACTGGGTTCGAAAATCGTAGAGTCTTTTTTGGCCGGTTGATTCGTAGCTGTCTAAAATGATGGTCATAGTATAGATTGAGAGGTGGTCGTTGTAATGTATTGGGTTATGACATTGACGATAGTAGTTTTGACGATAGTAATTTTATGTCGGCAGTTATGGTTACGGTCATAAAACACTCAACAAGGGAGGAGAAACTTCTTACTACGTCACTTGTCACAATGAAATTAATTTTTCCACAAGTTATTAGTCTGTCAACATCGAATAAAGTAGTTATTAAAAAGGTCCGACGTCTTTTCTTATCCGATATTTAGGGGTCGTGTTTGTAGGGTTAATATCAGTGTTTCTCCTGTGAATGAAGTCTCAGTCTCTGTTGTAGGTGTAGCAAAGGGTGACTTAGTTATTTCAGCATACGGTAGGGTTTTGATTGCCTCTTTTGTTTCCGGTGTTTTTAGTGCAAGTACCACCCCGTCCACAACAATATTGTCTTATGACATAAAGTCGTGAAGAACCTATGTGTCAAAGGTGTGAGATTGTAGAGACTTTTGTCGTACGGATAGTGGTAATGTCAACCGATCAAAAAGAAAGAGTCACCATGTATTTTATTACCCCAGTGAATTGTCTATGTCTTTTATTCTGAACACCAACGGTACTTCCTCACGTCAACCCCTCCCTCTAACGTCAAATCCTAATTGTCTATGTTTGATAATATATGTCCTACCTATTTGTTCCAGGATGACATATCGTGTTCCCTGATATAAGTTATGAGATACTATTTGGTATTACCTTTTCTTATACTTTTTCTTATATGTATATACATATATATGTATATTGACTTAGTGATGACATGTGGCCTTTGGTTGTGTAATATTCGGTTGGTCTGAAAATTTTTAAAACAATTTTGTTTATTTTTATTACCCTGTTGAATTTTAGTTACCGTAGAATTTAAACTATGTTCTGTTATTATTTTGTCATTATCTTCGTTATTATCTTTTATAAATCTTATTTTTGTTAATGTTAGTAAAAATAAAAACATCAGTACTTTAGATTTTTTTTATACGTTATCTTTTGTCAGTCAGACTCAGTAAGAAAAATCTACCCCTCTATTCTGTCTGTTGTTGTCTTTGTAAATATTCCTAAAATCAGAGACCCTAGTACAAGGGTCAGTATATATGTGATCATGGCAAAAATTTTTACATACTCTTTTTTTACGTGTGTTGTGGTTAAGTTGGTCTTTCTCTTTTTTATCGAGCGACTCGTGGTTTGAACACGGTCCATGGTGCACTCCGTGTAGATATTAGACGTTCATACTTTTCGTCGACGGCAGTGGTAAAAAATCACTCCTCCACCGTCTCAGTCTTGTGAATAAATCCTGACGGAGTGAAGTTTCATACGACTACTAAATGGTGTACCCGATCCGTTCGGGAATTGGAAAGGTTCAGAGTGAAAAGACGTCCTTTCAATTGTCGTGGTTTAAGTTTTCCGACAACTGTCTTACTTTGCTCTATTCGTGTTTTTCATGAGTCGTCACAGACATGTAACAGTTATATTAATAGTCGGTTTAGTGAAATATTGTAAATTAAGACGAAATAATTCGGTAAAAAGATTTTCTTCTGTACGCTTAATAAACGTTAAAAAGACGATCATATTTCTTACGATGTATGTTCGTTGTAAAACGTTTGTATTGAAAATGGAGAACTCCGTAGTCCTATTAAAGGTTTAGTGACCGTGTATTCCATAATTATATAAATACCGAGGACGATATACAATACACCTTTATGAAATCCGAGTTAGTGACTCTCCCTTTTTCCCTTGGGGGGTGTAATTTTCCAGTTATTCTTATACCTGTAGTCATGTAAGAAGAGACATTCTGGGTCCAGAGAAAGAGTTGGAATTTATGGTGGTCGTCTTAAAGGTCGTTCACAGTTTCAGTTCCCATATATAGATTTGTACGACACAAAAATGTAGTGACAACAAAGTCTGGTCTGTTAGGTGGTGGTAAATTACCTTTTAAGGTGTCCTGTCCAATCCGTCAAAATTCCCAAAGGGGGGACTCTGAGGTATAAGTGTATTAGTTTTCCATACTTTGACCGATTTTACTTTGATCGATTAACTTAAAATCACCAGTTTTAAGTAGAAACAATTATTGTACTACGTCTGAACTTTCTTCGTATACGTTAACTATAGAAGTATAAAATTGTCTTAGGATAATAACACTTTTTCGTGTTACTTTCAGTTTATATTAGAAAAAGATTTCGCTTCAGAACCGTACAACTACTCGTAATATTTAATGCGACTTTTCGTTCAGAATTCTCAAAATTCCACCTCCCAACTCCTTGTCCATTTTTACGGTAATCAATTATAAATGGACCTTTTACCGAACGAAAAGGATGACAACGGTTCTTACCATCAAGGACGGCCAGGATCGAACCGTGAGAGAGCATTGGTCAACCGTCCACCCTCAAAGTTCAGACAAAAGAGAAGCTCCGCACGTTTACGGCAGGCTCCTCCCCGTCTTCTCATAAAGTGGTGTCGAGCCGAGAAGTGAAGTAACGGAGGCTCTTTATTTCGACTAGGGACTAATTGTACAATTTACTTTGAAATTACATGTAATGATCCTTAAAAATTTTTAGGGTAGAATTATTATTATTATTTTTTTTGGGATGGTGTAGTCCGAATGTTCTTATGCGATGTACAATGATCGTCGTCAACTATTTACCCTCGTATTTAAACATGTTAAATGAATCGAGAAAAAGTGTATTAAAGTTTCTTTTTTCTACTCAGTTCCTCATAGTACCAATACCAATAATCGATCCTTTGTCCGGTTAGTTTGACAGAAAATTTTGTAAGTATTCCCGTCTTCGTCTTTGGTCCCTCATTTGTCATGGGGTCATTGATTTGCGTTTTGCATTATTTTGGAGTCAAGTTATAATTTGCATAAAATTAAAGTTATCGTACGTAGTAAATCCTTCACCAAACACCATTATAAACCCGGAAGAAGCAAAAATTCACAAATCATTAAGTGACCAGTCAGACAATGTGTTTATGAGAATTACAGATTTAAGTGTCGTTCCGTTCAGTGGCCCCCTAGACGTGTCTAAAGTGGGTGTATGGAGGTTCTTCCGAGTCCCAGACTCAATTGAGAAGGTCGGAAGAGAGTGTGTCAGGGAAAAGTCGGTCCGTTTGTCAAACGCGGGAAGTTTATGATCAAGTCAGGGTAGAGTCACTTGCGTGAGAGACAGGGGGAGGTCGAGACGTTCCGACCCAGTCAAGACCTCGGTGAACACCACAACCTCTTCTGAGAGTTCTCAGGGAACCCTGACGTTCCTCTAGGTTGGTCAGGTAGGGTTTCCTTTAGTCAAGACTTATGAGTGACCTTCCTGACTAGGACTTCGACTTTGAGGTTATGAAACCGGTGGACTACTCTTCTTGACTGAGTAACCTTTTCTGGGACTACGACCCTTTCTAACTTCCACCCTCCTCTTCCCCTACTGACTCCTACTCTACCAACCTACCGTAGTGGTTGAGGTACCTGTACTCAAAACTCATTTGAGGCCCACCACCACTACCTATCCCTCCGGACCGCACGACGTCAGGTACCCTAGCGTCTCAGCCTGTGCTGACTCACTGACTTGACTTGACTAAGGATGGACGCGAGGAGGAGCTCTCTTCCCTAGCACAGTTTGAGTGGACACCCGATCGTACCTGACCCTCCGGTCCCAGCGAAAACTGTATGTACTGAACGGACCATTTATGCACTTATGGACAGGTGTCCGTGTGCCTGAAAGAAGGGAGTCCCCGGGGCAGCCCCTCCGCACCTCTTCCGAGGTGGTCGGCGGCCCGTGGTACTGTAGGGAGGGCCCGGCTCGGCTGGGCGTCGGGGGGCGGCCTCGGGACGTCCAGGGCGGGGGTTCCTCCTGAGTGGACACGTCTTCCAAGGAGTCTGAGGGGAACCCTGTCCTCCGACTCGGGAGGGGCTCGTCGCCGGGGCCGGCCGCCTCGGAGCCGGGGCCGGAGGAATCTCAGTCGGTAGTGGAGCAGGGTCCCCTCCGGTCCGCTTCGAGCTGGGCTCCTCGGCTCTGCCTATGGTCCCCGGGTCGCCGCGGCGGCGTCTGTCGCCACCCTCGCGATCGCTCCGGGGCGTGAAGGCCGGAGACTGTCCTTCTTGCTCGCGCCGGCGCAAGTTTAGAGCGCTCGAAGCACGGTCTCCGGGCCGGGGCGGAGGGGGCCACCGCCGGTGGAAGCGCCTCCGCCATCCCCACCCCCGCCCTTGACATCACGCGGACGCGGACAGTTTCCGAGAAGCCTTTGATGCAGAGCGCCATTAGGCTGAGGGTCCGAGGTGGGGAACGTGCGGCCAGGAGAAACAACCGTTTGTCAGGAACCCTGAACCCGAACCCTATCTCAACCCCAAAAGGGGCAGGGAGAGACGCAAACCCGCCTCCTTTCGACGGCATCCACATTGGTCGCCGAGGACAATGCATTTCGTCACATCGCCATCGGGAGAAGGGAGGGGTCGAAGGTCACGCGGGGTGGGGAGCCGAAGGGCCGCCCGAGCGTGCGGGTCCTTCCCTTTCTGCACGGGTCCACTCCCCGGCAGGTGTCTCAGTCCGGGAGGACCTGAGCCGCAGGACGGGCGCGTAGTGTTACACACGTACCCGGAGCGCCCGGGCTCACGCCCTTCTCCCCGCATCTTCTCCGGGAGGCGGAAACGACTCCCCTCCTCTACCTAAATTCTCCTCCACCGTGGGGCGTGGGGATGGGGACGGTTTCCACGTCAAACGATGAATCACTGAATCACCTCGTAAATGCCTCTCGGGGGAATAAATAGCGCGGGGTCCCTAGAGTCAAGACAAGTCAGCGAGTCAGCACAGGCTGAGAAACGGTGGGGCACCTGACGTCGTGCGGTCCGGAGGGACAGGTAGTGGTCAAGGGCCTCGGATGAGTTTGAGTACAGGTAGGTCACACACTACGGTAGGTTGGTAGAGTAGGAGACAGCAGGGGGGAGAGGAGGGTGGAAGTTAGAAAGGGTCGTAGTCCCAGAAAAGGTTACTCAGTCAAGAAGCGTAGTCCACCGGTTTCATAACCCTCAAAGTCGGTAGTCAGGAAGGTTACTCATAAGTCCTGACTAAAGGAAATCCTAGATCTCTAAATCGTTTCCCATAACGTCACCAAGTCCCGGAAGAGGTCGGACTTTTCCGGGTCCTCTGTGGACCCCAAAATCAACCGTACGTCTAGGACTAAGTCAACCAGACCTTCCTCGGACTCTAAGCCTTAGAGATGGTCTGGGGGTCCTCTATTACGGTCAGGGAACTCGACGTTTTTCCACCTCTTTGTCGTTTTGGTTCAATCGGAGACTCGGTCGTGAGTTATACCACTGCCAAATCAGTGAAATCAGCACAGACTGAGATACTGGGGCACCTGACATCGGACGGTCCGAGGACACAGGTACCCTAAGAGGTGCGCTCTCGTAACCTCACCTAACGGCAAAGGAGGAGGTCCTTTAGAAGGGTTGGGTCTTTGACTTGGGTCCAGAGGATTTATGAGAACGGACCTTTTAGGGTACCCGCCTCCACAGACCATCCGACGTCAGGTACCCCAGCACTTCTCACCATGTACTGACTTGCTGAAGTGAAAAGTGAAAGTACGTAACCTCTTCCTTTACCGTTGGGTAAGGTCACAAGAACGGGCCTCTTAGGGTCCCTACCCCCTCGGACCACCCGACGGCAGACACCCCAGTGTGTCTCAGTCTGCGCTGACTTCACTGAATCGTCGTCGAGGATCTAACACCCGTCTAAGAAATGGTTGACTCGAAGCTCCCTTATGAGTCATAGATTGGATAGTTTACATCAATTTACCTCGACGTCGGAAGGAATTTTACAGACAACATAAAACGTCATTTTACAACCCTCACCAAAATTTTTTAATCAAAACGGAAACGTTAATACACAGAGTTAAACATTAAATGTAGTCCACGACTATTCCGTGATTAACAGACGTCTAAATCTTCAGGAACACAGACAATCGTTTGTCAAATGTTTAACAAAGTTAATATTGTTTTATAAAAATACTTAATTTATATTGACTTAAAATATCATGTAACACATCTGGGAATTCAGTTGTACATAACCAAAACTATAAATATTAAAAGACAAACCTAAAACGTCAGTGACGAAACACAAAAACGGCCATTATGTAACAATAAAATGTAACATCATTCAACTTATGTTTACAAATTGTAATCCTCTTACCACTTCAGATGAAAACCATATATTATAGTAATTGAACACGTTGTTAAGTAAATAAAAAGTTCTTGTACATTTGAGGTATCCGAGACAATTTCCACGGACATGATATTTTAACACGTACTACAATTCACTCTTTTTCTTAGATTTCGTGCGGACACTATTCTGGAACTAAAATGTTTGTATAGATAAAGACACAGTTACAGTTATTTTTACATAGAGACTCCCCATTTTACTTCACTAAATTATAAGAATTTCGAAGTAAAAGGATAAAAATGAAGGATAATACGTAATAAAATATCATTTTGTAGTAATTCGAAAATATGTATGTATTAAATAGTAGATTACTAGGAATTTAAGACAACAAAATAATATATCAAGATACAAACATTCTTCCCTAAAGGACTCCATTGACATTAAGAAAAAAATTCTGAGTGTATATAACGTACGGAGAACTCTTGATGGGACCTCTTCCCTTTCCGATGGGTGAGGTCATAAGAACGGACCTCTAGTACCTGTCTCCTCGAACCGCCTGAAGTCAGGTACCCCAACGTTTCTCAGCCTGTGCTGACTCGCCGATTCATGACCTCTCGATTCACGAACTTGGGAACAACTACTACGGATCCCTCTTTTACACGACCTTTGTCGGACACTTTTCCGTTTCTTAGTTTGTCTCTCTCTTGGTCCTCGAGTCGTGTGTCTCTCAGTCGTCGTCTCCCCTGGTACTCTCGGCCGAAGCCCGGCCCCCTTGACTCCTACGGGTCCTTGCCAAACACCTCCCTTCGGACTCCTCCCCGGCCCAAAGACCCCAGAGAATTGTCCCTTCCTGATCTCTCCAAATCCATGATTCCCTCCTCCTAGGGACTACCGACCAAAATTCACGAATAATAAAAGAAAAGGGCGAATCTTTTACAAATACACTAAACCCAAATTCAATAATAGCAAAAATTACACACACTAACTTTTCATTACACCCTTCTGGACCTGGTATTGAAGGTCTTGAACTGTAAAACTCTGTACATACAAGTAACAATGCAAAAGGGTCACAGACGGAAGGGGAGGAAGGGACGGGGGTCGCCGGTCGGGGAGTTCATCCGAAGTAGGAGACACCGGAGGAGACGGGACGTCCTCGGCGTAGGACCTGGAACATTGGTCAGTCGCGAGAGTGGACAAATGGACGGAGGGGTCACGGACTACGGTAGTGGTCAATACGCTGCAACGACGAAGTCGCTCAACAGCGTATTTAGACACAGACGACCACTAAAAGGAAACGGACCTTATGGAAAGGGAAGGAGTGGACCGATTAAATAAGCACTTCTGAGAGACAGTGTACACAGTAGGGATTATTCAGAGAGCACTGTGGAGCGAGGGAGAGGAATAGAGTACCCCAAACAAGGACTTTGAACGTACGTCGAAATAGACCGTGAACGGGGAATTGTCTTTTTAACAATAAAAACAGCAAAGAAATCAGTGATCTAGTACAGGTTGAGAAACGCTGGGGTACCTGACATCGGGTGGTCCGAGGAGACAGGTACCTTAAGAGGTCCGTTCTTATGACCTCACCCAACGGTAAAAGAGGAGGTCCCCTAGAAGGGTTGGGTCCCGTCTGTCCAAGATATGGTGACTTGGTGCTCCCTTCGGATATCTTTTTGACGAATAAACATAGACGGAGGGAACGACTTGTTCGAGGAGCTATTCCAGGACAGACTAGTAGAGACAAAATGGTCATGGTCTCGTCGTAGTCGGGTGCTCATAAAATCGGGAATTCGATTACGTCTAGTTTACTGACCACGGTCGTCCGAAAATTTTACGAATAGCTTTACAAAGTCTGTATTTTTGGAACAACCGAGGTTCTATATATATTAGAGCGTCCTTTTTCGACTTTTACAATTACTTATACACAGAGGTTACATAACGTGACAGTTACAGGAATTAATGATTTCAATCATAAGTGTGTCAAACAAGGTAAGATCTTATTAACCATGTAAGCTAAAAGAGACGAATGTTTTTAGGAGGGCCGGGCATACTACTAAAGTCTCTGTACAGTCAGTTAGTATTTGAGTAAATCAATGAACACCTTGTGTCATAAATGGTTTCGTTTTAATCTTCAGAAAGTGGTCCAAAAATGTCAATATACATTCCGTCCATACGGATACCGGGATCCTTAAGGGCTTAAGCGTCGACACGGATGTGTTTTAAGGTTCCTCGTGACTCTGCCCGAACCCGGGAAGACAAACGGTTCCCGGGGAGGCACTGGATCACAGAATGTGGAGGCGTCGGAGTGCCACAGGAAACGGACGACCTGGAACCTTCCGGGACTAAAAGACTGAAGGTGAGGACCTGAAACTCGACCTTCTCCCTAAACTCCACAGACTCAGTCAGAGTAAGGAGAAATCTACTCTCGTTACGTTAGGTCTTTCCTCTTATCTTAACTTGTAGCATGTTTCGAGCACATTTATCGTTTCTGTCCTGGTCATGGGTCCAGAGACTCATGATTAATCATGACAATCGGAAATTTTTTCAATTTAACGTTTGTGGTCGGTCACCTTACAATTAAACGAAATCTTAGTGGGTTCCTTGAACAATTCACTCGTCTAGGAGATGGTAGAGGTCTAAGATTCTACCATAGTGACCCCGTCATGACTCGCTAGACACAAAAATCACTCAATGATCGTAGACTGGTGAAACGGGACGTCTGGTGTGGAATCTTGTCGCTAGAGGATTTTATTAAGGGACCCCACGTCCCTTTTGATACCGACGACCACACACACACACACACACACACACACACAAAATTAGACTTTTCATTCCCGTTTGTTAAGGCTCCTGTCTACTCGGACCGTCCGATGTCAGGTACCCCAGTGTTTCTCAGTCTGCACTGTCGTTGATAGTGAATGAGTGTTTGGAATGAGAATACCCGAAGGGACCACCGAGTCACCATTTCTTAGGTGAACGGTTACGTCCTCTGCTTCCAAACTAGGGACCCACCCCTTCTAGAGGACCTCTTCCTTTACCGTGGGTGAGGTCATAAGAACGGACCCTTTAGGGTACCTGTCTCCTCGGACCGCCCGATCCCAGGTGCCTCAGTGTTTTCTCAGTTTGTGCTGAATCGTTGACCTATTGTTGTTGTTTCGGAATGACAATTATATAAATTATATGTTCAACTGTGTCAACCGGAAGGAACCCGACACCAGTCGACGACATAGTCAACTCATTTTAACCCAAACGTCGGTTTGGTTTGTTAGGGGTTTGTAGTCACTGAATGTTGGGTCCTACGGTCTATTTTGTTTAAAGTCCATTTGTCACTTTTTTTTAACCCCACTCTTACGGGTTTATAAATCATCTCCGCAGGGTACACTGTAAACCCTGTACGAAAGAGATCTGGTCCATCAAAAACGAGCTCCTGGGTCCGACTACTTCGTTGGACCTGGACCTCGAGACGGTCTCCCTCACCATCTCTTTGTCTCTAACCACTCGGTGGTTGACCGAGGACTTCGTGGACGAGTCTTCAGTGTTTGTAGTCGCGGTGAGTGAAAAAAAAAACCAGTTTTACTATGTAAAACCGTTCGAAGCGTAGACCCACCTCCGTGTCTGATCACCAGGTGATTCCTCCCAGTGACCCACAGACACCTGGTAACACGTCAGATGACACCGTATACCACCGAACCCGCCCGGTGAACTACGGTAGGTGTACCATTTTAAACCACTATTTAGTTCCGGAAATCCTCTCCGAAAAGTCTCACAACACTATTCCACTCCCCACTGGAACTTTTAGAGTACATGGTGTGTCTCTAGTGTCTTAAATAACACCGTTTTATGAATTTTTAGTTCAAACTGTTACCAAAAAACCTTTTTTTATAAAGTGTAAAGGAGCAGAAAAGGTACTACTGACCATCGACAGTACTTCCACGACATCCTCTCAAAGTGTTTTTATTTGTCTGAATTGGACAAGGAAGTTCTATTGTCACTAGAAAATTGTTACTCACTCTTTCAGTAACCAAAGGTTTTCTTGACTTAGAGTACCTCTCTCGTAAAAACTTTTATCTCCAAACGTTTAGAAAGGTTACACACACTAAAACAACGACTTTTACTGTACATAGCGAATAAATTTTTTTTTTTTGATTATGGACGTGTTTTGAATGTTTGACTTTAAAGAGTGCAGAAAGTTTTTTAGAGGGTCTACTTCTCAAAAACTTAGGTATAAAATTAAAACCGGATGAGTGTTGTGCGTCTGACTAGAGGAACAGTCAGAGGTTGACTAGACAAATGGGGTTTTACACGGACATTCTAAGTGATAACGATCGACGGTCGTCCCAAAAGGGAGAGAGGAGAGAAAATATGTAGGACAAAAATTAACACAAGGCACTGTTGTCAGTTAACTGGAAAGAAGAATACGTGTTCAATCACTTCACGAGCACTTTGTTGATCGATTCATATAGACTTAATAAGGAACTGTAATATATTAACCCAAAATTTTCCTTCTAACTATCTGAAGTCTCTTCGACCTTTAAATCGGTCTAAAGTCAATTTTGGAAACGTATTGAACACCTATGTAGACTTTACTCGTCACACTGAACGATTCTGTACACTAAGAAGGATCGACCGAATGAATAGAGGACTCTATAAAATTCCCTACTGTCGGTAATTTCGGTTCAAAGTTTTACTTGACTTGGAGTCCTGGGAAGTTTGATAATGCAGTGTCTCAAAGGTCGGTTCTCAGTGTTTGCATTTGGATAGACTGGTGAAGTGAGAGAAATTTTTTTACAACCCTCTTGTCTTGATAATTTATCAAACGTCGGTGATTTATTTTAATAATAAAAAAAAATCTGAAACTTGTAAAAGATGAAAACAAAATACGATTACATAATGACGATCATATAATAAACGTTTATTTAAATATACGTATATACCCCCGATGTACAAGTCTTAAAAAAAGTTGATTATTTCACACACTATTCTTTTAAATCTCGGAAGGGACTACCAGATCACGAATCCTGAGGTCTGAACGTGATGTCTCCCGGGTCCAAGTTGGGGACCAGTCCCTTGATTCCAGAGTGTATGACGGACCGAACCGTTTTTTTTTTTTTCGCTCTTTCTTTGGATGTAAATTTTTTCAAATATCTGGTGACGAAAATCTTGGTTTTCAACGTATGATCGATGAGAAATCAAGTTCTTGTCAATAGTTAGTTCGTTACTAGACATAAAAGGAAATGTGAAATTAAACTGGTCTCATCTTTTAAAAATCTCATATTCTATTACGTTTGGAACAACACGCTAACTAGTGACATTATCGTTCCGATTGAGAACCAATGTTGATGTCCGATGGAATACAGTAATAAGAACTATTAATAAATTACCAACAAGACATCTGATTATTGCAAGAACTTTGATAAACCTTTAGTAAAGCTGACGTAAACCTCCTCAAGGAAAAGGTCTATGAGTTACGTGAGTCTAAGTAAGGGCTCGATAATCGAAACTGAAGGTCTTAGGTCACGTTCACTAGTCTCCCGGTCAAACAGAGACGATCCACAATGAAAGGGTCGTCTTTACAGGAGTCTCAGAACCACTCAAAGTAGGAGACTTCTACTAATAATGGACTTTACTTAGGATCCTTGTCAAGGTTTCAATGATTGTTGACGAGAGGTCCGGGGAGCAACCACCGGCCTCGTGACCATCACTGAGTGCGGCGCACACGTGGAACACGCACGATTCAGCGAAGTTAACACAGGCTGAGACGCTGGGACACCTGACATCGGGCGGTCCGAGGAGACAGGTACCCTAAGAGGCCCGTTCTTGTGACCTCACCCAACGGTACGGGAGGAGGTCCTCTAGAAGGACTAAGTCCCTGAGTTTGGACGTAGAGTATACAGAGGACGTAACCGTCCGTCCAAGAAATGGTGATCGTGGTGGACCCTTCGTGGAGTTTATCTCCCATTCCTCCAAGAATTTACTTGGAAGTTTACTTGGAAGTTTAGTTGGGGAGTCCGTCCGGGGACGGAAAGGTCAATTCCCGAACCGGAAACGTCTGGGATAACTTAGTAAATCGGTAACGCGTACAGGTTCGTTCGCAGGTGACCTCTCTTGGTTTCCTTCCATAACGAATCACGTCTTCACAAGACCCAGTTTGGGTGACTGACCTGCAAAAATGATTTGTAAAGATGTAACCGGACGGACGCCCATAACTTCTTTAGATAAAATGGAAGAGTCATATTATGTCAGTGTTCCGACATGGGTCCTTACCTTAGGTAACGTCCTCTTACAACCCGTCTTACAATTGATGACCTACCTGGTACCCACAATAGATGTATACTGTTGAAAAACGTATGAGTAAATGTAAAAGAGAGACCCTTTACTTCGGTCTTAGGTGTCTACAGTAATAGGTAGACGTGTGAAAACAAATGATGGGTCTTCCACTCTGATAACGTAAAATTTTCATAGACCTGAAAGCAAGAAAGAATAGTGTTTACTGAACTCTTCGAGACTGGTAAGTACCAATGGGACTCACCTTCACGGTCAGTTCGGAACGCAGGACCTCACGAGACTCTAAACTCATGTTTTCCGTAAAACATTCGTGTCTCACCTTTTCATAGTAAATATAAGTGAACGACGACACCGTAAAGAGAGACCTTAGAAGGAGAACAGACAGTTGAAACACGTTTTCCTGACCGGAGCAGATGTACTGTCTATAGGGATCACCAGACCTTCATCGTCTCCCTGACGTATTCTCACTCGAGAGGGTAACCTCCCAGAGTCCGACCAAAGAGGGGTAAATACCAACCTGTATTAACGACACCTACAGCACTTAATAAAACCTTTCTGGAGTCATACTCTAGTTGTGTCACGAAATACGTATAACCGACGTTACTTACATAGAATAGACTAACGTCACTGAGCATATTCTTAGTGTCTGTGTCCCTTCTGGAAGACTCCCCAGTAAATCTCGCCTCGACAAGACTCGTCTCCCACCAGTCAAGAGGTGACCGAAGACCTCACCTCTTTAAAGGTGGTTGTTCTACCGGGAACACTGGGTACCGTCCAGGAAAGAAATCCCCGAGACGACACTAAATTCTTTGTAGTTCCCGAAAGGACCACCGAGTCTACCAATTCTTAACGGACGTTACGTCCTCTGGGCACAATCTAGGGACGGGCCCTTCTACGGGACCTCCTCCTTTACCGTTGGGTGAGGTCATAAGAACGGACCTCTTAGGGTGCCTGTCTCCTCGGACCGCCCGATGTCAAATCCCTAACGTCTCAGTCTGTACTGACTCGCTGATTGTGTGTGTACTTTGTAGTTCTTGAAAGACGGGGTCTAGAGTTACACACTGTAGTGTGTGTCGTACTCGCAAACGGTTGACATCGTCAACGCTTCATCTCGGACCGAGACTCCCCGAGGGTACGGATGGACCCCTACAAGATCTTGTTCCTCGTAATCGGTTCTCTGACTCGGACCCAACCACAAAGAACTCAGTTTCCAGACACATACCCCCACACATTTACTCATCACCCCCGGCACATACCTATGTCCGTCTCTCCACGAACCTCCCTTTCTTACGACGGTGGTCCCCCCTACCAAGACTTTCTCTGTCTCTGGGTATAGGGTCTGGGAATATGGGGTGGGTCCCAGGGGAGACTCAGACGTTTGGTCGACGGCGAAGAGGAGGAGGAAACGGCGGAAGAAGTATAGAAAAGTAGCGTTCGTAAAGTTTAGGTATGGATTCGTCACGTACACACGTACGATTCAGCGAAGTCGGCACAGGCTGGGAGACGTCGGATACTCGATATCGAGCGATCCGAGGAGACAGGTACCCTAAGGGATCCGTTTCTATGACTTCACCCAACGGTAAAGGAGGAACTCCCCTAGAAGGACTGGGTCCCTAGTTTGGACCCAGAGGATACAAAGGACGCAACCGTCCACCCAAGAAATGGTGATCGCGGTGGACTCTTCGGGTAGGGATTCGTCTTTCACTTTCAGTGAGTCAGTACAGACTGAGAAACACTGGATACCCGATATGTCAGGTACCTTAAGAGGTTCGGTCTTATGACCTCACCCATCGGAAACGGAAGAGGTCCCCTAGAAGGGTTGGGTCGCTAGTTTGGGTCCAGAGGGTGTAAAGTCCACCTAAGAAGTGGTCGACTCAGTGTTCCCTTCGGGAGGGATTCGTCTCTCTTGTCGTTTTGTTTGGAGGTACACGGGTAACGGTGACACGAAAAACTTTCTCATAGTTGTGGTAAGACAGAGGAAGGTCTCTGGGATGAGAAGGAGTCTACTAATGACTTTAATCGAATACGAAAACTTGACACCACAACCTCTTTTGAGAACTCTCAGGGAACCTGACGTTCCTCTAGTCGGGACCCTAAAGAAACCTTCCTTACTACGATTTCGACTTTGAGGTCATGAGACCGGTGGAGTACGCTTCTCAACTGAGTAACCTTTTCTGAGACTACGACCCTCCCCAACCCCCGTCCTCCTCTTCCCCTACTGGTTCCTACTCTACCGACCTACCGTAGTGACTGAGCTACCTGCACTTAGACTCACTTAAGGCCCTCAACCATTACCTGTCCCTCCGGACCGCACGACACTAAGTACCCCAGCGGTTCTCAGCCTGTGCTGACTCGCTGACTTGACTTGACTTGACTTGGTAAAAATTAAATTACGAGGGACAACGTAAAAAGACCCGTAAAAGAAGACAGTTGGTGAGAATTCATCCAGACGACCCAACCGATACCGAGGTCCCTCAGGATTCGACAAGACCCTCTTTACAACTCTAACTGGTTTTCTACATCCGAATTAAGTTAAGGTAGGTTGTCTGAGTACACATCAGGATACGAGGTGTCACCCAATTCCTAGAGTCGTCCTGTCCAAAGAAGTAGAGTTCCCGGAAACTAGGTCAAGATCCGTCTTTTGTTCCCGACATCGTTCTTGAGTCATATCCTCCACTGGATGTCACACACTGGTTATCACACTGGTGTCTCCTTCCCCCTGTAAGGTCCAACTCTACTTGTGGGACTCGACCTTCCAGATTCCCAACGTCCTCCAGTCCTTCCCGACACCTCGGACTCCACAACTCCTCCCTGAACCTCCCAACCCACCCCCCACCCTCTCACTTCCTTATTGTGAACAGTTTTGCACCCCCACCTTTAGAGACTTCCCCTGCACCCCTGTTCTCACAGGAGGCCGACCCACCTTGGGTTCAACGTTCCCCGAACCACCCTCTCTAAGTCCTTACTTCCCACCCACCCCCTCCTCTCGTCAACCCAGAAGGATCCAATCATGAGAACGGACCTTTTAGGGTACCTGCCTCCTCGGACATCCGACGTCAGGTACCCCAACGACTCTCAGTCTGTACCGACTCGCTGAAGTGAAAGTGAAAAGTGAAAGTACGTAACCTCTCCCGTTACCGTTGGGTGAGGTCACAAGAACGGACCTCTTAGGGTCCCTGCCCCTCGGACCGCCCGACGGCAGATACCCCAGGGTGTCTCAGCCTGTGCTGACTTGGCTGAATCGTCGTCGTCGTCGCCGTCGTCGTCCAATTATTGCCAACAACAAATCACCGCTTCAGTAGAGACAGAAAAAACGTTGGGGTACCTCGGGCGGTCCGAGGAGACAGATACCCTAAGGGGTCCGTTCCTATGACCTCACCCAACGGTAAAGGAAGAGTCCCGTAGAAGAGATGGGCCCCTAGATTGGATGTAGGGGACGCAACCGTCCACCTAAGAAATGGTGACTCGGTGGACCCTTGATCTATTATGAGTGAAGATTCATTCCCTTTGGTTATGACCTAAAAACTTTAATGAAATAAAACCGGTGTGATGTGTCGTACACTTTAGAATCAAGGGACTCGTCCTCAACTTGGGCGACGGGGTCGTAACTGTCGTATCTCAGAATTGGTGACTTGGTGGTCTCTTCAAGGGTTTGACCTACAAATCTCGCTCCGATCCTTTCGTTTGAGGTCTGGTGAGTCCTTTAACTTCCCTCAGTTCCACCCGAAGTACCTCTAATCCGTCATCGTCACCATACTCTTTTGAGACCCTCGACGTACTTTATTTCGCCTCGGACGAAGGTGATTGGTCCGTCACGTAAAAATTTTGAATATTCACTCCGAATATCACTAAGGGGTGATGTATTTAACATTCATATCGACGTCAGAAAAAGACGACTCAAGACTCTTTTGTAAAAAAAAAAAAACAGAGGTGGTCACTTTATTTATGTACCTGTCTTTTAAGGTTCGTAACGAAGGTACCTTCCCTAACGTTTCCTCTACCACTCAAAACCGTTTTATAAGTACAAAACATTTACTTTGTCTTATCTTTGAACTAAAAAACTTTCTTATTTTAAAAGTAATGTTTGTATCCTGGTAAATACAACCTTTTAAGTTTGTTATCGTTTCACGTGTTTCCGTTCTTTTACATAGCAGGGGGATGGGTTTCTTGTGTTAAAAATTATAAAACCGCAGTACTAAAACCTTGTACAAAAGTTAGGACTTACGGCACTTAGTAAGTGGGGACGGGGGAGGGGTGGTAAGTAACACGAGAGTCCAAAGCCCAAATCATAAAGATAGAGACAACTGAAAGTTTCAGTCAAGTAGAGACTTGAGACTGACGTCTACTCTTTCCTCTAGCAGAACTATAATTTACTCTCCTTTCAAATAAGAGTCTATACGTACTTTGGTCGGGATCCGAACGAAAAACTAAAAAACAAAAAACAACAACAACAACAAAAAAAAAAAACGTCCCGGACCCCTTCTGACATTTACCTCCGGATGTATCCTATACCGATTTATAGATTGCATATAAGCACGATTCAGTGAAGTCAGCACAGGCTGAGAATCGCTGGGGTACCTGACATCGGGTGGTCCGAGGAGGTAGGTAACCTCAGAGGTCCGTTCTTATGTCCTCACCCAACGGTACGGGAGGAGGTCCCCCAGAAGGACTGGGTCCCTAACTTGACGTAGAGAGAGAATGCAGAGAACACAATCGTTCGCCTAAGAAATGGTGATCCTGGTGGACCCTTCGGGTAGATTCCATATATAATTCGGTTGTTTGATAATTTACTTTAGGTAAGACCGAAGGAAGGAACTGACTGAGTGTAAGAGTTGTCGGTGAAAAACAACAACAAGTGAGTCAGCACAGACTGAGAAACGCTGGGGAGTCTGACGTCGTACGGTCCGAAGGGACAGGAAGTGGTAGAGGACCTCCAACGAGTTTGAGTACAGGTATCTCAACCGTTACGGTAGGTTGGTAGAGTAGGAGACAGCAGGGGAAAGGAGGACAGAAGTTAGAAAGGGTTGTAGTCCCAGAAAAGATTGCAGTCGAGAACCGTGCATCGGTTTCATAGCCTCGAAGTCGAAGTCGTAGTCAGGAAGGTTACTTATAAGTCGTGACTAAAGGAAATCCTACCTAACCAAACTAGAGGAACGTCAGGTCCCTGAGAGTTCGTAGAAGAAGTTGTGGTGTCAAGTTTTCTTAGTTAAGAAGCCGCGAGTTGGAAGAAATACCAGGTCGAGAATGTAGGTCTGTACTGATGACTTTTTCGGTATCGAAACTGACATACCTGGAAACAACCGTTTCATTACAGAGACGAAAAATTATACGACAGATCCAAACAGTGTCGAAAAGAAGGTTCCTCCTTCGTAGACAATCAAAGTACCGTCGTCAGTGATAAACGTCACTAAAATCTCGGGTTCTTTTATCAGAGCGACAAAGGTAACAAAGGGGTAGATAAACGGGGTTTCACTACCCTGACCTATGGTACTAGAATCAAAAAACTTACAACTTAAAATTCGGTCGGACAAGTGAGAGGAGAAAGTAGAAGTAGTTCTCCTAAAAACGAAAGACGGTATTCCCACCATAGTAGACGTATGGACTCCAATAACTATAAAGAGGGTCGTTAGAACTAAGGTTGAACACGAAGTAGGTCGGGCCGTAAAGAGTACTATATGAGACGTACTTTCAATTTATTTGTCCCACTGTTATATCTCCGAACTACATAAGGAAAGGGTTAAAACTTGGTCAGGTAACAAGGTACAGACCAAGATTGACAACGAAGAATTCGACGTATGTCCAAAGAGTTCTCTGTCCATTCGACGAGACTATAAGGGTAGAGAACTTCTTAAAAGGTGTCAAACAACACTAGGACTGTATCAGGTTCCGAAATCGTATTAGTCACTTCATCTTCATCTACAAAAAAGACTTTGTCGGTGGGGAACCTTAGATAATTTTGCACGATAGTAGACTGGGAACGTGTCTCCGGGAGACCGGTGGGGAACCCGTGTCCCCACTTTTGTGGTCCAGGAGACCCTCGGTCCAGACCCTTCGTCGGACACACCCGGGACTTCGTCCGAACTTTGGTAATCTCGTCCGAGGGACCTCGAGGTCTACCTGGACAGAGGGACGGTCTCCCTTCGGTCTCACCCGTGAGGAGCCCGGGTCTCAACTCACTTAGTAAGGTACCAAAATACATGTCCACCGTACGACCCTTGTGTCTCCACTCGTTTCTGTCAAATGACCCCCGTACGTCTTCGAAAGTTTATACAAGGGGGGATTTTCACTTAAACGTTGATACTTAACTGGGTCAACCCTTTCAGTCTCTCTTCCATTGAACCGTTGTTCCCCTCTCTTCTCTTAAGATCCGTTGCCCTTTTCCGGTCCGTTTCCATAGTCACCTCTCTCCGGGTCTTGTCACCACCCCTCTGACCCTGTCTTCGGGGTCCTCGAGTTCTACTCTCTACCCCGGCCCCTCCGTCCACTCGTGACCGGTCCCCTCCCGCGACACTGGAACAATTCTTTAAAGAGTCATAGGAGTCACTTCTCGAAACCACTCCCATTTACTTCTATGTGGTAGAACTTAACCAGGTCCGACCTTTACTACCAGGAAACCTGGTCACCCCGCCACTACCTGTACCTCTTTCCGTCTGTCCGAGGTCCCTCTAAATCTTTCATGTTACCGGTCCTGAAACTCCCCTAACCTAGTCGCCGTTCATCCTTTATCCATAGTCCCAATAGACAACCTATTTACCCTCCCTACTCGACCTTATTGACTCTTTTCTATTCCGACCTATCCTCCAGTACTCAACAGAGACATATACACACATATATATGTATATATATATGTATATACATATACATATCCAAACTCGATGGAAACCCTATAGGTCCTCCCGGGAGTCGTCCGACGTTCCATGTGGTGAGATCGACATTTTTCCCTAGTCCCGACGTCTGAAGTCACACCCTCAGTAGAGAGGTACCTCCACTACTCGGTTGGAATTGGAATCCCAGTCCCAGGTACTTACACTACAGACCCCTGTGTGACGAGTGTACCATCCTTAATTCGTTGGGTTCGAAAGGTTACGTCTACTCTTGGAATTCTTTCTTTAGTGGGGTCGTCACTTGATATTACTCTTTCTTTTTGGAAGGCCGGTGGAACGAGTACTGTAAACAATGACATTTGTCCGAACAGCACGTGTTTAGTTGACGTTGTGTTTCTCCTAATACCTACTGACCCAGTAGCAGCGTGTCTCAGAAAGACACGAATACTGAAATTTAGTCTAAGGACAATGAACGTGTAGTAAAACGACACACATAAACATTTATATAGAACGACCGTATAAAATACGAGGTCAATTAAATCAACTGTAGATTAAATCAACTGTATATTTTTATTTTAGTTAAAAGTCTGTTTTATGGGTATTTTATTCACTTTACGCTATTATCCAAAGTTCTTTAATTTTGCATTATATAAATCCGAAGATCAGATTCGGTTAGAGTAGATCTTCTCGTCAATAACATCTGCACTAAAATGGGCTTAGAGACAGTTAATGTGTTATTATTTACAACGGTGATATATAAGTCTTTAAATAACGAACCTCATCAAACAGTACTTTTTACTTTTTACAAACAACTACAAAGGAAATTTTACAGTTTTTTTTTGGTGGGGATTTATGTTTATGAAACATACAACTACAAGTCGACATTAATTCGGTACTGTTACTAATAAAGAAACCTATATTTGTGATAGTTTAAAAGTAACCCACTTAAAAAAAATTAATTACAACACAATACAAGACAAATAATAGGAAAAACGAATACAAAGGACGGTAAAAGGTAAACAGACGAACTTAAAAGAAAAATTTACCACTCAATCGTTGACTATTACACATAACTAAAGTCGAAACGAAGATTAAATGTAAAAATAGAGAAACCATCTACATAAACCGAATTAGTAAAATAAAAATATTCGTCAACATGTTAAAAAATTAAATCGATCTACTAATTTAAACCGAAAATTTCTTTCAAACAAAATCTTTGACCAGGGGTTTCGTTTAATCGTAAACCGTAAAGGTCGTACAGTTTCCCCGACCAGAGAACTTCTATTGATCTGTACAATTGCGATTTTAAAATTTTCGCCAAGTAGTAAAACTTTGGAGACTGATATCTCTCGACATATAAGGTCATCCACCACGTTTAGCTGAGGCAAAGCTTACCTTTACATTAAATTTTAACACTACATTGACAAAAGTGACATTTTCATTATCAAGGTGTACGAAAGATTGACATTTGAGTAAAAGGAGATAAAGATTTCCTTCGAACTACATGAGAATTTAACAAGTAAAAAGAACACAAAATAAGGTGTCCATGACAATACCACTATGACCCTGTCCCCTCGACTCTCCCTTTTGACCCCTCCCCCGACGTTTTTGGTCCCTCTGGACCATTTTTAACTTTGTGTTTCTGTTCAACAAACGAAGTCACGAAGTCAAGACATTACTTTACTCGCATTACAGTCACAATAAACTCATCGAAAGTACGAGTGTGCTACTTGACTTACGGTACGAAGTAGAAAGTATCTCTAACCCCCACAAAGTAAGGGTCCTTAGACTATGAGAGTGTGGACTCTACACATATATTCGTATAAAAATTTAATTAAAAAGTGAACACAGTGTCATTATGTGTACGTGCTTTCCGTCGTTTCAGGTTGCTAAGTCTCGTCACTAAGACCTCGGTCGGACGGACCCGACCTACGGGGGAGGGGCGGAGAGACCTAGACAAAGGATAAGAGACTTTACACCTTGTCTGAGGGTCGCGTGTCGCTATGTTCCTAATTTGCGCGGATATGTCTTTCTTACATTTCGTCCGGACCTCGTGTCAGTCGTGACGTCCTTACAATTGTGATCTGAAAAATGTCATTTCGTCACGTTCTTCTTGACCATACGTTTCCTTGTCGGAGAACGGTGCAGGGGGGTAGGGGAGTATAGTGAAGGGACACCGCTCGCCGGTAAAGAGGACGACCAATGACTGTCTTGAAGTTTATCCCAAGAAATTTTGTAGTCTAAACAAATAAACCGACACGGTTCAGAATTGACACCGTGCACCCTAGAAATCGAGGTCGTACACTTGCGAATCAACCCCGCACACCCTAGATCAAGTGACTGGTCCCTAGTTTGGACCCGGGGGACGTAACCTTCGTACTTCAGAATGGGTGACCTAGCGGTCCCTTCAGGGGGTTATAATAAGAATAGGTCCATAAAGAGAAGTAGGAAAAGTAGATAAAAATGCACACGTTAAATCACCGTAATTCGTGTGGCAGCCACAACACCCTGGTAGTGGTGGTAGGTCGAGGTCTTAAAAAATAGAAGAGTTTGCCTTCCATTTTTCGTGTCTCCCTTCGGGACACGAGAACTTCGTTACGAGAGGTGAGAGGACGGGGTCGGGGAACATTAGAGAGAAAAGACAGAGTTACTTAAACGGACAACATCCATAGAGTATATCCATCTTAATATAAACAGGAAAACATCAGTCGTACAGTGACTCGTATTTGAGAAGTTTCGAGTAGACACAATGTCGTACACAGTCTTACCAGAAGGACAAATTCCGACTTATTATAAGGTAACACACAGGTACGGTTTAAAGTAAATAGGTAAATAGAAGAACACCTGTAACCCAACAAGAGACGGAAACCCGTTGACGTTTACGCGGTACTTGTGCCCATAGGTTTATGGGTAGTCTCGGAGACGAGAGTTAAGAACCCCCGTCGACAAAGAACTAAATAGGCAAAAAATGTCATAGAAAATTAAAGGTCTATACAATTTAGTCTGTCCACCCCTGAATTAATATTGGTTGAGGGAGAGAAAGATGTATGAGGGATAGGGATGGGGTGTGTCAAAACCAATTTATTTTTTTGGTCACGAAAGAGATAACATTGAAACGTCTACAACAGTCGACGACTTGGTCTATACGAGATCAGGAAACGAATGAAAGACCTTATGAGTGAAAATAAAAAAGACCTCAATTGTCACTGTAGTCGAAACGTAATCGAGTCAAAAGATACATGACAGTAGTGACTTAATAGAAATTACGAGACGATGTGCAAATGGTTATTGTTCGAGGTGACCCCGTCTGTGTCAAGAAAAACAAACCAAAAAGAAGAAAGACGACTTCGGATCATAGGAGGACGAGGTCAGATCTCACCCACAAGGAGACGTGGAGCCGTAGGACACCGACAGAAAGAAAGAAGAAAACGAAGGGAGTAGGGTAGACACAACAGACTTCGAGTAAAAAGTCACCAAAGGACTCTTTCCCGTGTACTCGATATTGTGACAACTCAAGAACGAACACAATTTTTATTAGTCGTTTGTTTACCTATTCTTTCGACACCATGTATATGTGTTATCTTATAATGAGTCGGTAGTTTTTCTTGTGTAAACTTAGTCAAGATTACTCCACCTACTTTGACCTCGGACAATATGTCTCACTTCATTCAGTCTTTCTTTTTGTGGTTATGTCATACGACGACGACGACGACGATTCAGCGAAGTCAGTACAGGCTGAGACACGCTGGGGTATCTGCCGTCGGATGGTCCGAGGGGACAGGGACCCTAAGAGGTCCGTTCTTGTGACCTCACCCCACGGTAAAGGAAGAGGTGGTTATGTCATATGATTGCGTATATATACCTTAAATCTTTCTACCATTGCTATTGGGACATACGTTCTGTCGTTTTCTCTGTGTCTACATATCTTGTCAGAAAACCTGAGACACCTTCTTCCACTCCCACCCTACTAGACTCTCTTATCGTAACTTTGTACATATAATAGTATACACTTTGTCTAGTGGTCAGGTCCAAACTACGTACTCTGTCCTACGAGTCCCGACCACGTAACCCTACTGGGTCTCCCTACCCTACCCTCCCTCCACCCTCCCCCCTAGGCCTACCCCCTGTGTACATGTGGGTACCGACTGAGTACAGTTACCTACCGTTTTGGGTGATGTTATAACATTTCATTAATCGGAGGTTAATTTTATTTATTTAAAATTTTTATATATAAACAAAATGGGAGGGATAAACCCATCTGTCAAACCGACCCTTATCTTTCGACCTAACTTTTTAACGGGTCATAGTATATCCCGTGGGAACAATAACCAAAAACGCACGGTGACGACTATTTATAAATACGATGAACCTAAGAACAAAGTAGAACTTTTTAAAGTTCTGGTGATATCTTTTTGGGACTTCTTGTCTTGTTTCATGGACTCGTGAGGTGTGGATCGGAGTAATAACAATTGTTAAACGGTGCAGTTGAAGGAGACTTAAACAGAAAGAAAGAGGACCAGTCAGTCAGGTAGGGAGGTAGATTTAAAGATAGATAGAAAGACACACATATAAGTGTATATATCGACATACTCAAATTAAAGAAACAACCTATAAACTTTCCATATCCATAGTGTTACGAAGGTAGGATTTATGAAGTCGTGTCAAGAAGATTCTTGTTCTTGTAAGTAGACATAAACGTATCTCAAGGGACCACTGAGTCACCCATTTCTTAGACGGACGTTGCGTCCTCTGGACCCAAGTCAGGGACCAACCCTTCTAGAGGACCTCTTCCTTTACCGTTGGGTGAGGACATAACAACGGACCATTCAGGGTACCTGTCTCCTCGGACCTACCGATGTCAGGTACCCTAACGTTCTCATCCTTTACTGAATCACTGATTTGGTGATGACAGTGTCGTTCTATAAGTTGAGACTATTTTATTTTAGGTTATATCTCAGACGTAAACTTAAGGGGTCACCAGAGTTTAGTAGTGAATATCCACGGAACGAAGAAAACGACTGGGTCAGTGTAGTGTTCACAGGTGACATTAGCTGAGACAGCCCCGGGACGGGCACAGAACTCTAGTAAGTCCCTCGAGACCGGTTGAACGTTGACGGTCTTTGACGTGGGGACACGTCCTAGGGACGTAGGGATTAGAGAGACCTAATTGATACTTAATAGTCGGAGGTTGACGTGACGTAACAATCAGGACACGAAGAAGTGGAAGTACAGAGTGCAGTTCCTACTCGGAGACGAACGGACGACCACTACAGTCTTATTTCTGCCCTCATCAGCGAACCGATTTGTCCCACCCTTGCCCCGTTCCCAAATTAGGAAGGTAGATATATAAAAGTTGGTCAAGAGACGAAAGTCGGGGACAAAAAGGGACGGGAATGAAAGGTCTCAAAAACACAGAGGTCCAGAACCCCAAGGGTCAAGACACCCACAGCGGATCAAGCTGAAATTGACCGTAGACACTACATCGACGACGAGGAGTAACGGAGCCGATGACGAAGGGGTAGACGAAACATACAAGGTTTTTTATACGACTTGAAAAGAAAGGAATAACAGAGAGGAAATCAAGAGAAACAGGAACACCCGGACGTGGAAACTTTTCAAAGAAATAACCACCCTAAGGTCTTCCTCTTCTTTATCTTCGTACACCATTTAACCGGTACAACTGGGCTTTTAAAGAGACATCGTATAAAAATTAATTCTTTTGGATGACAAATAAATTCTGATAACTCGTGGACGGTACGTGGACATACACCCCCAGTCTCGTTCTACTCTCTACTAAGGACCCAAATACCTCAACTATCAGATCTCCTCTGTACAACTGGGTACTGGGTAATTGTCGACATTGTCCTCGAAACTTCCTTCCAAGTCCAAAGATGTGAAAGGACCCGATTGACTGAACCAGATCTCTTGCACTACAAATTCTAGACTTCTACTTACTTATCCTCAGTCCCTCTACTTCCCCGTTCCACCTACCCCCCTTCCCGTCAACGTGTTTCCGGCCACTCTTGTCTCTCATTCCGAACACCTACCTTACGTCTTTCCCTCCCTTTCTCCCACTCTCTACGGCGGTCTCCGTTCCCGTCCCCGGTGTCCTCCGAAACCCGGGTCATTCCCGACAGAAACAAGAGTCGTATTACCTCCGGAGACTCTCTAAAATTCTCAACCGTACCAGACTAAGTCCAAAAGTTTCGGGTGTCCTACGTCCTACCGAACCACCCTTCCCGTCCCATATACGACCCTAAGGACCTTCCTCCTTCAGTGAGTCAACACTTTATCGTAGTCAATGTAGTCCAACAACCTTCGTGTGTAACTCTCTCCACCTACTTAATCTCTCTATACGGTCCTGAGTCCCTACCGAACCTAGACCCCTCGTCTCTTCTCTTACCTTGTTCAGAGGTCACACACCTTTACTTACCTACCATCAGGAAAGTGTCCCTGGTCTTTGAGACGTTTTATTGATCTACAATCTTGATAGTCTTTGACTTAACAGGTAGTCGTCTTCTTGTTCGTTTACCTAACAGTCTCTCCGTCTCAACCTCGTCGACACTGAAGTTGGTTGTCCTTTCGGTCTTTCAGTTCGTCTGATTCCTCTTTCTTGTACCCAGCACTAAAATCTTTTGTCCCAGTCCCAGTACCAGTTCCTTACCCACTAGTTGGTTTGCAGGAACTATGTTAGGACTAGAGTCAAAATTCTCCTGTTCTAATCTGTTCCCCGAGTCCTCTTCCTTTTAAGTTCCTACAACCCATTCAACGGAGAAAATTTACACTAATGAGGTAAAGGTTCCCTTCAACCAACACGATCTACTGGTGTTCCTTCTGTACCCAACCGGAGGTTGTGTCCTAACAGGTCCACCTAACATGGACTACGGTGACCAGACCTCCGTCCGATCCGTCTCGGTTCACCGAAGATGAGTCTTTCCTCGTCACCCGAAGGTAGTCTAGATTACTCCTCGACACGAGACTCACCCGTAACTCAACGGAGAGACAAATTTGGCGGGGGGGTCCTGGGGTCGAGGTCGAGGTTGAAGTCGGGGTAGGACAAGGTGGGAGATAGACGGTCCGAAGTCACCCTTCGTCTCGAACGAGTTCTGTTAAATCGTCGTTACGAAATACTACTCTGGTGAATACCTCCACACCCGTCCGACTCTCGGGTACACCCTCCTATTCCGAAGTAGTGGTGGTCGCCCCCTGACTTCCAGGTACCCTACCTCACCACAGGACCTCGTGTCACTTTTAGTCTTCGACCCACCTCCATCTCCCCTCATCTCCAACGGACTCTTTAACACGGGCTCGTCCTTCTTTCACCCCTTCTCTGTAGGGCCCAAAAGAGAGGAAAGAGAAGAGGGCTCAGGAGAACGAGTTTGGACGGTCCTTCGGTCTCCCGTTTTCTCGAGCCCACTATGGCAACCGCCCCAGCCAGAAGACCTGTCCAGTCTGTCCTTACCTCTTCCCTGGTCCCTTCTCCTCGTCCACGTCTTGGGGCAGACTTCCCGGGCGTAGCAGCGGACACGAGATGTAACGACGACGACCCTCTACGGCAGGGGCTCACGTCGGAGTAGGACCCTGCGTGGGTCTGGGGTGCACGTAGGGTCCAGACCGTCTCTCGGAGCGTATGTGGGTGTGAGTCGGACTCGTACCTTTCAAGAGGGCTCCGGTTTACCTTTACCGAAAGCCTAATGGGTGGTAAACCGACCTAATAGACGTGGTAACGGAGACAGGTAATGACCCCTCTCGGTTCCTCCCCAGGCCTGGCAGGAACCTCAAGGTCCTACTGTAACACCTCTCGACTAATGTCAGACACACACCCTTTTCTTTTGCAAACTGACAGTAAAAAAGGGGAGTGAGACCAAGTCACTTCGAACTAGAGACCGGACACCGACCTAGGACATAACTTCTCGGACAGTAGTGACCACTAAAAAGAACTTCTGGAGTTAAGTCTGACTTCACTCCGAAAGGTAATCGTTTCAACATGTCTCAGACATGAACGGAAACTCCGAAGGTCCGAGGACCTCTCCACGAGCCACAGGGAGGACGAGCCATGAGGAGTCGGGGGAGTGTCCGGGTGGTGGAGTTTCAGTGCTCTTCTTGTCTACGGTTGTGTCGGCGACTAGACTGCAGACTCGGCTCCTTCTCTGCCTCCGTCTTAGGTTCCAGTCCCGGATCCCCTCAGGGGCTCTTCGGACCCTTAATCCTATAGAAGGACCACCCGAAAAGTCCAACCGGACCTCTTGTGGACGGAGACGGTGTCAGAGGAAATGTAAGTTTCGGGGATGACAGACCTGTCTGAAGGTCTCGGAGTCTCGGTCAGGAATCGGAACCAGGACGATTCGAATCGAGACCAGGGAGACTGAAGGATCCGGGGAGGAGGAAGTCGGGAGTAGTGGTAACTCCAGGGTCCCCGGAGAACTGTTTTAAGTACGTGAAATCCCCTGGATATTCTATATCGGTGTTTTCTCGATTGCAAATAAATGTGGATTGATGTACCGTCCGTCCGAAGGGACCACCGAGTCACCATTCCTTAGGTGGGGGGTCACGTCCTCTACACCAGTCCTTCTAGGGGACCTCTTCCTTTACCGGTGGGTGAGGTCATAAGAACGGACCCTTTAGGGTTCCTGTCTCTTCGGACCACCCGATGTCAGGTACTCCAGCGTCTCAGTCTGCACTAGATCACTGACTTGTTGTCATATAAAGATTCACAACCCTAAAAACAGGACGTCTCTTTATAACTCTCATAACTCTTTATGTCCCTTTATAACTCCACAATCGTAAGTTCACCGAAAACGAAATTTCAAACTGAATCTCTGGTCTGTTGGCCATTAAGATCTATGTGAAGAAAAATTTCTATAAAATTTTACACCTGATGAAAAAAATTTCACAGAAATAACTTAAACAATGTTGTAACGAAGACAGAGTATCAAACAAAAAAAACCGGTATATACACCTTTGTAACCGAGGGAAGGTCCCTAGTTTGGTCGTGGGGGATGTAACCTTAGCTTCAGAATTGGGGACCTGGTGCTACCTTCACCACGTGAAGATCTGTGTGAATTTTAAAAAATTTTTGAGACAAAATGAGGTTGACCTAACCCAATCTTATCTTCAACCGTTAAAAAAGTCTGATTTCTCAGGCTGGCGTGATTTTAGGTCTTTTGTACCAGTTGTTTCTATGTTTTCCTTCAACGGATAAAAAATTGTCTTTTTATACATTAAAATACAATTAATATAACTATCCCACTAATTATTTCCTTATTTGATTCATACCTTAAATAGTTGAGACCAGGACTCTTGATTCTGAGCTAGAATGAGTGAACCGGTCACGGGAACCCCGGACGGAACTCGGGGAACAGTCCGCCTTCAGACGGTCCACCAGATAAATGATGTTTTTAATTGAGACCGATAGTTTCTTCAGTACCGTTTTTGAAAAGTTATCACCTCTCTTCCCGATGGGGTGTAGCTGGAGTAGATGTAAAAATCCCAGACTAAGGACTCCGACCTTCGTGACTTTTAAAGTCTAACATAAGCCTTCTATAACTTCTGTAAAATCGTATAGGATCGGAAGGACGAATTTCTAGAGTCGTCCCGATGCCGACCTTGAACCTTGAAGTAATAAGGAGGAACAAACTAAAGTTCTAGACTGAGAATTTTCAGACCCAATTCCGGTCTACAGTACGGAGACGTCTAAAATTCGAAATATACTAACATACAAGGTATTACGTTTCGAATAATCTCACCTAAGGTACCCTCGACTACCCCCGCCCCCTGAAACGGACGATGGCCCCACCTTGCGTTGCGAAGAAACCGTTACACCTTTATAAGGAGGAAGTCCGGCACCCGGGAGACCTCATACTTGGTGACTATTGACTGCCACCATGGTAGTCATAGATCATGTTACACCACCTATCGGATATTTTGTGAAAGAACCTTGTGTACATTTAAGTACTAAACTTGTGTCAGGCAGATCGTGAGAGGTGCGAGTCGTCTGTAACGACTGAGGCATACGAAATATCGAAGTAAATGTGCGGGAAGAGGAACAGACCCAGAACTTGAGAACGTTCTGTAACTAAATGCGTACTGAACAGAACGATATGGAGGAAAAAGTTTTAGGAACCCGAAGGGACCACCGAGTCACCATTTCTTAGACGGACAGTTACGTCGCCTGTGCCCAAGTCGGAGACTAGGCCCCTCTAGGGTATACTACGCCTCGTTGATTCGTGTACGCGGCGTTAATGACTCGGACGCGAGACCTCGGGTCCTCAGTGTTGATGCCTTCGGGCGCTCGGGACCTTGGACACGAGACATCACCCTTTCCTGCCGTCACTCTTCGGACGTGGGGTGTAGATCTCCCATCGGGGGTGAGCACCGAGGATCTCTTTTTTGGGTACGTCGTTGCTTCTAAGTCGTCTCGGCTAGAAGAAGTTTGTTTATTATTTACTTATTAAGAAAGTTAAAACAAAGACTGGCGTTATCGTTATGTACGAGGACTACCATCGAGTCAGTCATTTCTTGAGTCGACGGTTGCGTCCTCTGTGCTGAAGTTGGGGACCCAACCCTTCTCGGGGACCTCTTCATTTACCGTTGGGTGAGGTCATAAGACAGGACCTTTTAAAGCACTTGTCTCCTCGGACCTCCCGATGTCAGGTCCCCAGCGTTCTCAGCCTGTGTTGAATTACTGATTTTGGTGGTGAGACCTTTAACCTTTTCCGGTCACTTCTTTTATCCTTTAAGTTAATTAGGATTTTACAACCACATTGGAAGGAGAAAGGTACCCATACATATATACTAAGATGTTTTCTTCTAGTAGGATATCTTCACAAATGGAGAGGAAAACTGACATGTTACGTCACATTTACAAAAAGACGTAGTAAGAAGATACAGAAAGTGCTGACGTAACCCAAGTTGAAATACAAAGTTAAAAACAAAAGAGATCGTTTAGGACTTTACTCGTATGAATCCCTGTGTAGAAACACGTTTACACACCCACAAAAGAACCCCCATTTAAGAGTCTTCATTTTAATGATCTAGTATTCATACCTATAAAAATTCCGAAACCCCCTCGATAACGTTGGTTTAATGAGAAACGACGGTTATCATTAAAGAATTAAGAACCAGGACTACGGTTATGACCGTCGTAGTAACCTGTCACAGATTTTACGAGGACCGACGGGTCGCCCCGTACACAACGGTTCTCGACTGGAAACATCTACTCTGAAAGACGAGGTCACCAAGAAACAAGGAACGTCTACTTTACCAGAAACTCCCAAGCTACGAAGGATACTGAAAGAAAATTTGAGCTACCACTTCCGTTGGAGGTTCACCTCTCGTGTCGCGACACGACAGACGGCGAGTTCGTCAGTCGAAAGCAAGAACACCTAAAGGGTGACTTGGTCAGAGTAACTAAAGCGGAGTTCCTCCCGGACATCGATTGCCGAGGGAAGGACTCTCACTCTGGAGGAGAGATCCCCTGTTGAGACCCTCCCAACACTGTGACTCTTGATAAATAAGGTGGGCGACCTTAATAAGATGGAATCTGTTGCGGGACGAGAGGTCTCTACTGGCACCCCTAGAAGGACCCTTAACTCGGCTCCCCAAAGTCGTTCCGTCAAAAAAAATTTTGATCCCCGACTGACAAGGACCACCGGAAAAACCTACGGTCGTTGTTGACCGGTCTCATCCTCTACGACCGACCTGGCTGGAGTTCGACAGGGACGTGTTCAACGTCGACGAGACCGGTTACCCTTTTCTCTCGATTAAACGAGGTTCCCGGGATTAACCGACTACCACGTTAAGGCACGGATGATAAAATTCCGACACAAAGACCGGGGTCGAACCGTCCGAACGAACTCTGTAGACCGTTGTTACTAGTCTTTCGGAGAAAAAAAGTTCCTCCGAGTGGTAGTTAAGTAGACACCTGAGTGTTCCTCTCCGAGTAAATCATCTCGGTTGTACAAAGTTTCTTTTCATATAAAAGTAATTGAGCGGAGTTTCGTCATTAATCTACAAGTCTCTTGCGTCATTTTTAAATAAAGATTTATAAACCGTCACTTTCCAACTTCCGTTGCACACTCATGCACACTCACGTACACATACACACACGTGCACAGGTTGTACAACGTACACAAAATTTATTTGGGTAGTAGAAGGGAGATTTTCCTTCGTCCTTTATGTTAACATCTGAAACTTTAACTTAAAAATCGTTGTCCTACACAAAGATTTATAAAGATTATATAGCTTTCCTTTTACATACGAATTTCCGAAATTTTAACAATAGTTTCGTTAACACTTCGTTTACTCCACGGAAAATAAAGTAATAAAAAAAAAATTTCTACCACCACAGACTTGTGACCTTTGGTTTATAGTTGGCTCCTAGTTTTCGTCGCCACTACAGAAACGTACTCTACGTCGACTTGAAGCTACGAGGGTGCTAGGCTAAGTGTCAAATATTAGTGTCAATAGTGTCTTGGTAATTTTCGGACAATTCAACTTAAGGGTGTTAAGGAACTCCCGTTCCCGTCTCTCTCTCGTTTTATTGAAACTTACATTTACATTGGGTCGCAAGCTTGCGTCTCTTAGAGAAAATTAATACGGTCGCCTCCTTCTACAGCATACCTACGCAGAGGGGATCGTCTACCGACTACCTTCTTATGTTGTACTACAGAATCCTCCGAACCCTACAATACTTTTACTAAAGAGCCTCGTCTCTGACCTTTGCACAGGCGGGCAACGCCAGCAGAAAGACCCTCCTCCTCCTTCTCTACTGAACAATTTTACACAATTGGCGTCCCACCCAAGCGACCTGTTTGTGATACGCCACAGACTAGCTTAGTCGGACTTTTCTTAGATTCCAGGGTAAGCCACCCTCGTTTTAGGGTTGTTTATAGGTTCGGTAACAGTACACTCTTTAAACTAAAGTACAAGAAGGTGGGAAGTCACGGAAGCGACTGTAAAGGGGATTGTTACGATAATACACGACATATCGGTCTGTCACGTCAGTTGTTCGACAGGACTCTGTAGTCTATTTTGGCTCAAGAGTAGAGTGACGTTTTGTTAATCTCCCGAGGACGTCGGCACTCGACGCACGTATCGTTACTGCCAGACAGGGGCTTAGAGACTCGTGGGGGGGGTGTCCATGTGTGGACGCGCAGTCCTACGACCAAGATCTGTCAGGTGAGAGCACACGGGGACCGCTCGACCTGCACCAGGAACGGAGTGGAAACACTTCCTTATAACCTTAGTGGGCTCCTTTTTGTCGTGAAAGAGAGGCGGAAGAGGTCGTGGTTCGGACTTTATTGATTAAGGTTAGTTAGACGGGAGTGGATTTTACTCGAGAAGGACGTACTTAATGGGTGTAAGTGACGGGTCAATAGAGCAAGGGTGTTACGTCTTTCGTTTACCGACCCAGGTCTCCCTCACCCAATAACTGATTCACAAATTAATCCGCG
Source organism: Capra ibex (assembly GCA_006410555.1). Lineage (NCBI taxonomy): Eukaryota > Metazoa > Chordata > Mammalia > Artiodactyla > Bovidae > Capra > Capra ibex. Next base: position 6,779,644 of record SJYO01004576.1, read on the forward strand.
TGTCAGGACTACACCAGTAACAGGGTGACAGCGTTGCTGACCTGACACCGTTCCGTCTTGGCACTTAAACCGAATGAGAGTAAAAGGACTCGGTGGCAACTTAGTTACCCCGTCCTTAGCTTTACTTTGTATTTCTGCTGGTGCGACGTGGGACAAATACATTGACACGTTTCTTTGTCGTACACAGAGTCCCAGGACCCACCCCCCTTGGAGGGTGAAGGGACGAAAGTTAGTCTTCCTTGTGACTCCAACCTCACCATGGTGATCTTTCCAAAATTCGTGGACTCTTTTGTGGAGTACCTATTTATTCTATATTAGGGAAAAATAAAGGAACCGAATAAATAGAAATAAAAGAACCACTGTAAAGTGTAAAGTAAACGTTGCTTCCTTATAAGGTAATTTTTTAAATAATTTTTATAAATGTTTGGAGTTCGACACATATGAAAAAACGTGTCTAAAAATTTAAAAAATTAAACCTCCTATTAACGAAATGTTCACAACACAATTAAGGACGAGATATTGTTGCACTTAGTCGCAGTTCATATGTGTATAGGGGAGAGAGAGTTCGGAGGGAGCCGGAGGGGTGGGGATAGAGTGGGGAGATCCAGTAGTGTCTCGTGGTTCGACTCGAACCCATCTTTGGGAAATTGGAGGATGAAGTCAAATGTTTAGAAATTTTCAGACTTTCGCGTCACTAGGAACAGGTTCCTAATCCGACTTCACGTATAGACATCCATGTTCCAGTTTTCCCGGTGTCCACGGGACTTAGGTCAGGAAAGTGTCTCCCTGACTCTTTCAGACTTTGGAACTATTCCCGGAGCACTACAAGATCCCACCACGAAGACTTTAAAATCTACTTGTGTCTAGTGGGTTTCAGAATAATTTCTATGTCTAAGACTAAGCCATCCAGACCCGTCCCCGGACTCTGAGACGTAAAGAAATAAATTTTTTAAAAAAAATTTAAAAAACCGGTAGGACCCAGAAGTAACGACGCACCTGAAAAGAGGTCGACGTCGTTCGTCCCCGAGGAGAACCGACGCCACACGCCCGAAGAGCAACGCCACCAAGGAGAACGACGCCTCACGCTCAAGATCCCCCCGTGCCCGAAGTCGACAATGCCGTGTACCCGAGATCTCGAGGCCGAAGCATGAACGCCACGTACCAGAATCAACGAGACACCGTACACCTTTGAAGGCTCTGGTCCCTACTTTGGACACAGGAGACGGATCGTCCACCTAAGAATAGGTAACGTGGTGGTCTCTGTGACGTAAAGATCAATTGAAGTTCACTACGAGTCCGACGAGCAGGTTCCTGGTGTGGACCTCGTCGCTCCGGAACCACCCCCACTCCTCCAAGGAATGGAGTGTCGGTTGAAACTTCCTTCATCTCCCCCTTTTCTCTGGTACACATCTTTCGTTATAACGTTCTGGACTACGACACATCCAAAGGATGAACGGAAAAGTTCCCTGAGGGACACTTGTCTTTATGAGACCTTGCACTTCTTTCTTGTCTCTTTCTTTCTGTTTAACCACCAGTAGGTGTGCTAATTGACTTAACTACTGGGAACCTAAGTACAACTCGACCTCTTTCACCACGGATTGTGGTCGTGATATACATCCAGTCCTTCGTTGTCAGTCTTGACCTGTACCTTGTTTTCTGACCGAGGTTTATCCTTTTCCTCATGCAGTTCCGACACATAACAGTGGGACGAATAAATTGAAAATACGTCTCATGTAGTACTCTTTGCGACCTGACCTTCTTCGTGTTCGACCTTAGTTCTAACGGCCCTCTTTATGGTTATTGGAGTCTATACGTCTACTGTGGTGGGAATACCGTCTTTCACTTCTCCTTGATTTTTCGGAGAACTACTTTCACTTTCTCCTCTCACTTTTTCAACCGAATTTCGAGTTGTAAGTCTTTTGCTTCT
>SJYO01004576.1:6781610-6795009 GCA_006410555.1 Capra ibex
CTTTGTCACCTTTGTCACAGTCTGAAATAAAACCCCCCGAGGTTTTAGTGACGTCTACAACTAACGTCGGTACTTTAATTTTCTGCGAATGAGGAACCTTCTTTTCAATACTGGTTGGATCTATCATATAAGTTTTCGTCTCTGTAATGAAACGGTTGTTTCCAGGTAGATCAGTTCCGATACCAAAAAGGTCATCAGTACATACCTACACTCTCAACCTGATACTTCTTTCGACTCGTGGCTTCTTAACTACGAAAACTTGACACCACAACCTCTTCTGAGAACTCTCAGGGAACCGGACGTTCCTCTAGGTTGGTCAGGTAGGATTTCCTCTAGTCAGGACCCACAAGAAACCTTCCCTACTACGATTTCGACTTTGAGGTCATGAAACCGGTGGAGTACATTTCTTGACTGAGTAACCTTTTCTGGGACTACGACCCTCCCTAACCCCCGTCTTCCTCTTCCCCTGCTGTCTCCTATTCTACCGACCTACCGTAGTGGTTGAGCTACCTGCACTTAGACTCACTTGAGGCCTTCAACCACTACCTATCCCTCCGGACCGCACGACGTTAGTACCCCAGCGGTTCTCAGCCTGTGGTGACTCGCTGACTTGACTGACTTGTGGTCGTGAGTCGGGTCCAGACAGTAAATACTGAAACAGAAGAATAATAGAAACATTGTTCCGAGAAAATAATCAAACGTTGAACGACGATTCAACTACTTTAGAGGTAATACAAAATACCACGTGTTATTCTCCTCTCTCCTCTAAGAAGGAACCCCCTGGGCAGAGGGGAGAAGAGTGGGTCCTAACCACTTGCAATGTAGTGGAAGGTTCTGTGACAAGTAAAAGAGAAGTCAACTTTTTATATATAAATAGACCGACAAACCGAAATTCTACCACCTCCGACCGTAAAAGGTAAGGTCGCAAGAGACACAACTTGGCGTGAAGATCAATGACGACAGAAAATAAGACACAGAAGCCTCCTGACAGGGTAAGTATGACGCTCTCCTGTTTTCGTCGACTGAAAGGTCCCCAACTTTTTTTATCGTAGTGTAGAAGTGCATTTGGAGTTGTTTGTGTCTTGTGTCTCTTTTATCCTCATTGGTTGGGTTGGGCCCCTCTCTGTCCTTAGTGTGATTCATAAAGACGGACAGAAAAAGTCTTAAACCTCTGTCGTATTTGAGCCGTGTGGATGACTTAGAATTACCGTTCAGAATGAAGATTCCAACCTCTTCCGTTACCGTCGGGTGAGGTCATGAGAACGGACCTTTTAGGGTACCTACCTCCCCGGACCACCCGACATCAGGTACCCCAGTGATCCTCAACCTGTGTTGACTTCGCTGAATCATGAAGATTCCACGAAAAAGATTTTTTGGGTTTCGAGAGTTGGCCATACGACGACTGTGGACAAGGAACTCAAAGACGGGTGACGACTGTAACCGGTCGACTAGTTCCAGTGTCTCCCGTTTCACGGATAGGTGGTCGAGAGTCTTCCGGACCTCCGGGACTCACCGGACGAAGGACGAAAAAGGTTGTAGTAGAGGTTGGACGTGTTAGGAGACCGGAGGAAAGACCAGGGACTCTCTCAGTTCGAGACGGACGATAGTCCCGGAGATGGTCCGAGAGGTGGACCGTGTACGAAGAAAGAGGGAAACCAAGTGACTTCAGTAAGAAGCGAAGTAAAGAAGTGATGGACGGACCAGTGGGAAGTCTAAGTACGTCCAAGTGTACCAGAACTCGTGGGACCTTGGAGAGGGTTAATATCGGTCAATAGACACACACTACAGATAGAGGGGTCGTCTCTCAGTCCAAGTACTCCTGCCACTGTCAAAAAGGTACTGGAAGTGACACAGGTCATGTTAAACGATCTAACGTCGTTAAAAAACTCACTGGTTAAGAGGTTCAATAGTTAGTTCGTTTTCGAAAGAGATCTGCACTAAACTTTTCAACTAGCGTCAAGTACAAAGTCGTTCCAATAGTCTTTAACAGCAATGGACCCGTTACAGAGTGTAGGAGTGACTGAGTACGCATAGCCATCTCAGTTCCCAAAAAAATTTACAATGATAAAGGTGGAGAGTTGACTTGTTTGAAGGTTCCACCAGTTCAAGAAGAACAGAAAGTTAGGCAGAATGAACAGAACTAGGTCCTTAACAACTCACCTTCCCTCTCTCTACGTCAATTAAAAGGTCTACCAAACGTTCTATCCCATTTTGTTCCCTTTTTTTCACGAAGTGCAATGGCTGCGGACTCATGAAAGGTTCCACCACACGTTTATCCGACACGTACGAAACATTAAAGGTAATCAAGACACACTTAGCACTTGATTATTTTTTTACGTTACCTCAGTGGAGTTAAGTCAACGATAAACGTCTTTCTCAGGTCTATCCAATGGAACGTCTCACTTTGCTTTTACACAAAATATTAAGTCTACGACCTCTTAAAGAGTCTCGAGTCGTAAAATACTTACACTTCTACCGAGTCTAAAGGGAGGTGTACGATCAACTTAACAGGCCCTACACATCTATACTTACTCCCCCGTTTTAGAAGGGAAACCACCGCACTACTCAAAGTCACACGGACACACACGTCCAGACTCTCAAAGACCCCCGTCGTGTATACCCGTGCACCGTCTCCGTACACACTTTTGTATGAGCACCAAGGTAGAGAAAGAGAGGACGTTTTCTACCGTTCAGGAATAATTTAGTTCCTTACCGTGTGACGTGACTTTTGTGTACCTTCTCTGTCTGTGTCGACAGAAAGTATTCCAGAAATTGTGAAACCTATATTTCTAGATTTTCAGTTTCATACATTCGTCGACGACACAATTTTTTATGTAACCTACCTTGTTAATCCGTAGTTACACCGTCCACCGAGTGACTTTTATTAAAAACCAATTAGTTATTAAACCCCAGGACCAGTAGACTACATAACCCTTTAGGTGCTCCACAACAACAAGTCACTGAGTCAACACAGGCTGAGAAAACACTGGGGGTTCCTGACATCCGACGGTCTGAGGAGACAGGTACTCTAAGAGGTCCGTTCTTGTAACCTCACCCAACGGTAAAAGAGGAGGTCCCCTAAAAGGGTTGGGTCCCTAGTTTAGACGTAGAGGACTTAACCGTCCGACTAAGAAATGGAGACTCGGTGGTCCCTCCGGGGTGAAGACTGAATGTTAACTGGATTTTCATCACCTATGATTGTATATAAGGACTGTAAAATTTTTTGGTAGGCACTAAATGGCGAGTATTTTTTTGACCAAAGCCACTAACAGAACCACGACAACCTTGCGTCTCGACCGTGTATCACCCACAAGTTAGACACGAACAACTCGTTCACTTGTGTCGGTACACGAGCAGTAACGGAGGTGTCGGCGGAATTGTCCAACAAAACGTAGTGACGTAAGACTCGTCTCGACACGTGCACGTTTCTGGGTTCCGTCCTGCCCCGAGTTGGGAGACCATAAGAGTCGGGGTCCCTAGACTCTCGGGACACACAAATGTCCTGAACGAAGGTCGTACCACCCAGAGGTTCAAGTCGGGTCATTAAGTTTGGAGACTTTTCTTATTGCAGTTGTTGCTTGGTGGGGTGGGCTTAGACGGCAAGCCTTTAGGATCGACTTCTTTTTGGCATAAAGTAAAAAGGACCGACCCAAAAGAAATAAGTGAAAACTAAAAAGAACCTGTGTAAAAACTCTTAAAATTTGGTAGTAAGTTTTCGCCCTTTAACCTTTTGTGGAATTGGTCTCTAGTATATGGAACGAATTATCTCGTCTTCTGATTTAATGTCTCCTCTTCTCTTATATAAATCTCTACTCTGAAGTCTAGATCTCCTAAAAGACGAGACAACCACCTCTGTTTCACTTACGGGCATCTTGTGAAACAACCTTTACCGCGACCGAAATCTATAAAAACAGAGACCGAGGGAGGAAGGAGTAACGAAATGAGAGTCAGAACCCTTCACGTCCTTCGGTGCAAGCCGGGAGGAACGAGGAGGGGTAGACACGATCCGAGGTACCGTCCCGCAGGTGACCCCTCCCCCACGTCGTCTCCTCGTATGCTGTCCCGAGTAACTGGGGGGTCGGACGGTCCGAGTGGCACCCCTCCCTAGCACCGACTGTCCGTCCACACATCAGTCCGGGTGAAAGTACGTCTACCTTTTTCACCGTACTTTTTGTTAGAATCATTTAAGTGACGGGTGATTAAGTTTGTCCCAGTCCCTTCATGCCACTTTACTTAGGACAAACTACGACCACAAGTTAAACCGGCACGGTGTAGACCCAAGAGTGCACCTGAAAAGATGTCTGTTCGCCACACTACTCCGACTCAGGGAAGCGGAGAGACTCTGAGCGAAAGAGTGCAGACATGCACCTCGACCAATGATTGTGGACGGACCAGAACCAGGCACGAGGTGGCGTCCGTAGAGGGGGTCCTCGGTGGTCCGGGACCCGGGAGTCACGACCGGTCTCCTCACCAGGGCACACGGACTGTACGTCGAGAACACTCCTGTGGGACCGGTACTAATCCTCTTCTCTCCCTACTCCTGTGTTGAAGGGTGGTTCTCTCGGCCCGTCTCAGAGGACGTCTACGCATGAGGGGGAATGCACCTCATCGACTCTCTTACCAGTTCTGTCTCGTAATTTTTTCCTCTTACCTTCCCTCACCTTCTTTACCTCTTTCTTTACCTCTTTCTTCCTTCCTTCCCTCTTACCTTTTCTTTCTCTCTTTCCCTTCTTCCTTCCCTTCGCCTTCAGCGGAGTGACTCTTCGCCCCGACGTGAACGTACAGGCCCGGGACCTCCTTCCGATCGGGAGTCCTCGACGGCGGTGTCGGGCCCCCTCTGGTCAACCGGGACCCTTTCCGAGTGCCCGGGACCTCTACAGGACACTGGACCGCGGGGGAGGTGACCCATACTCCGGGACAAAGGAGTAAACATCTGTGGTTGCCAAGTACTTTGTGCCCTTTTCACGAGTCGTGTCGTGGACCGGGACTTATTGCTGAGTACTAACGGAGAAGGAGTGCCAGAGTCAACGCACGTCGCACCACTTGCGTGTCACTCGCTCGGGGTTACCCGTCCCTTCGTCGGCACTTTCCTCGGGCACCCCTCTGGACCCAGGACTGGGCCACAGTACGGCGCCGACATCTGTTCCGTCTTGGTCAAGTGAAGAGACTTTTGGTTCTCTGACCCCGTCTACCACCGGCACTTCTGTCAGTTACGTCTTCAGCGGGCACCCTCGTAAACCTCCCACACCGCACCCGGTGACAGAGTCCTGACCGACCACGGCGGACAAACCGAACACACACCCCAAGGAGTGGACCCTGGGCCCCCTAGTGTGAGACGCCTCGTCGTCCTCGGGAGCCCGTCGACCCCCTGTACGCGAGGACGGGGTAACACTACCCACCCGAGACTACGATACTGTTGTCCCTGGTGAGGGCCTGGAGGGAAGGCCCATCTCGGACGTTTAATCTCCGGTCCTTGTTCCTTCTCACCGAAGGGTCCGCGTGTCGAGTACTCCGGTACCTCCCTATTCTCGGTCAGAGTCGGGGGAAGTCAAAGGACGTGTTTTACCAGTTTCCCTCTGCGAAGTTGGGTGGGAATCTGTTCCTGCCTTCTACCCATTCTTCCCACTACGGGAGAGAACGGAAAGAGTCCGGTGTCCCCACACCAGTCCGTGTCTCGACTCGAGTCTAGGATAACGACGATGAATGGTATCATACTGCAGACTGTCTAGGGAGTAGGGCACAGTCAAGAAAGTGGACACTTTGCCCTTCGAGTATAGACTAAGAGCCTCCTAGTCTACTTTAATCAGACACGTATTTGGTGAGTCGTCTGACCATAGAACACTTACAGGTACTCCATCATTAACGACACAAAGAGACGAAAAAGATAAAAAGTATTGCAGATAGGAGACTGTACCCGAAGGGTCCACCACGATCACCTTGGGTGGACGACTATGTCCTCTGTATTCTCTGTATCCAAACTAGGGACCCAGCCCTTCTAGGGGACGTCCTCCCGTACCGTTGGATGAGGACATAAGAACGGTCCTTTTAGGGTACCTGTCTCCTCGGACCGTTTGACGTCAGTGTGTGTCTCGGACCGTTTGTCCCAGTGTGTGTCTCGACAAGGCTGAATTCACTGAATCGTCCGTACGTGGGTAGAAGACTATATGATACATTAAATAATATGCACACTGAAAAGAGAAGGAGGATCTTATATTTAGGGTACCTGGGCCATAGAAACAGAAAAAAAGGGTGACCAACATAGTGTCTTTTGTCACAATGATTGGAGAGAATCCCGTCATTATGTGTCTTTTTAAAAAAATTTCTAAACAAATTTTCCTTTTTTTACCTTTTATAGAACCTTTTAACCCCGGACTTCCGAATTAGAGTCAGAGAAATAGACAATTTACCTTCGTATTATATGGCTCCAATCTCCGGTACCACTCCTAATTACTCTGTTACCTATGTTTCCACGAATCATATTACGTACCTTCGTGGCAACGATTGGTAATATATGTATTATATATACGTATATACACTATATTCAGGCATACAGGTGGTACGTCTTGGGTACCTATGTTTCCCCTTGATTGGTTGAACTCGTAGAGACCCAAAACCATGGGTGTTCCACCCTACTCCTCTCGGTTAGGGGACGTCGAGGGTTTCCTATATATAAATATGACTATAAGAAAAGACAACATATGGGATGAGGTAAGGTGTTTCCAAATTTCATTACTTACCTTTTATAAGTTTTATTTCATATTCCATATATTTTTATTTTGGAGTCTTGGTCAAATTTATATGAAATTCTCCGACTCTGACCCTTTTATATATTGTATCTTTGTATCTTTTACCCTTTATATACTTTATACATTGTATCTATACGTCCGGTATACCGAATTTGTTAAACCTCAGTTTGTTTAAACTGAGACTCAAAGGACCGTCGATTTCACTCTACCCTTTGTCTAACTTGATATATATGATCGACCAGTCCTTCTTTGTTCACATTCGAAGAGTCTGATTTCTCGAACCGGAGAAAAATAGTGGATGTCATAGCCCTAATACAAACTGACTTATAATAATATTTTTCGACTGATGTCTCGGAAGTGTCTTTTCCCAAACACAAGGAGCTCATTGTCGCTACGTCTTTTGAGTCGACGAGACACATGGCCACGACTTAACTTAGAGTCTTTGTCCTAAAACCCACTTCAATGTTTTCCTATTGAAATATTGAAACGGTCCTTTTCCCCCCGTGTCACCTGAGGACGGAACTTTTGCATACAGGGTCGAACCTCTCCTATCACTCTTTAAAATATCATTACCTTGTTTGTCCCACACTAGTCGAACACCTGTAAGAAGACTACCCAACCACCACTCGATTCACACTCAGTCGTAGTAGTTGGAAGTCCAGGTTGGCCAGACTCCAGCTACGGGAGCACCCGACGTATGGTAGGAATTGGTGACTGAAGAGGGAGGACTCCCCAAAGTCATAAACGTTTGCTTGAGTTTCGACGATACCACACGTAGGGAGTCACCCCTTGGTCCTAGAACGGGGTTCCGATGTGTTAGCGAAGAGGGGTGAACAAAGAGGGAGAGAGTGTAGGGAAGGGAAGGGATTAATTGTTGACGAACTCAGACGGGTAATCTTGAGTCCCTTCAGAACCTCCAACTTCCTTTGGATAAAGGGCAGTAGTTTCTTTACCCCCCTGTGTCTTACCGAAACCCGGACCTCTGGGGGTCCCGGGACGAACCTTAGTTGTTGGTCACGTCTTCCTCCGTCAAGTCCCGACCACGTCTACGGGACCCTACAGAAACCTCCGGGTCCAAGAAGAGTCGGAGAGGACAGTGGGAGTCACACCACAGTCGAGTCCGTCTATTTACTCCTCCTTCAGGTTAACGTTTTCCTACCTTCCGCGGACAGTCAACGTAGGCGTGGAAAAGGACCTCTTTTGTTAGCGAAAGGGTCCTCGGGGTGGGTGTCTGAATCCGAAAGTAAAGTTCCCAGTGCGCAGGTCAAATCGACGTTCCCTCAACCTCCTCCCAACAATAAAAAACTGATTCGGAGCTAGAATCACGTTAGAATCAAGGGACTGGTCCCTAACTTGGGTGCAAGGGACGTCACCTTCGGGACTTTCACACTTCAGAATTGATGACCCGGTGGTTCCTTCAGGAGCCCTTCACAAAGAATTTGGTCGGTACAACGATGAGGTTTCAGTCACAACACATTATTCCCTCTGTAGTTCTTTCTCGTACCGCGGAGGACGACCCCTAGGATCCTTACATGGTCCTTGGTCAAATTCTTCCTTCTGAAATAGAGGGGTTTCAGATTGGTCTCGGATGCCACACCCAGAGGAAAGACGACGGTCGTGGATTCTCTTATTTTTCCTGTCTCGACTGTACTTCAAAGGGATTCATTGAACATCTGCTCAACCCTTTTAATTTCTTTAACAACCAAAACGCAGTCGTCGTCGGGTAAACCCTCTGTCATTAACGGTGTAACCTCCACTGTCAGTAAAGTGTCAACTGGAACGGCCACCACTAGACCGACAACGGCTCATCTTTTCCGTGAGACGTGTGTGCAAGTGGAAGGACAAATTATAAAGTCAGTAACTCACTAACTTACGTCGTTTTTAAAGTGGCGGTTGATCAATTTTTCGATATAAAGTGCCAATGTTATAGATTGTCTTCCCAAATAAAGTGTCGATAGTACAATATCGGTAATTTATATATAAAATTTTCTCACCTTAATTTTACGATCTCGGTAAAAAAAAATGTCACTAAATCAGGTATCACAACGTCTTATGTTTACTTGAGTTCAGTAAGTCGACCACTCTTCTTGGGAAGACCTACATTTTTTTGAGGGATGGGTACCGGACTAAGAGGCATTGAACCTTTTCGTCTAACCTCCATCTCCTTTCCTTTCCGAGACTCAAACCTCCGGGAAACATAATGAATATGAATGAATTTTTAACGAAATTTTGGTAATTTTTACATATATAGTATGTCTTACTTAATCTTTACCCATCCAACTGAAACTTTTTAAAGATACCATATACCAATTCACTACTTAAATTCGTTCGAGGTCCTCTATCACTTCCTTCCCTTCGGACCACACGACGTCAGGTACCCCAACGTTTCTCAACCTGTACTGACTCGCTGACTCGATGTTCTTGCTGTTACAATTCGTTCTTTTCGTTCAATACGACATCTCGTGCCCCACGAGTCGAACCACGAGACACTACTGGATCTCGCCACCCTACCCCTTCACCCTCCCTCCGAGTTTTCCCTCCCCTATATACACACGAATACCGTGGGGTGAGGTCATGAGAACGGACCTTTTAGGGAACCTACCTCCTCGGACCACCCGCCGTCAGGTACCCCAGCGATTCTCAGCTTGTGCTGACTCGCTGAAGTGAAAGTGAAAAGTGAAAGGACGTAACCTCTTCCTTCAGGGTCCCTGTCCCCTCGGACCACCCGACGGCAGATACCCCAGCGTGTCTTAGCCTGTACTGACTTCACTGAATCGTCGTCGTCGTGTCGACTAAGTGAAAGAACATGTCGTCTTTGATTGTCTCATAACATTTTGTTAATATGAGGTTATTTTTACCCTTTTTTCCTTTCGCTCCATGTTTTATCATACTCAATATGCCAGGCTAAAAACATATTGTCACATTCAGGGGAAACATCCAGGACCACAAACACTTCCTTATATACCCTCGATAACAACAATAATAATAATAAAATAGACCCTACTGTTCTTCTCTTACCTCTCCCATTGGTGTTCAATGACCCAAACAAAAACAAAAACAAAAAAAATTGGTGACCGACAGTCCCTTAAGGGTTTTCAATTGACAATTTTTAAAATTCCATAAACATTAAAAAACTTTAGTGTAAATATTGTGCTAGGACACACGCACGATTTAACGAAGTCAGCACAGAGAAACGCCGGGGCACCTGTCATCGGGTGGTCCGAGGAGACAGGTACCCTAAGAGATCCGTTCTTATGACCTCACCCAACGGTACCGGAGGAGGTCCCCTCGAAGGGTTGGGACCCTACCTTGGGTACAAAGGATGTAGAGGACGGAACCGGACCCTTCGGGCTATGTTAGACGTACCCTAAGGAAGGAACACAAAAAGAAATAACAGACTTGAAAATTGTGGTACTCGTTCATAAGATTGAGATTAGTTTTTGTTTCTGCTAATAAAAACAACACCTTTTACTCTGTTACCTTATCTCCGTGAGTTAATTCTTTACAAATTTGCTACCGTTCCTTCGGAAGGAAAAGGGACCACGGGAGGAGGTTTCACTGGGACAGTAAGTAGGTATCGTCCCGTCCAGGTGCACTACAACCAACCGAGGACGCCAGTGAAGGAACGGGAACTAGGGACAGGGACGAGACGAGTGGGGTACCCGTCGGTGAGTGTGCACAAGTTACCGTTGAGACAATGACTCTACACGAGAACATTTAATACATCACAACAAAACACACGTACCTAATAAATAAAGACATTTACCACGACCCAATGTCTAGAGTAGGACAAAGAAGAAAAGGCGTAACGATACACAACATATTTGGTAACGAAAAAGAGACGGTTGTTACGGGGTGACTCATATGGTATGTCTGCTGTATTAGAGAGGTGGAAAACTGTATTTATCATCGTATGATTTACGCGAGAACACACCTCTAATTTGTTTTCGGTATCAACATACATGTCAATATAGTACTGAACTCTTCCTTACCCTCTTTTGTTGTCACAATTGGTTACAGCAACATTAGGGCTTCTGTTCCTTCCTGACCGGAAACCACGCTGTCACCCGAACCCCTATTCCCTCCCTTGTCGACACTCGTTCTTATCTTGGACAGCTGTCGATCACTTGTGAGAGACCCACGTCGTAAAAAGAGAAAATTAGTGTAGACGAGTCAGTCCACCTCGAAGGAGTCTTCGAGTTACCACTCGTTAGGTGGACGTCACGTCCTCGGTGTCCTCTGCATCCAAGTCGGGGACCCAGGCCTCCTAGGGGACCTCCTCCCGCACTGTTGGGTGAGGTCATAAGAACGGACCTCCTAGGGTACCTGCCCCTCAGACCACCCGATGTCAGGTACCCCAACCCTTCTCAACCTGTACTGACTTCGTTGAATCGTGCGTACGTGACATAGCTCATCCAATAATAATAAGGGTAAAATGTCTATTTCTTTGACCTTTTTATTCAGAGAACCCCTTCCGACTGGAAGATCCTCTCTCTCGACCCTAACCTGGGTCCCTGTAACTCAGATAACAGACACTGGGTGGTGGTGTAATACAATGGAGGGAAACGTTCTTAAAAGCGATTCTCAACCCCCAGAACGGAAGACAAACATAGAATAAACATAAGTCAATCATAGAATCAAAGAGAGGATCTCTAGCGGTGAAGTTTCCGGTGAAACATCCTCACCGAAAATTCTCCACTACAAATACATTTTAACCCCACTCGACGTCCCCGATAGTTCGTCTTGGGTGTAGGGAGAAACCCTTACCTGAGGACCGGATCGACGACTCTCGCACCGAACCGCCCGCCTCCCCAGGTTGGGATCTATGAGGAACCGACTTTTCTCGACGAAGGAGTTCCAGTCAACGAAGGACCCAGGAGGTGGAAGGAGAGGATGGGTCACTGACTACCCGTTCTCGCGTGTTCCCCGGTCAGGGGAGTGGGGTAGTCCGGCTGAGACTCTTCGGTGAGGCACAGACCTCGAGGGATACCCCAATCAGATCTGGTAGAAACCCTGGTGGAGGGAGCTGGGTCAGGACAAAGGAAGGGCGGACAAGTGTCCCTCTATGCTTTCGGGTGAGGGTCGAGTGGGGACCGTAGGTTTATTAAAAGGGTGGGAGATGGTAAGACGTAAAAGACATCTCTGAGTTGCGCTGGGAAGAGTGGAAGGACCCGGAATTCTACGTGGGGGATGGACGTCCTCCAACCGAGTGGGGACCCTTGTGCCCGACTTACGAACCGGGGCTCACACCCCGTGAGGGACTGGTGGTCCTTCCAGAGTCTATTGTGTAAGACAGAGGAACCTCGAGCAACCGAGGGAGGGCACCCTGGCGTGGGGGGAGTGGTCCGGCACCTTGGCAAAGGTCCGAGGTTCGTCGTCCCACCGGGGACATTGAACTTTGCCGGCCGTCACCACCGGAACCCGGTACTGTTATAAAAAACAGAACCTTTCCTATGAACTTTTAATGCTTTTAATACGGTAAAGGTAGCGTACGGTCTTCGTGGGTTTAACGTAAAATTAGGAAAATGTCTCCTTCGGGACTATGAACCGAAACTCTCAGTCTACACAGACCAAAATTAGTTCCGCACACACGACAAAAAGGTCAAGGGAGTGTAACCTGATTGTGTTTTCTACGGTCTTAGGTAGTGTTCATGCTACAACTTTCTCAGGGTGTCAGGTGCAAATAGAGCCGTTCACCTCCTCTTCGAAGGCGGGTAGATGTTTAACGCCCTCTTCCACCCAGGTCCCGCGAACGGTGCGCGGGGGCACCGAGAGGTTCCCCCACCATGACGAACCTCCCTTGACGAGTGATCTAGAGGGACCTAGGGCTGTAAGACCGTCGTAGGAGTGAAGTATTAACCAGTGGTGCCGAGGAGTTTATGAGAGATCTTCCTTGATGGAGGACCAGGTCTACTACTTTAATGAGAAGACACTTGTCTCGAGAATTGTGCGTACAAGATGGAGGGACCGGTCGAGTACTCGACGAATTCCCCGACGTTTACCGGCCACCATCTTCGTCCCAACTGAAGTGTGAATCGTCGGGACCTGGTCTCTCGAGACCAGATGATCCTAGGAATAACCGGTCTGTTTCCTCTACCGAAGTCTTAAGGAAAGGTCGGAAGTTAAGGTACGGATGACTGAAAGGAAAGGAACGGAGAGTTATTCCATAAAATTTCTTTGGAACAATATTAAAATTCTTTCGACCGTTACTTCACCTCAAAGTTTGGGAACTCGACTACATGTGTGGATTGGGGAGGTCACAAACGATAAACGAGGTAGTGACACCTTCGTAAATCAAGAGTGAATCGTCAGTTGGACGGACGAGGCAGAAGGAAGGTCCGGCGACATCCGTCCAAGACCTTCGGACGACACCAAGGTTACACACGGAAAAATAGAGAGGGGAGCGAGAAAAGGTCGTTCGTCATTTATTGTTGAAGGGGAAGAGACGAGTACTGTTAGCAGTGTCGAAAGTTCTGAGACCCAAGATGAAACTGAGACACTCATAAAGAGGGGTGTAACGATTTTTCTACTTGTCGTTGTAGTCCCGAGAACTAAAAGACTCTGGACCACTTCTAACTCCTGACCGGAGTTTTAACCTCATTTTAATTTCGGAGTATTGTCCAATGGCCCCCGCCCCCCCCCCCCCCCCTTTT
>SJYO01004576.1:6795017-7106912 GCA_006410555.1 Capra ibex
CCCCCCCCCCCCCCCCCCTCTTTTTTTTCGCATTTAAGAGTCTAAGGGTGAACCGAAAGGTTTAGGTGTGGTCGGAGGGAAGACGAATCCAAAAGAACACACACTTAAAGTACGAATGGTTTCACGAAAGGGTATTTGGAAGATTAAACACTCGAAAAAAACACTTCTAGACAGTACTCTTCCTTCCTAACGGATACACACAGAGACCTGGCGTCTCGGTCCTGGGTGTTCCGCCGCAGTTTGCTTACCTACCCCTCAAAAATACTATACTTCCTTAGGGATGATTGACGTCAATAGAAGAAGGACCTCTACCACAAAGGGGTAGTGACTTTTTTTGTTTCAGACTATCGCGACCGATCACCACCAATTGTGTCTATACCTTTATCTATACACTCGATGTATACATTAAACATTTAAAAGATTACCGGTGTAATCATTCTAAACTCCTCCTTCGGACACCCATCTCTGGGTGCACGACGAAGGAAGTGACCCTTAGGAGACCCTACCCTCTCTTAGGAGCCTAGAGAGCCTCCTTCTCGGGAGGGTACCTCACGACCCCTACGTCGGACCCCACCTATGTCGGCGGACCCACATCTCTTGGATGAGTCCGAAGGACCGACAGGTCCGACCCCAAGAGACGAAGTCAGGAGGCACAGGATCTTCGGGTCGGGGAACGCACCCTCATACTTCCGACGCTTCTAGTACTCCAACACAGTCAAATGTCGGAGGGTTTTCAACTATTTCCTACGGAGGACATTCTCACCAGTAAATTTGTGTTCTACAGCACCTCCACCAAAATAATTTCTGGAGGTTTGACACCAGAACTTATAGAAGGAGGATTAGACGAACACTAGGAAGAGGTCCCGAACCCTGCATTCTTCTAGAGGGGTCTTTTTTCCGTTGTGCAAAGTTCTTTAAAGTTAGAAACCCGTACACTGATACAAGGTAGAACAGAGCTACCGAAAAGTTTATTGGTTTATAGTATACAAATATTCCTTCGACACCACCAGGGTTAAAAGTCTGCGAAAGGTTCTGTAGTAGTACTCTATACCTTGTGAAAATTTAAATACGGGGTCGTTTAGATGTGTCTCAAAACCTTTTTCTTAGGTTTTCATTCCAAGGACTAATTGTTTTTCTGGTCAAGAGGTGATTGGGAAGGTTTTCTAGGAACTACAAAACGTTATAACCATAAAGCAACCTGTAAGATGTTCATACACAAAAGACTACGTCGTGACTACAAGCTATAGTCTAAACAAATCTTAATAAATCTCTTACATCTGACGTACACGGAATTACGACTCTACTACAAAAGAACGTCACTATTTGTATCTCTAATTTCAGGAATATATCTCTTTGGTCGTACCGTTGTCTATTGGAATGGTGAGGGGGTTTATAAGATTACCAAAATTATAACTTTTACAACATTACCAAACTTTTATAAGATTACCAAAATTATTCCAACTTTTTATAAGTCCGGGAATATTTTATTTCTATAAACTACTATATGTGTAAAATTTACTTATACAAGCTTTCCTTTTAAGATAAGATTACCAAAATTATAACTTTTATAACATTACAAACTTTTATAAGATTACCAAAATTATTCCAACTTTTTATAAGTCCGTGAATATTTTACTTCTATAAACTACTATATGTGTAAAATTTACTTATACAAACTTTCCTTTTACACGAATTTAAATTTTTAACGGTGTAATTGAAGTCCATCTCAAAATTTTCATGTACTAATTATATCCGAACGTAAAAGTAGAACTTCAAAGTTCGTTTTATCTCCTTCGACCTCAGGGGAGGCTAAAATGACGTAGAGATTAGGAACAGGGGTCTTTTTTCGAGTGGCAAACGAAGACAAGACATGTAAATGTTAGTATGCATACACGCGTCGATACATGTCTAAAACTTGTATTTGACAATGTATCTTGTACGCAAGAACGACATGTATTCACTAGAACTTCAAGAACGTTGCAGTTATCCTTATCCAACCAAACGAAAAATTTGATGACGTGATATAGGGGATTCAACCTACAAAATTTTTTTTGACAGAAGGATTACTCGTGAACTTAACAAAGATCAAACCTTGACCTTTCCGAACCACGATGTACTGTACGAACTAGCCCGCGAAACCCACCCACAAATGTACATGAGACCTCAGTCGAGACTTTCAACGGAAACAATGACGACCTAACCTGGTATACGTACCAAGAACAAATAAACATATTGACAAACGTGACACGTCGTACACCCTAGAATCAAGGGACTGGTCCTTAACTTGAACGTTGGGGAAGTGACCTTCCTACCTCAGAATTGGAGACCTGGTGGTCCCTTAATGAGCGTGTTCCAAAATTACACGGTTTAGTGGAAATTTTTTTCTAACCTGGTTAATTTGAAGGTGGTTGTCATAGACACCCAAAAACAAAGAGAGGGGGAGGTTTTAGTAGAAAATCTATAACTTCCTATAGATTCCTGTTTTTGATAGAACAATAGAATAAAACGTAAAAAGATAATCACTTCGCCTGGTAGAAAAGGGTGAGTCCCCGGTAAAGATAGCGGGAAACTTACCTTGTGACACCGGAGTAAGACATAGTTTTAATTGAACAAAGATAAATGTATACAAAAGATCCACTTAAAATCTTATTCGAAAGTTCATTTAGGTGACCGTTAAACTATCCTTAAAGGGACTTAATTCTATAATTAAATATTTTCTTAACTGTAGAAATATGGTACCATATAGAGGGGTAAACAAGTTTATAATAAAATATAAGAAATTATTTCAACATACTAAAAAGAGTGTTTTCATGCTCTACAAAGAAAAGATACAAATAAGGACACATGAAACTTTACACCGATAAAACTTACATACACACACATACACACTCACACACACAAATTCAATATGAAAAACCAATCAAAATAGACTACGTATTTTTTCCGATAACTAAAGATATACACTTAGAACATAAATTGATGGACCTATTTGAAGAATCTTATTTAAAATTTTTATAAGATTATTTTATTTTTATTTTAAAATAAAAGTCAACTAAGAAAACCTAAAAGATACACCTATTGATATAGTAAACACTTATACTATTAAATATATTAAAGATCTTAAATATCGGGGGGGGGTAGAAAAACGTAGTCCATGTTAAACTTATAATCGTGTCTATCACATGTACGATAGAATACGGACTTAAATAACCCCGACTAAGATTACCCAGTGAGACTGTAGACTGACAACAACACTGAAACTCTATCCGTTGAAAATGGATCCATTCTTATAAGAAAACATAAGAATGAAAGGACCCAAAAGGGGGGATTCTATGCATAGAAATTCATATACATGTACCCCTCTCAAAGTTTAATTTATTTTTATTTACCATTTTTCATAAAAGAAAGTGTAAGGACTGAGGGTCAGAGGTAAAAGAGAGGGTCGCGGTCGAGACACCGGAAAATTTTTTCAATAATGACAAATTTTTAACTTCATATCAAATAATGTCATAGCACAATCAAAGACCATATATTGTTTCACTAAGTCCATATATATATATTATACATACATATAAGAAAAAGTATAAGAAAGGTAATATCAAATAATAATATGCTCTATAACTTATATCAAGGGACACGACATGTCATCCTGGAACAAGAAACAGAAAAATATATATCATCAAACGTCGGAGATTAGGGATTTGAAGATTACATAGGGAAGGAGTGAAAGAGTAAGCTATTGGCATTAAAAAGAGACACAGACATACAAAGAAAAACATTTATTGCAGTAAACAGTGTAAAAAAATCTAAGGTGAATAATCACTATGACATATCATAAACAGAAACTGCCTGAAGTGAATCATACGATTAGAGATGCAGGTAGGTACAACGAAGTCTACCGTAATAAAATAAGAAAAAATACCGACTCATCATGATGTAGTAGAAATAAGTAGACGGACAACTGAAAGAAAATTATACGTCGGAAGAGAACCATTCGATACCGTACCTAAAAGGGAGAGACAGAGAGTTTGTGTGGATGGGAATTGTTTGTGGTCACCAGGGTGGACGGTGACGACGAAAGACGGTGTGGCGGTGGTTGGTGAGAGTACTTATGTCGTAAGAGAGAGCCATGAATGTTTAGATGAAGAGAAAACGTTTGTACAGACCAACCATAAAGTAATGTGCCTATACAGTATCAGGGAATTAGAAAACTATTAGTAAATCCATCAAATGTCAGAAAAGGATGATATTTGTTAATCTTTATTTGAGTAATTATCTATTTGTAAACGTAAGTCGACACTATAAAGACATACAATTTGAGTACCTTTATGTGAACAAGTTAATTTCTCATACACCCAAAATTTAAAATCAAGTTTGAAGAGTTTCTCCGGCACGAAGTTAAATGCTGAAGTGATCGTCTAATACTCTATCTGTCTATCTCTGGTACAACGTTTACAAAAGATATCGACCAACAAAAGACAAGGAGAAACAACTATATCTTTGAATCTGTGTAAATAAAAATACAATCATCTGAAGTAGAGAGTCTTGTCAAATGTTTCTAGTTTACTTTCGTATATGGGAGAGAGGGGGTATAAGGGTGAGGACTCCGAAAGGAGACAATAATTGTAGAACGTGATCACACCACATATGGTATAAAATCGGAACGTACATATAATTACATCCTTTTACATTCTTAGAGAACAAATTACCGAAGACCTTGGTGACCGAAAACAATTCCCACACACAGCTCTGTCTCTCTCGTTTTGTTGCGGAACGAGTCCTGAGGAAAACAAACTCTAATAACTTACTAAATTTGTCAAAACAACGTCAAGAATGATACATACTCCACTGTAATATCGTTTACTTTGAAACCATAAATAACTCTACTAGTACATTTAAAAGATATAATTAGACAATTATTGCATCTAAGTACCTAAAAGATTGTACCTCGGTAAAATCGTAAGGCTCCTGTTTGAGTTCGACCAATACTACATAATAAGAAAACGATTTAGGTCCTAAACTATACACTTATAAAATAAATCCTAGAATTTTGGATAGAAATAACACGAGACTGTGACGAATATATTTAACGTTTACAGATATCTTAAACGGTACGTTAGAGGACCTGGACAACATCAAATGTCCACACATAGAAACTTGTAGAAAAGTTATATAAAATACCTCTAGCCAGACATACCTCGAAGATAAAGAAAAAAAGGGATCAAAACCTGTCAAAATAAAAACTCCTTCAGTAGACAAAGTGTACCTAAAATTTTAAACACCACGAAATCATATAAGAGAAAGTACGAAATTTCAATACAGGGCAGAAACTGTTCGACTTACAACGAGTGTATAGAAACGAGAAAGTGGTTTAGATGTACAAACGACAACAACTAACGAAAACTAGAACTATTAAACACGAAAGTACAAATGATTAAAACAAGAACTCGAATAAAACTAAAAAGGGATCGAAGAGTTTCACTTTCGTATCGAGTCAAGAAACGTCGGAAAGAACAAAAAGCATTTACGTCCATTCCAACAAAGAAAGTTTATGGTGACACGTCGATGTAGTACCAAAGGTGTAATAATCGAGGACCTTCAATGGCGAAAGGAACGACGTACCAGAGGGGCTGAGGTTTTGGTCCCTTCCTCAAGTTTAGGGAAAGTGCAAACATTGGAGAGAGTGGTCCTTCTCAGGACACGGGAAAGCTCCCTGGCGTACTGATCTAGATTGGGTGGGCCCTATTAGAGGCATAGAAAAAGCAAACGAACGAATAATAATTATTTGTAACTAAAGAGTGTTAAAACCTCCAACCCTTCGGGTTCTAGTACCACCCCGTCCAAGACACAAACTACTTCCGAACACGACAGACATTAAATAACACCGTTTTTACGTTTAAAGCACTGAATTCTAGTTACTTGAACCCTGGAATTAATGTACACCTTTTAGAGGTAAAGAGATATTGAATTCATACCCTTACTGTAACGAAATATAAGTGTCCAAGACGGGTATGAGTTCTGGTACTCTAATGTATTTTTACTCCCAGTTGTCCCAGGGGAATCTTACGATGGACGGTGTTTATAGTGTTGGTCCACTAAATACGACCATGCTCGGTGTCTGGAATAAGTTTAAAATGGTCGAAATGGACACACTCACACACGCGCACTCACACACACGCACACACACGTACACACGCGTACTCACACGCACTCACACACACGTATTCACACACACACACTCACACACGCACTCACTCACACACTCACACACACACAAAATACACATATCGGAGAAAACGACCGATGTTTTGATATATATCAAGTATGAATGGAACAATTAACCGATTATTTCAGATTGTAAATGTACTATGCGTATGAACATTTAAGTCACCCGATAAAGTTAAACTCTTAGGAACCCAAAAATAAAATTTAAAATATTGAAATTCAAAAAAAACGATGTGGAAAAAAAATTCCACAAAAAAGGAAAACCTCTTCCTTTACCGTTGAAGAACTACTTACACTTTCTCCTCTCACTTTTTCAACCGAATTTCGAGTTGTAAGTCTTTTGTTTCTAGTACCGTAGGCCAGGGTAGTGAAATACCCTTTATCTACCCCTTTGTCACCTTTGTCACAGTCCGAAATAAAAAACCCCGAGGTTTTAGTGACGTCTACCACTGACGTCGGTACTTTAATTTTCTACAAATGAGGCACCTTCTTTTCAATACTGGTTGGATCTGTCGTATAAATTTTCGTCTCTGTAATGAAACGGTTGATTCCAGGCAGATCAGTTCCGATACCAAAAAGAACACCAGTACATACCTACACTCTCAACCTAACACTTCTTCCGACTCGTGGCTTCTTAACTACGAAAACTTGACACCACAACCTCTTCTGAGAACTCTCAGGGAACCTGACGTTCCACTAGGTTGGTCAGGTGAGACTTCCTCTAGTTGGGACCCTAAAGAAACCTTCCTTACTACGATTTCGACTTTGAGGTCATGAAACCGGTGGAGTACACTTGTCAACTGAGAAACCTTTTCTGACACTACGACCCTCCCTAACCCCCGTCCTCTTCTTCCCCTGCTGGCTCCTACTCTACCGACCTACCGTAGTGCCTGAGCTACCTACACTCAGACTCACTTGAGGCCCTCTACCACTACTTGTTCCTCCGGACCGTACGACGCTAAGTACCCCAGCGTTTCTCAGCCTGTGTTGACTCGCAGACTTGACTCGACTTGAGGTCATAAGAACGGACCTCTTAGAGTACCTACCTCCTTGAACCACCCGATGTCAGGTGTCCAGCGTTTCTCAGCTTGTGTTGACTCACTGAAGTGAAGTGAAAAAAACGATATCTTTTAAAAGAAGTTAATAAAAGAGAGAAGGTAAAGGGGCGAAAAGAAGATCTTACGAAGAATCTACCTATAGCTTTGAAGACCTGGATAGAGGAAACTGAGAGGCTATAAGGAAATACAAAAGAAAACAGAAGATACAACGTTTAACAGAGAAGACGCTGGGTAAGACGATAAATCGGTAACATGATTTTAACAGGATACTGGTTTGTTGTAAAATTAAAAATCCCAGAGACAAACCGAAAATAAATAGTTACTTTACAAATTAAGACAGACTATTATTAAAATAAGTAAGATTATACAATAAAAAGACTGAAAACGAAGGAACCCGTGACGTTACAGACAAACGGAAAGATCGCACCACGTTTGTAACTCACGAAAACTCAAAAGACACTCGTCACGTATACAAGAAAAGTGTGACAACCACACTCCCACCGACTCTCTGTCCTACATAACGGACCCCACATCGGTGGTCGAGACGAAAACCCTTTCGCAAGAATCGAGGAGAGAACGGTAAAGGGACCCCGACACGGGACGGGGGAGTCGGGTTCTTTGGTACATGAGAGTTATGAAAACGAAACCACGTCTGAGTCTAGACTGAGTGACAAACCATGTTTCTTACAGTACACCTGGTTGAGACCGTCTATTAGGGACATTTGTTGAGGTAGTTCACAGGACCCATGACACGACACGAATCAGTGAGTCAGTGCAGGTTAAGAAACCCTATGGTGCCTGACATCGGGCGGTCCGAGGAGACAGGTCCCCTAAGAGGTCCGTTCTTATGACCTGACCCAAAGGTACGGGAGGAGGTCCCCCAGAAGGGTTGGGTCCCTAGTGTGGGTCCAGAGGGTGTAACTTCCTTCTAAGAAATGGCAGACTTGGTGGTCCCTTATGACCTCACCCATCAGATCGGGAAGAGGTCCCCTAGAAGGACTGGGTCCTTAGCTTGACCCTAGAGGACTTAACGTCCACCTAAGAAATGGTCGACTCAATGGTCCCCTCGGACAGGACCCACGACGAAGAAGGTTTTGGGTGACGGAAGTACGATCGTGGGGACCTTATCAATGGTACAAACCTCGTGTAGGGACTGTACGTGTGGAATGAGGAGGGAAAGTAGAGGATCTTTCAGTTCTAGTGAACAGTAGTTATCTTTCATTGATTTTCATTTACGTTACCCCCCCCCCCCCCTTTGATTGGGTCTCACTAATTTAAGGTGGGCTTGTGGAGTTCCCACGAAGGAGTTCTGAAGAACAAACTCCCGAGAGGTGTCTAAAAACTTTTCACAACAATCATAACCTCTAAATCTGTGTGATAGTAGTTTGGGTTCCGAAAGAGGGGTTAAGTTTGTCTTTCAAATCTTGCCTTATCTTTTTCTTTCTTGAAAATTTTTATACATTGGGTTATATAATAACTTACGACGGCGTCAGTTGGTGGATTTCATAGAGGATACGAAGTCCTCTCGTGACCTTTGTCCACAGGAGTTTCGGCAGAAGACTGGACTTTCTGATCCAAAGACAGGTATAGCCAGTGTAGGGGGGGGCTCCCACACAGACGACGCAGTGTAGGTGCAAACACACCGGACACCCCCTGTGCCCGTCCCGTCCGAGTCTCCAACGACTGGTGTTAAACGTTCCTCATTTAAAAATTTGGGAATTTGTAACCGAAAGTAAGACATTATATACTAAGGTACAGACCCGTTAACTCACTTATTATTAAAAAACGAGACTTTTGCTGTATTACAAACTGTTTAGTTTATAAGGTCTGAGAAACATAACTGAAACTTCAATGCCATCACTGCGGGGTAGGTTCTCCCTCCCAAACTCGAGTGGAGCCGGGATGGAGACCATCTTAAGTGACTATCCCGGAGGGGTCACCGAGTCACCATTTCTTGGCCGGCCGTTACGTCCTCGGCACCGTCCTCGGCGTCCAAGTTATAGACCCAACTTTTCTAAGGACCGTAGTCCTTCTAGAGGACCTCTTCCTTTATCATTGGGTGAGGTCATGAGAACGGACCTTTTAGGATACCTGTCGGTTCAGTCTGTGATGAATCACCGGTTTACACGACAGCGAAGTCCACACAGGCTGAGAAACGCTGGGGTACCAGACATCGGGCGGTCCGAGGAGACAGGTACCCTAAGAGTCCGGTCTTATGACGTCACCCAACGGTAAAGGAAGAGGTCCCCTAGAAGGGCTCGGTCCCTAGCTTGGGTTTAGAGAGTGCACAGGACGTAACTGCCCACCCAAGAAATGGTGAGCACGGTGGACCCTTCGGGTCACCGGTTTGTCTTTTTTTTAATTTTTAAATTTTGCTGTGTGATTTTATCTCTCTGATAGGTCCTTGTAAAATATATAGAACTTGATCACTAGTACCCATAAGGGTGAATGACAAGGACAAAACTCCCTTTCACCCACTAGAGAGAACAGGGGTGAAAGCTTCTCTACGGAACAAAAACAAACCAACTTGCGGTCCAAGACAAATGTCCACCTAAAATACTGTGGACTCGCCGAAGACCACAGGTCAGGATAAAGAACCCAGGACCTACGTCTATTAGTTTTATTCGCTCACGGACGTTCGGAGAGCCTCTAACGTGACGGGGTCTGAGAGTTCGAGTCCCGTCTCCTACTTAACTCCCTTATTGTGACTGTGTATATGTGATGGTACACACTTTGTGTCGATCACCCCTCGACGACGTATTGTGTCCCTCGGGTCGGACCGCGGGACACTGCTGGTCTCCCCGCCCTCCGAGTTCTCCCTCCCCTGCGCACCTGCGTATAGGGGACGACATGTTGTCTTTGATTGTACTGTAACATTTCGTTAATGTAAGGTTAATTTTTAACTCTTTTTCTTTTCGTTGGGGGTGGGGTGGTGTAAGTTACATGACCACTACTTTAAATTTTTAATAGTCGTTAAGACACTTCGTCCCTGTAGTCTTACCCCCTTCTAGTCGGAGATGAGAAACCCTCACTTCTCACATAAATTGTAGAGGTCTTTGTGTTTAATCTATTAAACGGGAATTTTGGGCAGAAAAAAGTGAGTCAACTAAAGATACATTTTTCGTTGCGACAGGTTCCGGGAGTGTTAAGAGTCAGGTTACTTGTTCTAGTTTTCTCATGTCGTGAATGTGTCTCCCATCCAAAATCCCCGAGACTTCGACTGTAGGGTTCATTTTGTTGGGTGAAATGTTTTTATTCAGATTATTAAACCGTTTTACAGTTACTGCACGGTAACAACCAAGAAACGAAATCACACAACAAAAATTGTCTCCTTATTTGTTGGTCAATTTCTTTGGGGTTGAATGATTAGTTAATGTACGTCCACAAATATCTAAAGAAGACAAAATTACTTAATCTGAACCTGAACACGGTAGGATCTTTACTGAATCTGTGATTTTCTTGTCGACTGTCGAATCTTAAGTTATTACAAACCTCACTACGACGGAACATAGGTAAGCTCTGGGTTTGGTCCTTCGAAGTCAATGAATGACACGCACAACTCCCGTGCTCGTATTGCTAGACTGTAGGATTGACTATGAACATTTTTAGACTAGATGTCTGGGAATCTGAGCTACCAAATTTTCTCGTCACACTACTAAAGGACATACTCTAGTTGAGTATTTGTGACAGACAAAAAGTCGTCTCTTCGTGGAAGAGCACACCAGACAAAACTGTAAATACTGGTTAACATTCCTAAAGAGACACAGGAGAGAAACACAACGTATAAAAGACCGGTAAAAACCGGTGTCAGTATAGACAAGACCACCGAGGTGGGAACTCAGGCTACACCACCGACACAAAGGGGAAGACACACATTATGTTGTTGGGGACACTCTTGTTAAAACAGAAACGTCCAATCACGAGTTAACATTGAGGTCAGTTTCGAGTCCTGTGTAGTGACGAGCGGGTACTCAGACCTTCTCGCTGGTGAAGTGAGTTAAGTCGTAAAAAATAAAATGGATGTCTTGACCATGGTATAACTCCGGAGGACCTCCCCTTCTTCCCACACCCCCTCCTTCTCAAACTTTACTATTCGATTCATATCCAAAAGGGTATACAAGACGACTCAAGTCCCTCCTTAAGTACGACAATACCATTGTGGGATTCTTGGTATTTTGTTCGTTCTTCTTTTTTAAAGGAGGAGACTCGAGAAACGACGGTGGGTGATAGAAACCAGGGTCACTGACCCCTTCTGGGGAAGTCGAGTCGAGACCCGAGACCCCGAACTGTCGTGACGTGTCTGGAACGAGAAGAGCCCCACTTTGCTTCCGACCACGCAGGGTTTGTCCCCTCCAAAACGTCCTTAGGCCCACGGCGCGACACTTGAGCCTTCCCGACACATTCACACTTTACGCCATGCAACGGAAATATTCATGGATAGTTTTGTTTACTTTTGTAGAGTAAATTGTGTGTCATAAACTCATTTGTGCAACGTCGATATGGTTTTATTAGGGGGGTTTATAATTTGTTGTTTAGTTGGGGGACAGTCTCGGACTGAGTGACCTACTTACCCCCTTACTTCTTTTGGCTTTGAGTGAGCGGACTGCTGCCGAGATATTTTAGTCACTCAAACACTCCACCTCACATACTAAAGACGTGTGTCGTTGGTTCTCTTAAAGTTTACGTAAGAGAGAGAGGTAGTTTTAGCTTGTCTAGGGGCTCAAGGGCTTAACCTCCTATATCCGAGTCCTCACAGAGGGTGGAGGGTGGTTTATCCTCGTCTTGCAATCCTATGTTCCTGATAGCAAAGATGAGGCGGACCCGGGGTCCGTCCCACATAGTAGCCATCGTCTGTCGGGATCAAGGGTCTTCTTTCTTGTTGAGTCAGTAATGGGTCCACGGTATATCGACAAGTGTCCCAATAGGCTCTAGTATCGTCTTGTCAGAGAAGACGAGTTCTTGTGTAACGATAGATAAGGAATTCCGACTTTCTCTTTGTGGTTTCGACAGAATTTGTAAGGGAACGACAATGTTGGAAGGTGATTCGAAGGCACTGACGATGGTCGGTACTCACCACACAGGTTAGGAAGAGGTTGTTTACAGTAGTGTGCGCCAAGGTTTTCTCCTACCCCTTCAGAGTTGTATTCGGGCGGTCTCTTTAGCATAACAAGGAGGTTTCGTATAAAACATAGTTTTGGGGTTACGGATTATAGACACTGTAAGACCTTGAGATTTCCTTCCTAAACCGAGACGACTGTATGGCGGTAGTCTGAAGTCGGAGAAGGTAGTCCTGGACAACAAAAACAACTCAGCGAGTCAGCACAGACTGAGAGACGCTGGGGCACCTGTCACCGTGTGGTCCGGAGGGACAGGTAGTGGTAGAGGACGTCAAACGAGTCCGAGTACAGGTGACTCAACCACTACCAAGTCCACCTATACAGCCGGTTGTCTTAGTCCCGACTAAAGGTCGAGTAAAGATTACACTGAGACAGGGGTGGGGAGAGTCAACGGGGGAAGAGACACCCGGTGCAAGAGTACCTATGGTTACACTTGTGTGTATTCTGTAAGGGTTTGTAGGATGCACAAATAGGTAGTAAGTCACTGACAAAAAGTTCAGGGAAGAAACCCGTAACCTGATGTTCCCACTCGTCTTTGTCTGGGTATGAACGAGTTTTACGTGGAGTAGATCCAATAGTCTCCTGTTTTTGTAGGACGTCAGGGACGTGTGTCATCGGTCCTAAAGTTCGATTATTACGGCTAATTCACACCTAGTCCGCTTTTATGAAACTTTCCCGTATTAATATTGATATAATAGACACTAGTCCTCTATTCTATTTACAGTATCTTTACACAAATTATAACATATGTAAAATGTAATGTCTTGTTAATACTTAAACATATAGGACACATGTAATTTTCAACCTATACACATTCCCGTTTTCTACTCAGATTAAAAAATAGACTCCCTACTCCTTAACTGAAATTAAGAAAGAGTCGATTAATTTCCTTTTAATCTTTTTGTTTGACGATTTCGTGATTTATGTAAAACTAATGAATACCTATATTCGTCAATAAAACCAAAATAAGTAACTGAATGACTTTCGTATTACTATCCACTTTAATTCTTAATTATCTCATTAGCACTCCCAAATAAGTCGTCTGCCTTAATCCAGACGACAAAAGGGTGGAATATTAACCCTCAAACTTCAATGTCCCAAACGAGAACCCATTTCAATCCGTCGTAACTCGGGAACAAGTGTATTTAGCTCGATAAGTTCTATCTTGTTTCCGAGACCCAACCCCCTCTTCCACTGCTCACACCAACGTCGACCCAAGACAAGATCCACTGACCCCCTCTGTCTTCTTCGACAGGCCGTCTGTCGACCCACCTCTCCCAGTTGAGTCCCACTCCGACCCACACGTCCCTTTTCTACCTTACTATCGAACTGCCTCCTTTCCAGTCGTCTTCCTATATATATATATATAAAAAAAATTGAATTTTGTTACGTCTAAATAATAGAAGTGTCAAAACCTCCAGTCTCAGGTTTTACCGAGAGTCACCCGTTTTGAGTTCCATACCCGTCCCGACAGGATGGAAGACCTTCGGGGTCCCCTTTTTAGACAAAGGAGAGGGAAAGGTCAAAGGCCTTCGAATCACACACCGGGGAAGGAGGTAGGAGTTCCGGTTACTACGACTAGACTCAAGAAGGGTGTACCGATGGAGAGACCAAGACAGAAGTCTCAGGGGGAGGTCGGGGACAGGGGAGGGGTGAAAAAGGAAACAGTCCTAAACATAATCGTATCCTTTTTCGCCCCGAACGTCCGGTTCCGTTTCCTCTCTTACCTGTACCTACCTGATCCTACGGGCTTCTACCTCCTCCTCGTCCGCTCCGACCGTGAACCGACCACCTCCCACGCGGACCTTTCCCCATCGCGGAGACCCACTCCCCATGCACCGCACTCCCCCACCCTCCTCTACTCTCTTTAGAAGTCCACCTCTGCCTCCTGAACTCAGGGGGACCTCACTGGTGAAGGAGTGTCCCTCCACCTGCCACACAGAGGGAGATCGTCTGCTGACTACACCCTGGAACCCCTTCCACCCGTCCCGGGGTCGACCTCCTACCAGACCTAAATCTCTTGGGTACTAGGATGTAACCCCAAAGGATTGTCCAAGTTGTCCAGTCGGCACTCTGTCCTCTTTTGCTACTGCCACTTCAACAAGGACGTCCGTCCTCACTCCTCTGCCGCAGTACTCCTCCGGTCGGTTCCGAGGACTCCGGCCAACAGGTAGAGTAGAGGACCCCTCGGAAGTCGTCACGGTCTCGGACCCAGGGTGGGTCTAGTCATGTAAGTGGGTCGGGACCGACTAAGGTCCCGACTCTAGACGACCACTCTGGGTTACTTTGCGTGACAGTCGTGTGGCCTCGAAAACTTCATTATCCACCTGACTCCTACGACGTCTTCTCCACTCCTTTCCTCTCCTTGAGTGGGTTCGTACGTGTCCTCGTCGATGCCCCACACATACACACACACACACACACACACACGCACGCGTGCATGTGTGCACGCGTGAACTCACACGTACGTGTCATCATGTTACCACCAAGTTGCGTGCCTCGTCCAAATATCTTAGCCTCGTGTCCTGACTCCTTTCACATAAACACTTGTATAAACCTAGGAAATGTTTCCATAGGTTTGACCTAGATTAAACCATAAGTAAATTGTTTAGTGGAAATATTTTATCAACTCGGTTGTACTCCTCATTTATAAACTCACAGGATCTTTAATTAACGGTTCCTTTCACCAACTTTCTCGGGACCTTTGACCCCGGTCAGACTCTACGTTACCTTGAGGTCGAGGCTTCGAGTAATCAGGGAGTTTCTTCCTCGCGACCGACCACCCGTTCCTTTTGTCCTCTTTTACGCTCTTTCGTCCGTCTCGCGACCCCGTCTTCTACCGTGGTCCTGTACCGGTCCAAGAGTCCGGACCTACGACCGTCACAAACCTTCTGACACGGGAAGGTGGAGAGACGACATGGGGGTCCGGGTTCTGTGTGGACGGGTCGTATGTCGAAATAACCTTCCCTGAAAGTTTTCTCATAGGTCTTACGGAAACGTCACCCGTCAATACTTCGCACCAGAATCGAATGACCCACTCGTCAAAGCCATGGGTCGAGTCAATAAATAATGGAAACATCTTGACCTGTTCAATGAGGATTCATACCAAAAGTGTAAGAAAACAACCTTGATGAATATCTTGAGCGGAGGATCCTAATTCCTAGTATACTCTCCTACGAAAGAACAAGTCAGCGATTCAGTACAGGTTGAGAAACACTGGGGTACCTGACGTCGTACGGTCTGAGGAGACAGAGGGTGACAGAGGGCTTCAAACGAGTTTAAGCACAGGTAATTCAACCACTACGATAGATTGGTAGCATAAGTACTCTCCTATGTACGTTTTACGAAAGGTATCACGGTCCTCGTCCCACTCATGAAGTGTACCCGTGAGATCGACCGGTCGACCTTCCGAGGTTACCGGTCAGTTACTCCGACCGTCCCACTGGGGAAGATCCAGAAAAGAGGACCTATGTACCTCGACACCCAACACGGGTGATGAATAGTTCTGAGAAACGGTAACATAGAAGTGTTTCAGTCCAAGGTTGAACATTAAGAGAACGTGGTTGTCACCTAACGTAATTAAGAATCTCTTGACTCCTTGTGACCCACCCAGGACCTAGACTGCACCGGAACTGGGGAGTAGATCGGAACGATTCCCTTCTGGTACGGTAAGGTGGGACTGGGGTTCGACTCCCATTGCGAAGAAAAAGGAGGAGACTCGGAACTCGGGTGACGAGACAACTCATAGACGAAGTAGAAGGAGGGTCCGACGTTCCGGAACCCCTGTCCGAGTGTAGGTAAGGTAAGTGGAACTGGAACAGTGTTGTAAATCAAGAGACAGACAGGAAGAGGTTATGACATAACGCGACTGCTTGTTCCCTCACGAAGTTTTGTGGTTGGTGATTTTGGTCACAAACGTCTAGACCCGTAAAAAATTGGAAGACTTAAAATTATTTTACCTGTAAAAGGTAGGATCTTCACCGTTACTGGCAAAACGAAATGTTTCGACGTAGTCCATTCATTTCTACCCAGATGTTTCTACTGTTACAAAATAACTCCAGTGTGACCACCTTTTCTTGAGGGGTCAAAAATGGAAGACTTCTATCTAAGGGAAATCAATAAATAAATTGTCGACACTAGTGTCCATCTCTTCTATTGTTAAAAACGAGACCTGATTTATATATACTTTTCTATGTAAAGTGCTCCTTTTCACGGGTTCCGTTTTTGGCGAAAGGGGGATCCTGAGACCAATTCTGCTTGTTGAGGTCACCCGAGAGTCTCCTCGCACAGTATTGGTGTATCAGAGACCCCTACAGTGCTTTTACACACCTCCAGTCTGGTGGTAGGGGCGAGTCGTACTTTCTCTGTGAGGTCTTTCGACCCCTGCCGAAATATCTTACTTAGTGAGGTAGATATGACGTTCAGGGGTTCGTGAGTTCACATGTGTTCTAATTAATCTAAGTCTTGTGTCGAACAAAAAAAAAAAAAAAAGGAAATTACTGGAGGTAAGAGGAACTTCCCGTCCATGTCGTCGATCCGCTGCCGTTCTCTACAAGTGAACTTCCGGAACGAAACTAACTTCCGAAACGGGTGCACGACTTTCCGGGGAAGGGTCCTTTTCATAAGAGGTTGGTGGTAGACCCAGAGGAGTAATGACTATAGGTCAGAGGTGGTATGTGCACTGAACACCAGGTGTCCGGCTAGACCCGAGGCGTCTTTCTGTTCACGGTCGGAACCTTCTGGGTCTAAGGTCTTTACCTCGACGACACCAACCAAGGCATCTCTTTCTGTGACCGTTTCCGCAAGGAGGAGTCAAACAGGTTACCGAACCTTGTCAGGTCACTGTTCCGACGTCGAGTCCCTCCGGACCCTTCGACATAAGCCTCATGGTGTCGCTGGTCGGTGGGAATAGTCCACTTCACTTCAGCGAGTCAGGACAGACTGAGACGCTGGGGTACCTGACATCGGGTGGTCCGAGGAGGTAGGTACCTTAAAAGATCCGTTCTCACGACCTCACCCAACGGTAAAGGAGGAGGTCCCCTAGAAGGACTGGACCCCTAGCTTGGGCCCAGAGGGCGTAACGCCCGTCTGCGAAATGACAGACTCGGTGGTCCCTTAGGGTGGGACTAGTTTCACGAGGGGTTACGCCGTCGTGGTCTCTGTCGTACAGGAGTACCCTCATGAGCGCGAATTTAGGTAGGTTGTTCTTCCATGAGAGCCCGTCCACTCGTCTCCCTAGGAACCGGAAGTCGAGTCGTCGGTCGTGGACGGGTGCAAGTGGGTCGAGGAGGGAGTCCTCGTCCCGTCGGCGGAAGAAGAGGAGGAAGACGAAGCGGACCCCGGAGACGGACCGAAGACTTCTCGGAAAGAGAAAGGTCAACCACACGAAAAATCCGACCGAGAGACGTTTGGCAAATCCTAGGTTGGCCCGGTAAAAGAGTGTCTCGAAGGTGAGGGAGTACTATCGGGTCTTGACCCCGACCAAGTACACCCACTCCTTGGTCGTCGACCATAATCCCTTCCGGACCGTATTTCTTCCGAGGTCTTGGACACTTATTTCGGGTTGTCCGACGACTGTTACCACTACAGTCGGCCACAGTGTGTGAGTGCGTGGTCTTCTCAGGCCCAGTAGGTCCGTCGCAGGTCGCCGGGGTCTTAGGTGGAGTGGGGGAGGAGGAGACACCGGAGGAGCACTACGTACTGCGGGGTCATCCCCCTGACGCCCAGGGCCGGCCCCTGTGACACAACGGCGGTAGTCGGTTCGGGCGGGTGGCGGGGTCGACATGACGCCGGTGCCCTCCTATAGGAGACCCGAGTGTATCCTCCGTCGCTATTGCGGGAGGTTGTATGTCTTAGGTGGAGTTTCCGACCTTGGAACGACCGCCCTTTAAATACCTCGTTAAACCCCCACGTCGACCAAACCGGCTTTACCTTCGACCCACCACGGGCCTTGTGTCCCTGGACTCGGGGCGAGATGACTCGTCATCACTCCCAGAAGTCCGGGGGGTCGACAGTCCTGTGCACGTACCCCAAGGTGGGCAGTACCGCTAAAGTATCTCTCTCCCCGGTCTTGTACCGAATTTTTTTGTTTTGTTTTGTTTTGTGTTCCCGAAGGGACCACCGAGTCACCATTTATTAGACGGTCGGTTACGTTCTCTGTGTCCAAGCTAGGGACCAGGCCCTTCTAAGCTGTACGGAGACTAGTTGATTCGGACACATGGTGTCGATAACTCGGTCGTGAGACCTCGGACCCTTGGTGTTTATAACTCGGGTGGTGGGCGTTGGGGACTTCGGACGTACGGGGTCTCAGGTACGAGGTCGACGTTATTCTCTTCCGGGATGTCACTCTTCGTGACGTTGATCTCTTTCGGCTCGTCGTTGTCTCTGGGTCGTGTCATTTTTTTTTTTTTAGTGCATACATTGTTCGTGGCAAATAGGAAAGGAAATTTCCTGACGTCTCTAGTCAAGTACAGAAACTTATAAACCTGTTTTTGTTGTCGTTGTTTTTTGTGCATCCAGTAAAAAAAAAAAAAAATTTGGCTTCTTTGATTTCCATGGATTGTGGGTTCAACGTCTGACCTTGGAACTTTCGTCGACCCGTTCATGATTACCCGGGTATTTCGTGACGGGCCAGAAACGGACGACGGATTAATGAGTAGCCACACCGGAAACAAGTCGGTCACGGACGAAAATGTCGCGTCAGTTTGTTCCATCTTGACACAGGTAAATACCCTTTCAGTTTCTGGTTATTTATTTTTCAAATTAAAGGACTAAGAGACTTCAGCTACCCCGAATCTTTTATGAGTGGTTAGGAACGTTACTACCAGAAAGTTTTTTTTTTTTTTTTGACACACTCGTCGTGGAGCATAGTTTAAAGTAACGAGTATTTTCTCTTAGTCTAATACAATTCACTTTTTTTCGTCCCGTGTTACAGGAGTCACAAATGTTGATGTTTTGATAGACGACTCCCGTCTCCTGACCTTTGCACGTTAACGCTAGTCTGCAAACACTACCCCAGTCCCAGGCCCCTCTAAAAAAAAACGGGCAAAAGATGTAAAAGACGACGATGAAACCAAAATACCGTTGTCGTTTTTTAATCTATAGCTAGTCATTTTGTTAATCAATTAACAGATCGTTGAGGATCAGGGGTCTTGTTTCTTGTAGTGTCCTCCGAAGGGAGCAATTCGTTTAGGTAATTTTTGGTTCTTTAAGTTGATTCACAGTCTCCTGGCTCCCAGAGTGAAAGTAGACCTCCTGACAACTAAAAATGTCGACAGGGATCCTCGAGGTAATCATTTTTAATTAGGGAGTAGTCCAGAGAGGTGAACCACTTTAGAAAGTCCAGTAATTATTATGAATCCTTTGAAAAAGAGGTAGTCATACTATACTTTCCACACCGTTCCTTGACTCACGTACTCAGGAGAGAGACCAGTAAAGGGTAACAAAACTTTTGTCGAGCCCACTATGCTCGATCTAACGCGTGCCCCCGACAAATGTCTCTCGTCTGACGTGTTCTCCTGTCTTGGTCAGGACTGAACAACGTCGGGTGTGCCAGACCTACTCGTCCGGTCACGACCGAAAGGTAGGTCCCTGACGCAGGTTCCCTGAGTAACGACGACGACGGCGAGACAGACGACTGAACCTTCTTGACCCCAGCTACGTAAACGACTGACCCAGAGAACGGAGGAGAGAAAACGAGGAACGGTCATGGAAGGGACCGAAGGGAAAAAAAGGTTGGTTAAAAAGGTGACCACCAGGAGTCTCGGACGAGAAGCGGGAGATGGTGGGGGAGGGAGGAGGAACGTACGTAAAACAACGAGTTAATGAATGGATCTGTTGGTGACTACCTCGTTTTGACCGACATGGGAGAGGGCCCCGTGTCCTCTAAGCTCTATTTCCTCTCACCGAAGGGAGAGTCAAGTCAGGGAGTCAGCACAGGACAAGAAACACTGGGGTACCTGTCGTCGTGCGGTCCGGAGGGACAGGTAGCGGTTGAGGACCTCAGGTGGGTTTGAGTACACGTATCTCTGCCACTACGGTAGGTCGGTAGAGTAGGAGACAGTAGGGGAAGAGGAGAACGGAAGTTAGAAAGGGAGACCCTCCAATGTAAGGACACCCCTCCTCTGTACGTCTGTCCCTTTGCACTAAATTGAAATTACTCTACTTATAAGGGGTTCCGTCCGGACGCAAACCCGCCATAGGAATATACAGGGTATTTGTACCTTTGAGTCCTTCAGGTTTACACTCGAGTTCGTGAGGAGGGGGAACATCGGGTGTAAAAACAATTTCTGTAGCGACAGATATATCAGTCGTTTCGGACTTCCATCTACGGAAGGCGGGAGGGAGAGTGGGGGTCGTAGGACGGCAAGGTGGAATCCTAGTAGAGCAATTATTAAGGGAAGAAAGGCAAGAGTGGTGTTGACGGGCCGATTAGAAAGGGTACATCAGGAGATAACAGGATACACAAACGAGGAGGTGCCGGTGGTACGAGCCTCACTACTGGGATTTTGTGTGGGTTGACGTACCACGGGAGCGAATTTTTTGTAACCTCCGAGGGTAGTCGCTTAGTTCAAGTGGAGGGGCGGTACCGGAAATCGTGGTTGGAGGTGCACGTCGAAGTTGGTGGGTGGGGGAACCAGTGGAAACCCGCAATTCGCGGGTGGTGAAGGGTTCGCATACCACGAGTAGCTGTGGTGCAACCCAGTGCGCCGAGAGAGATAGAGCTTGCGAAAGGGTGTGGGATAGTCTTCCTCCTCAGGACCCTTTTCAGGAAAAGTAGCCAACAAGCACCGGGTTCAGGTCACCGTAAAAGAGTCTTAGGGGTGTGAGGGGTCTGAACGGGGACCCCACAGAGGAAAGACTTTTTACTTTTTTTCTCACACTCTAGTCCTCACTTTAGAGGTAGAGTGTCAACACCGCACAAGTCAGCGAGTCGACACAGACTAAAAAAACACCGGGGTCCGAGGAGACAGGTACCTTAAAAGATCCGTTCATATGACCTCGCACAACGGTAAAGGAGGAAGTCCCCTAGAAGGGTTGGGTCCCCAACCTAGGTCCCTAGCTTGGGACCAGAGAACGCATAGGACGTACCCGTCTACCTAAGAAATGGTGATCGCGGTGGACCCTTCGGGACCATAAAGACTTATGTCTGTTAAAGAAAAATTCTGGTTTTCTATGAGTATAAGAATTTTTAACTTTTTTTTTAGACTTAATTCTGAACTCTATATGAGTCTATTAATATTTGTTGTCATTTTAAAGTCTAATTTACTCCAGTGTGGGTAACTCTTTCGTACGACTGGTGTGGAAAGGACAGACTTTTTCAGGAAGACCCCATAGACTAACAACGAGGTTACAGACAAAGACCCCAATGATTACTTTAACTCCACACACACAAAAGTAGACATAATCAGTAAACGTAACTACTTTAGGAACTACTTTAGGAGAATTTCACGTCCACCTCCACTCCCATCCCTCAACCCTGCCCCCGATATCGGTGAGGGGACGGGAGGGAAAAAAGGAAGGTCTTGATTTAAGAGATGCTAAAGTGAAGAAGGGGCCCTACTGAATGAGACTGACCCTGAAGAGGGAGCCAGGAAGAGGACCTCCTTGTCCCCAGAAGTTAGGATTTACGACTGGGTGTCGACCGACCTCTGGTGCAATCCTGATACCCGTCGTCTACTTCCGTCAATATAGGGTGTTTGTCTATTTTATGTCACGACCAAGTAATAACTTTACATACGTCAGTCAGAAGTTCTGCCAGGGGTTTCTAGGTACGTAGTGACAAAAGTACGGGTAAGTCCCCTGTTATACGACAGGGAAGAGTATAACTTAGTCCCGACCGAGGAACACTGTCTATCTTACTCACCTGCACTGGTATAGACTGGAGACTCCGATCCAGTATTCCTACTCGAAGACGACTGTAAGAGAGAGACGGAGACTACGAGACGCGAACAACAACGAGTGAGCGAGTCAGCACAGACTGAGACACTGGGGCACTTGGCGTCATGCGGTCCGGAGGGACAGGTAGTGATTGAGGACCTCAAGTGAGTTTGAGTGCAGATAACACAGTCACTACGGTAGGTTGGTAGAGTAGGAGACAGCAGGGGAAGAGGAAGGTGGAAGGTAGAAAGGATTGTAGTTTCAGAAAAGGTTACTCAGTCGAGGAGAGTAGTCCACCGGTTTCATGACCTCGAGATCGAAGTCGTAACCGGGGACGTTCCTTACAAGTCCCAACTAAAGATACGAGACTTCTTCGGGTTTGACCGGGAACACTTCTCGGGTCACACCTTCTTGGACTCTGGGGTCGGACGTCGGTCAGGCTCACCTCTGTGGAAGTCTATAAGGGTCGAGATCCAGAAACAGAGGTGTACTCCGGGATCTCTTTGGTAGGGGAAAGACTCAAGGACTGAGTGACTTACCAACAAATATAAAACCCCATTTAAAAATTCGTCGGAATCGTCGACCTGGTTCCTCGTTTTACGGTTAATTAATCTTAAAAAGGGCTCATAATACAAGTGGTTTACACTCGTACGGGACTTCAGAGATTCCAGCTCGTCTATTTACGGACACCCTTTCTTATTGATAAGGTCCTATTCCGAGACATCAATCCACACTGCTGTCTGTCGATACATCCTATAACCAATTTTATTAGGTTCAGAATTTTTACGTATCATCCGCTGGTATGTCTACTTACGGTGTTCTCCCGTCCACATGTATACCTTTATCCCGAAAGTACCTGAATTGGAATCAGATAACTGAAAAAAAAAGAAAGTAAAGTGACTACTAAAACAATCTATAACTAGAGACGGATGTCTACCGAAGTAAAACTTCTGTCCTTAGATGTAAAGTTTTGTGCTGGTAGATCCTTTCTGAAGTCATCCTTTCCAGGGGATTGTCAAGTAAATTATTTCGGTATAAACATAAAGAATATTTTGTAAAAACATTACTTTTGTGGATGTCAAAGTAATGACTCTTTTTACCTCGGCTATGAAAGTTCGCAGTCACCCTGTTTGTAAAGGACTGAAAGATAGTGACGTACTTACGTCTACACAACAAATGAGTTAGAGTAAATAAAGTATTACCCTAATTTATTACGAAGTAATAAAGTATTACTTGTTTCATTATACACTAAAACTTTTTTTTCTTCGTTAATGTGAATGAACAGAAAGTGGAGTCTTAGGGGGAGGGGGATTATGTAAGACTGTAATTTTACCTGATTAAACAACCCATTAAATTTCAGTGGAGTTAGAGAGGTTCTTTCTACTTCTTTATCCGAAGAGTCTGGGGCCCCAAAATGACTAACGTTTAACAAAATGAGTTTTACAAAGAACGTTTGAAGTCCGTCAGAACAAGGACCTCTCGAAGAATGTGTGGTGTGTAAACCATGAAAAATCACCGACCAGTCACGTGTGCTAAACTAACGTGAATACCCACACTGTACAGGCCCTCTACCACTACCTGCCCCTTCGGACCGCACGACGTCAGGTACCCCAGTGTTTTTCAGCCTGTGTCGACTCGCTGACTTGTTGTAGTTACCCAGACTGTCGTGGCCTTGAAGGTTCCGAAATTCCCCAACGAGGGAACGTCACAAACTCGAAGGGGCCACCGCGCCACCATTTCTTAGGTTCACGGTTCCGTCCTCTACGTCCTCTGTCCCAAGCTAGGGACCCACCCCTTCTAGGGGACCTCTGCCTTTACTGTTCGCTGAGGTCATAAGAACGGATCCTTTAGGGTACCTATCTCCTCGGACCGTCTGATGTCAGGTACCCCAACGTGTCCTCAGTCTTTACTATCTCGCTGACTCGTGTGTGAACCTCAAACGGGGCGTGGTCGATCCTGAAGGGTCCACCGCGATCACCATTTCTTGGGCGGACGGGTACGTCCTCTAGGTTCTCTGCACCCAAGAAGGGACCCAGTCCTTCTAAGGAATCTCGTCCTTCACCGTTAGGTGAGGTTCTAAGAACGGACCTTTTAAGGTACCTGTCTCCTTGGACTGACCGATATCAGGTTCCCCAGCGTTTCTCAACCTGTACTGACTCGGCGACTCGTGCACTGTACCGGGCCTCGACGGTTCGTCTCCGACACCTTGAGTCGTCATCTCTTGACCGGACATCTTCAGTAGGACTTGTTGAGTCCTCGGAGAGACTTGGAGTCGAAAGTTTAGACATTTTACCTCGAACATAAACACAAAAAGAGTTTTCCAACAACACTCCTAGCCGATCTTATTACCTACTTTTCGTGAACTGGAACACGGACCGTATATCGTCAGACAAGGTGGGGCGAGGGGCGTCGATGCGGAGAGGACACTGGTTTTCACATCCAACCGATGATGTAATGGACCCTGTGTCCTCGTGAGCCGTCTGTAGTCGATCCTAAAGACGGGACGGAAATCAGGATATTTGTAGAATTTTTTACCAAAATTTTTGTTTCTACGATTTATTCTTAACGTAGAGGTAATGGTTGACGCATGTGTACGTGCGAGAGATGCAAGAGGACCTTCTGTGAAGGTCTTACCCACAAGGAAAGGTGTGAAGGTGCGACGTAGATTTCTAGGCTGTAATGGTGACCTTTTTTGAGGTCTAGTGACTTCCGAACGTAGAGTAAAAGGACCAGTCGTCACCACTCCTGCCTGTGTGACTAGATAATGTTTACCGTCACTGAAGGTTTCGGTGGACAAACGACAAAAAGGGAGACTTCTAAACGACGTTACCTTAAGATCCTTCTAAAGTGTGTTGACGGGGTTTGGGTGTAGTCTCCGATGTTATTGTTTAATCGACCTCTCCCTGCGACCGACACAAAGGTGCAGGTTCCACGGCTCCACCTTTAGTAAATGCTGTCTTGTACGTGAGAAACGTAATTCGTCTGGGTCAAATACGCACTGAGGTTTGCCTGAAGAAACTTTGAAGCGAAGGAGGTTCGGGTCAAGTGTCTCAGTCTACAAAAATATCCCCTCTTAAGATGTTGTCGACGTAAAAAAGGGGGAAGTTGTACGGTTTACAAAGAATAGTAACGTACCAGAGTTTATATAAAATGATACTTCAAAAAAAAATTTCGTGGTTATTGAGCGTATTGGAAATTGAGCGCTCACATTTGTACGATGTAAACCTGTCCGTCATTTAACACTGAGATGAAAATTTCGAGGAACCCAATCGGACCTATTTAGGAAATTGAAGAGTCGATCTCTCAGACATCTCTCTGAAAGCACCGAAATTATAAGGACCTCAGGGAGAACCGTGAAGGGTCTAGGGTACAACCCGCCCCAACCACGGGAGAGACCCCAGGTCTCACGGGGCCCGAGTAAAGAAAGGCCAGGACGAGGAACCATGGGACTCCGAGGGGAGGGGTCTACCAGAGTGTGAAGTGACGCACAAGGAACTCGTGTCCCTGACACAGAATAGTGGTACCGTAGGTGACTCAAGTCCTTCGATATTGTTCACAGGATCTGACCACACAAAATTTGTCGTTTGAGAATAAAGAGTCTCAAAACCTCCGACCCTGTAGTCGTGTCAACCCAAGATCCCTTTCGAGAGGAGGTCCAAACGACAGAAGAACGAGTGTATCGTGTCTCTCTCCCTCTCTCTCTCTCGGAATAATATTCCCGTGATTGGGGTAGTTCACTCCAAATCTGTACCCAAAGGGACCACCGAGTCTACCATTTCTTAGACGAATGTTACACACTCTGGGTCCAAGCTAGGGACCCAGTCCTTCTAGGGGACCTCTTCATTGACCGATACACGAAGTCATAGGAACGGACCTCTTAGTGTACCTGTCTCTTCGGACCACCCGATCTCAGGTAACCCAGCTTTTCTCAGTCTGTGTTGACTCGATGATTGTCTGTGTTGGGGTAGTCCACCCAAGGTAGAGTACTGGAGGTTCCCGGAGTGGAGGTTTATGGTAGTGTCACCCTCAATTCCAAAGTGTGTACTTAAAACCCCAGTGTTTGTAGGTGTTGTCATAGGGTTCTCGGAGCGTGCCAGGATCTGGTAAAGGGCTCTAGTTGTCCACTTACCACGGGGGACCTCAACATGTGACACCACCAGGTATCACACACACACACATACGAGATAATCGTGAATGAACAACTTATTTTGTAAATTATTTAATATTGTATAAAGACTAAATTTTTTAAATTATAGAAATAAATTTAATTCAAACCACAACAAAATATTATTACATTTTATTTTACGTTACGAATTTATCTTTTACTGTGACATTTAATTTCTGTAGGGAAGTTTCTTCAATTATCTAAAAAAAAAAGACTTACTGAGATTCGTACGGAATTTATAAGATTGTCCGGTTACCAAATAACTAGTCTTTTGAATTCATAATTTAATGACCGACTTATGACGGGATCCTTAGGGTAAACAGAAATCTAATATTCCACTAATTAAACTATTTATCGGTTCTACATAAAAGTAGAAACGTTGTAGATTTTCGTATTAGACTGTAAGTAGCAGGAAGAGATGTCTCTACAAAATTTCTTCATAGTCTCGGGGGTTAGTTCGGTGACTTTTTAAAGTCTCAGTTATACGGGGTTTAAGTCTATTCCCTTTTGTAGAGTGAATACGTGTGAATTTTTTAGAACAAGGGAGTTCTAACAATGGGACGACCTCTAAGTTGTTTAGGACAACTGAGACCTTTCGTCGTTTCTGCCTAAATTCACTTAGGCCACGAACTTCACCCTGGGCTCCGTCGAACGGTTCTAGTACAATAAGAAAACGAACCTTAGGATGTGGGGTACGGCGGGGAGTGGTGACGGGCCTTCGAGGGAGGAAGGAAGAGACGGAGAGAGGAAAGAAGGGTAGGTCGACGGGCCCCGGGGTTGGTCGACACGGCTCGCCCCTCTTCCTCTGGGGACCCTCCGGCGTGCACCCACCTTCCGGC
This sequence comes from Capra ibex, assembly GCA_006410555.1. Classification (NCBI taxonomy): domain Eukaryota; kingdom Metazoa; phylum Chordata; class Mammalia; order Artiodactyla; family Bovidae; genus Capra; species Capra ibex. Next base: position 6,822,301 of record SJYO01004576.1, read on the forward strand.
TCCGGAGACCCGAGTGCCTGAGTCGGTAAGACCCACTTCGGACTCTCTGGCGTCCCACCGGGCAAGACACTGACTGGCGGGTGGGACTGACACGCAGAACCACAACCCAAACCAGAGCCCCTACGACGGGACGTCGACCACCGAGTCGGCACGCCGAGGAGGGGGCCCTTTAGGGTCGACAGACTAGCGACGGGAAGAGGGGAGTGGTACCGGAGAGGATCGTAGGGAAGTCTCGCCCCCCTTGAGAACCAATCCCCTAGTCGGAAGACGAGATCCAACACCTGAGAACCGTACTCCCTTCCCAGCAAAAGAAGAAGTGTAGAACTAAGGACCACGGTCTCGGCCGTGACGGGACCGACCTCTGCGCTTCGCTTCCTTACTTACTCGTCGCCAGTTTGCTCTGTCACACGCACCTTCGCGAAACATTTGTCGCGACACCCTGCGTGTACGCGCAGCCACTAATACCAGAGATGTGGACGGCCCGGCCCCGGAACGGGCCCTGTCTCGTCCTCGAGACGGCGTGGAAACCTTTGTCTCCGACCTTCCGTCTTCCCTCGGCCGCCACCCCCGGACCCGGGGGTCCTTCGTGTCCGAGTCCACCGTAAGCACACTCCACAAGTGATCCCTCCCGGGAACACTTGTCTGGGGCCCCTTCCGCCCCGTCCTTCACCCTGGTCGAGTCTTCCTTCCCCCTACACTACGACGACCGGGGCACTGTCGGAACCGACAGGGGGTCCCGCGGGACTCGATCCTACGGGGAAACCGTAACAGGACTGACCCCGGTCCTACCGGACTGAAAATAGGGGACGTGACTAGTCTGCGACCTACACCTAGTGACTCCTTCCCTGCGCTCGAACCCGGTCCGTCTGGAAGTCAGAGATTTCCACACACGACCCGTCCCGCCCCCCACGGGCCGTCGGGTGGTCTCAGGTGGTGTCGTCGAAGAGTGTCTTGGGTCGTGGGCCCTCGTGGGAGCCTCGACTTCTTCGACCCGAACCCCTTGGGAGGTCGGGTCCCCTCCGTCGGACACCTTTTTGTGCCGGGACACACATGTACCCCGTGCCGCGGCAGAAACGACGGTGTCACCGAGACATGAACCGGTCCACGGTTCTGGGAGGTTTCAGGTCCGTCCCGGAGACGTCACGACCTTGTAAGGCAGAGAACGAGACCCACACCCCAGTGTACCTCGACACGTGAATGCTGTAATAGCTGAAAGGATACACGTAGCACGTTGGATGTAGCGTCGGTACGAGGAGTTTAATAAATTTTTCAGATAGCACAAGTTAGAAGGTCAGACGGAGGACAAAGAGGAAAATTTTGTCTTTTTGTAGTGACCCCAAAATGCTACGTGTTAGGACGGTTGGGGATCTATCTTTGTTTGTGAAATTTGATACTTAACTCGGTTCTATAGTTTGATTAGAAACCTAGTTTGGACTTAAAGTGAAACAGAAACCTGTGGAGAGGTAAGAGATGAGTCTGGGAAATTACCGGAGGGTAAAGGGAGTTTTCTTTGAAATTTTTGAAAAAAAAAATAAAACCTCTCCCCACCCTAACGTTGATAAAATTAAAAAAAGGAGGGTTTGAAAGTGACATTGAGATGAGACACGGTCGGTGACGAGACAGAAACCCGAACCTCTCTCGTCTCTTACTCCGGACCGGGGTACTCCCGTGTGTCAGACTACCCTTACAGGGGCGTGTACCCGGTCGATGCACCACCGTCTCGACCCACACACCTCGATCTCAACCCCCGTCCCCCTGTTCTGAGGTGTATCCGAAAGACCTTATTCAGGAGAGAACGGTCAAACCTCTCTAACGCTAGATTTACCAGACCGAACAGAGGACCTTTGGAGTAGAACGATACAAACAAGAGGTTTGAGGTCCAGTGGGACCGGAGGGGTGCCACTACCGAGGATACATCGGAAACACGCAGACATGAGAATGGAAACTTACGGGCGGGAAGGAATAGAAAGACACGTTTTTCCACCGAACGAGAGTCTAGGGGTAGGAACGACAACCTCCCAGTCACAGAAGGGAACGTGAGTTCGGAGGAAAGTGTTTTGGGAGAGACGTCACAGGCGTCCAAAGGACCACTGACAAGGTAATTTAAGTATTCCTCAGTCGATGACGAGAGACCGGAGAAAAAAAATTGTATATATATTGACGTCTTAACATGGAGAGTGGAACGTCTTGCAAGGAAGGTGTAGAGTGAGGAGAATTTGAAGATGAAGTCTAATCAGGTGTTCCCTAAAGAGACCACCCGGACACCGATTCTGAGGTACAAGGGTTACGTCTCCCGGGCCCAAGTTAGGGACCAGTCCCTTGATCTAGGGTACACGACGTTCACTTCTAGTGCACATGACGCTGATTCTGGGTCTTTTCAGTTTTGTTTTTGTTTGTTTTGTATTTATAATTTTTGTCTAATCGGGTGTTATGGTTCCACCCTTCCCCTCGGACCCCTGGAGTCCCGGACCCCCCGTGGAGGTCTGACTCGGGCTGGTCGTCTCTGGGCGGTTGGGGAAGGACGTCCCAACATGAGTCAGTTCAGAGAAACACAGAGATACCTGACATCTGGCGGTCCGAGGAGACAGGTACCTTAATAGGACCGTTCTTATGACCTCACCCATCGGTAAGGAAGGAAGTCCCCTAGTAGGGTTGGGTCCCTAGCTTTGTTTCAGTGGACACGGAGGACGTGACCGTCCGCCTAAGAAACGGTCGGTGACTACGAAAAAGAGTCCTGTCAAAATTCTTGGTCTAGAAAACCAACCCAAGTCTGGTGTTCGTTGGAGGTCTGGCGTCCTTTGTGTGTGAGCCGTTCGACGAAATTCCGACGAATTTCGACGAAACAACAGACCAGCGACGGTCGAGGACTGAACGCGGGTCGCGACGGGGGTCGAGGTCCCCTCCCTCGTAGGACGGTCATCAGAGGCCCCCGTAGTCCGTAACAGGGCATAGGAAAGGAATACTAGACCCTTCAAGAATCTCAGTGTGTCCCGGAGAACGCTCTACTCCCCTAAATTGTCGGTCTCACACAAAACAAAGGTATTTGGGACTTTAGTTAACCGAGAAGAACTCGGACGGTGTCAAGTGCCGACCCTCTGCTCTACGTCCTGATACCACAGACAGGTGGACTCTTCTTTTTTCAGTGACGTCTTTTAAGACTTTCGACTCCGAACTCCTAACTACTGTGGTTCTCCCTTTTAGTAGTAACGAAATCTTTCGGAAGGTCGGACAGGTGCGTCCAAGGGGAGTCGGCTAAGAGTGCACACACAGGTGAGACTCCGCTCCTACTCTGTAAACCACAATTACACAGAGACGTGGGGTAGAGGTCTCGGTTTCGTTTCTCCCCTGACTAATAAACATTTAAGTTTGACACACCTGACGGTAAGTTTCATTAACTGGAGGTTAGAAGAGAAATTATACAGTAATTTAGAGACCCATGTATAAACGACTACATTGTAAGTAGTACCCAGACACTTCTCGACCTTACATGAATTTCACGAAAAGAGTGTGGATGTCTCAGGGAAGTTTGGATGGATAGTCGAGAGGAGTCTCGGAGTGTGGAATTCCAAAGTCTCGGACACCTCCTTGACTTTGTTCGGAAGAGAGAGTAAAACTTTAACCGGTTAGTGTCTCCGTTAAAGTTCAGTCGCAGTACAATTTCTGTAGTGGTTTTATCTTACTCGATTATGTCTTTCTGTTGTTAAAGAGGGTTGTGGAGACCAATACGAAGCATATTACTACCGTTTACGCTACAATTTTTAGTGGGTAACACTTCTATAGTATTTGTGGTTGTTCGTGGAGTTTTCCGTAAGTTGTAGTGATTAGTAGGTCCCTTCGCGTTTAGTTTTGGCGGCGTAGTGGAGTATAGGTAGTTCTACTGATGATGGGGGGTTTTTTGACTTTTACACAACCGTTCCTACACCTCTTTATCCTTCCGAACACGTGACAATTCCCCTTACGTTTTACCACGTCGACGAAGCCTTTTATCACACCCCTAAGGAGTTTCACAATTTTTATCTTATTCGAATACTAGGTCGTTAAAGTAAAGACCCATATGTAGGACTTCTTGACTTCTGTCTCAGAACTTCTCTGTAAACATGTGACTTCAAGTATCGTCAGGACAAGTGTTATCAGTTTTCCACCTCCGTTGGTTTCACAGGTAGTTACCTACTTACTTGTTTCTTTTATACTTTATACATATACAACATATATGTTACCTTATAGTTAGTCGGAATTTTTCCTGCCTTTAGCATGGTGTACGATGTAGTAACGAAAACAACAAGTCAGTGATTCAGCACAGGCTGAGAAACTCTGGGGTACCTGACGGTGTACGGTCCGAAGGTACGGGAGATAATAGAGGGTCATAAAAGAGTTTGAGTACAGGTAACTCAACTGCTACGGTAGACAGTGGGGGAAGAGGACAGGAGTCAGAAAAAGTCGTAGTCTCAGAAAAGGTCGATCAGTAGAGGAACGTAGTCCACCGGTTTCATAACCTCGAGGTCGAAGTCGTAGTGAGGTAGGTCACTTATAAGTCCCAACTAAAGGAAACTCTGACTGTCGGAACTACGTGACATATAACATGTGATGTGGTACGTACTTGGAATTCCTGTACTGTGATTCACTTTATTCGGTCAAAGTTTTCTTGTTTATAACATACTCAGGTGAGTATACGCCAGGGATCTCCTCGGTCTTAGGGTCTCTGTCTGTCGTCTTCACGACAACAGTCTCCGACCCTTCTACTCCTCAACAACCAATTGCCTCTGTCTCAAAGTCAAAACGTTCTACTTTCAACACATCCGACCAACGAGTTGTCACACCGACGTGAACCGTTATGAGTGTGAATTTTACCAATTCACCACATATAACGTAGGACATATAAAGTGGTATTAAAGTGTTTCAATGTGTACCAACGGAGGAGTGTCATTACCTGACAGGTCATCACAGGACGCCCCCACACAGAGGGGGTCCCCACAACTCAGGAACCGACATAGAACGAGGGGGTACAGGTGGTACCAGGGACCTGTCCCAGACCGTTTATCTTCGAGTCGTGTCAAAATGATTTGCAGACTCCTTTTCTTCAGCTCTTCCTCTCTCCTTCCCTTTTTTCCTTACTTATCTTTTAGGTGTTTTCTATTTAATGTTTACCTGTCATTGGTTTACTCTTTTAAAAGTCGAAGTGATCATTAGTTTCTTTTCGGGTAATTTCATTGTTACTCAAAGGTAAAGAGTGATATTTTACTCGTTTCTAAAAATAATAATATTAAATTTATGGCTTTCGACCGTTCCTAAACAACTCTACCTATTGCAGTCTGTCTTAACCATGTAAAGACATTCTTTGTATCACCATATATACTTGTCGAGATTATTTTTAAGTATAGAAAACTGGGTTGTTAGGAGATAGATTCTTGTGTAGGAGTCCTTAGTTATTCTATGAATCTGTTTCTAAATCCCCTTTTCTACGAATAATGTCTCAGTAAATATTGTCAAGTTTCTGGTATCGATTTGCAGACCGTTTACCTTTTTACGAATCCATACTCTACTTTTTAATACATCGGTGATTTTTAGTATAGGATCTTTTATTATTATACTCTTTAAAATGTTACTTTATCTCTACAACTGTGTCTCTTCTCTGAGTACCCACGCCACCCCTACCTCTTCCTGCCTGTTTCACTTTGTCCTCGTGGCTTTACACATGTGTTGGTGGACATTTTGTCTAGTGGTCCCCCTCAAACGACATACTGTGTCCCTCGAGTTTGGACCCCCAGACACTGTTGGATCTCTGCACCCTTGGCTCTCCCTCAAAGTTCTGCCTCCCCTGCATATAGGTACCGACTAAGTACGACTACATACTGTCTTTGGTTGTGTTATAACTTTTCGTTAATAGAAGGTTAATTTTTTAAACTTTTATAATACAAATTAAAGACCTACTCTACTCACTGACTAAAAGGATATGGAAAGAGATCGAGGACTTTCACTTTCAGCGAGTCAGTACAGGTTGACAAACACTGGGGTACTTGATATGTCAGGTACCTTAAGAGGTCCAGTCTTATGACCTCACCCATCGGAAAGGGAAGTGGTCCCCTAGAAGGGTTGGGTCCAGAGGAAGTAACGTCCACCTAAGAAATGGTCGACTCGGTGGTCCCTTCGGGTTCTTATGACCTCATCCATCGGCTAGGGAAGAGGTCCCATAGAAGGACTGGGTCCTTAGCTTGACCCCAGAGGACGTAACGTCCACCCAAAAAAAAAAAAAATTAGTTGACTCGATAGTCCCTTCGAGAGTATAAGATTTTATTCGTAAACTATAAAAAGATTAATTTTTATACTAAAGTTTTTTCCTTTTATAATACAGTGATAGACTCGTAAACTTTCCCGAGTCACTTCCGTTTTCACCGTTCCGACAAGGGACAGGAGTTCGTCCCCACTACGCCAACCCTCTCGAGACGGGACGACGATCCTCAGAGCCACACTCCTACTGACCTGTCCTACGCCTTCCGAGACGTCTCCCCACCACGAACCCATCGCCACTTCCTAACCTTGGAAACAGAGATAAAGGTGGCCTGAACCATCACGAAGGAGACGGAGAGAAAGGGACTACAGTGAACAGAACCCGTGTAACGCACGAAATCCCAAATAAGAGAGACTCTAGATACATCCGAGTTGAGTTGGTTGTGTCCTATAAGAGATTCCAAATATAGGAATTATGGGAACGACGTCGTCCGAAAGTTCAGTCACGAATAAATTTCGTAGTGAACCGAACGTAAACGGTGACGTTCCTAGTGTAACGGGTCTCTAGCCCCGATCTTACACCGTTCTGAGTGTGAGAAACTTCCCGGCAAGGTTGTGTTCGAACCTCAGGGTCCGACGATTCGATCTTCCACCTACGGAACTGAGCTTTCACCCCTTTACTGGAGGTTAATTTTATTTATTTAAATATAATTTTTTTTTTTCTTTCACCCATTTACTCTGGGCATCTCCCCGTCACCGAACAGGGTCTGTCCTACGGTAGAGTCCCGGTCTCGACCCTAACCCAGGGTCGAGAGGACCGTGGACCCGACACACGAACAGGTGACTGGGGACGACGACCTCCTCACCGTACTGGGAGAGAAGGGCGGTCTTGTGGCCTGAGTGACGTCACCACGTTTTCCTCTGGTCCCGCCCGACGACCCTACAACCCCCGCCCCCCTCCACCTCCGATGAAAATCATGNACTTCCCGGCAAGGTTGTGTTCGAACCTCAGGGTCCGACGATTCGATCTTCCACCTACGGAACTGAGCTTTCACCCCTTTACTGGAGGTTAATTTTATTTATTTAAATATAATTTTTTTTTTTTCTTTCACCCATTTACTCTGGGCATCTCCCCGTCACCGAACAGGGTCTGTCCTACGGTAGAGTCCCGGTCTCGACCCTAACCCAGGGTCGAGAGGACCGTGGACCCGACACACGGACAGGTGACTGGGGACGACGACCTCCTCACCGTACTGGGAGAGAAGGGCGGTCTTGTGGCCTGAGTGACGTCACCACGTTTTCCTCTGGTCCCGCCCGACGACCCTACAACCCCCGCCCCCCTCCACCTCCGATGAAAATCATGCTCTTATACTCTCATTACTTTTAGTAGAAACACACGTGTAGTCCTCTGATAGACCTATAGAAAACTTTAAATATTAACTTTCTTTAACGTTAGATTTATGTTATATTGGTAGAAGATAAAACCAAAACATATTAAAGAAAGAACAAATAATTTCTTGATGTACAAGATCTTCGAAATCGGTTACACTATTTGTTTATTTTTTACACTTAATACTGATCATCTGTATTCTGATGATTTAATAAAAATCTATAACACAAACGAATGAATATTTCGGGTCCCCGTGATGGATCTCTTAATGACGACTCTTCTCTTGTCAAGTCCAGTCAACGAGTCAACACAGGCTGAGAAACGCTGGGGTACCTGACGTCGTGTGGTTCGAAGGGACAGGAAGTGGTTGAGGGTCTCGAAGGAGTTTGAGTACAGGTAGCTCAACCACTACGGTAAGTTGGTAGAGTAGGAGACAGCAGGTGAAGAGGAGGGTGGAAGTTAGAAAGGGTTGTAGTCCTAGAAAAGTTTACTCAGTCAAGAAACGTAGTCCACCGGTTTCATAACCTCAAAGTCGAAGTCCTAGTCAGGATGATTACTTATAAGTCCAGACTAAAGGAAATCCTAACTGACCAAACTAGAGGAACGTCAGGTTCCCTGAGAGTCTTCAGAAGATGTTATGGTGTCAAGTTTTCGTAGTCAAGAAACCACGAGTTGAAATATCAGGTTGAGAGTGTAGGTATGTACTATGACCTTTTTGGTATCGAAACTGATCTACCTGGGAACAACCGTTTCATTACAGAGACGAAAAATTGTACGATAAATAGATCCAACCAGTATCGAAAAGAAGGTTCCTCGTTCACAGAAAATTAAAGTACCGACGTCAGTGGTAGACATCACTAAAACCTCGGGTTCTTTTATTTCAGAGAGTAATATAGGTACCAAAGGGGGTAGATAAACGGTACTTCACTAACCTGACCTACGGTACTAGGATCAAAAGACTTACAACTGAAAATTCGACTCTTCTCTTACTGTGTCAGTTTACTCGGTTCCGTCTAGGAGTTGACCGACGTCTGAGTATTTTTCCGACCTATCCTATGTTGAGATATTCATATTCTGATATATGTGTGTATACATGTAATCAATTCGACTTATCTATATTCCCGACTATCCTTATTCACCTTTAATAGTATACGGGATTTGTTTCGATCTCCCTGTCGTGTACTCACCTTCGTCCTCGGACTGCAAGACTACCACGACCCCTGTGTTTCCACCTCCTCTCTGTCCCTACGACGGGAGTGGTCCGAACGTACGATGTCATCCTCTGCTGTAAGTACCTTCTTAGTGTATGGTACTTTGTAGTGGTAGCACTTTGACCGTTCTCCCTTCCATGGATCCCGACTCGCCCATTTCTTAGGCGGACGTTACGTCCTCTATGTCCTCTGTGCCCAAGTTAAGGACCCAGTCCTTCTAGGGGACCTCTTCCTTTACCGTTGGGTGGGGTCATAAGAACGGACCTCTTAGGGTATCTGTCTCCTCGGACCGCCCGATGTCACACACCCCAGTGTTTCTCAGTCGGTACTGACTCTCGGAATCGTGTCGCGTTGTGTGTCCCTCTAAAGGGGTACGCTTTCTTCTGTCTTTCTGTGTCGACTTTGTACGTCCGACTTATATTGATCGTTCCCTTAATTTGTTATTTTACACTTTTTGTTTCAGATTTTCTTGGTTTTCTTATGTAGTTCCTTACCAATCCCCATCTTAGAAAAAAAAAGGAGAGTCATATAATTTCCTTTTCTAGCGATCTGAACTAGTAGAATTGTAAATTTCGAAGACGTCCAATCCTATGATGGTCTTCGTTTTCATTTCACATTTAATGTTTCCTTAAACGTTAGATGTATTCGTTCTCAACGGTAAAAGTATATGTTTCTCGAAATAGGTATTTATTCTTTTTCTGTGTACGTGAATATGTGTCTATCCGAATCTTGTCCTACCAAAGTGTGTATGTACAATTTTATTTGTTTATGTTTCCGGTTATCCGTATTTTTACAAGTAGTCGTTAGACAGTATTTTCCATGTACTTAATGTCACCAGACAGAAGTATCTAAAAACGGGTACTTTAACCGTCTCTAAATTTACGACTACTTAATTTTACAATCCTTCCACCGTCCTTTGTCCACCTTTATATTTATCCATGTTAAAAAGACCTCCCGTTGAACCGTTTTAGATAGGTCACGAACTTTTCATACGGATAAACGATTAAAGCGAGTTTCTTAAATAGAACTTAGTTATACACAAACTCGTTTCTACCACACTTCCTATAAGTGAGGTCTCAATAAATGTTGTCTTGTTTTGACTTTTTTTAGAGTGTCGGATTACTTTACTTCCTACCGTCTGATAATCTGTCAATGACTTTTTGGAGTAATACCCCTGTTTTATACAAAGTTATATACCAATGGATTCTTTTGTTGTCCAATGTGTTGTCTTCTTAAACTCATCCCTCTGGTCTCCGTACTTGGGGAGTACATACCTTTGAACTATACACTGGATACCAACCCATCGTAATGTTAGGTCATCTCTTATCCTACTCAGTTACTTACCGAGAGTCCATTAATAGGTATACTTTTTTGTTTTCCTCTCGGATCGCCGTGTGGTGTCTGGTTGTGTAAAGTCCACCTTCCTGTTTTACACTTTTCTTTGAAATTTTGAAGATCTTCTTTTATATCGTATTACAGACACACTAGAGTCTCTTCTTGAAGAATTTTATGTCTCTCCAGGATGTTCGTATGTGATTTTAAAGCCATTTATGATGTTACACTTTGCAGTTTTTTTATATATATATATACATGTACCCTCCTATCTCGGTTTTTTACGTTTCTATCGTCGTCCGACCTTCTTTTACTTAAGTTACGTATATTTTCTACTTTTTAATGACGTCTTCGAAGGGTCCACCGAGTCATCACTTCTTAGGTGGACGGTTGCGTCCTATACACCCAAGCTGAGGACCCATCCCTGCTAGGGGACCTCTTCCTTTTCCTTTGGGTGAGGTCATAAGAACGGACCTTTTACAGTACCTGTCTCCTTGGACCACCCGATGTGAGATGCCCCAGTGTTTCTCGACCTGTACTGAATCGCTGATGTGTTGTTGGTGTCAATGGCGTCTTGTACACTTCGTCACGACGAGTCGAACAAGGGTTGTAAGACTCTGCCACAGGTCGTTTCCAGGAAGACGAGACATGGTAGACTCGGTTATCTTCCTCTCACTTAACCGAAGTCTTTGTTTACTTTCGGAGTAAGAAACTAGTGTCCTACCTCTCTTCACTCGTGTATAAGAAGGTGTGGTCGGTCACCCGCACCGACGACACGTCCCTAGATTAACCCCCTTCCCCTCCCCGCCCCGATAGTTCCCCCGCCCCGTTTACGTTACGCGTACGAGGCCTAGGTCACGGTCCGCGTCGGAGAGACACGTGCCGGGCGACGTCGGTAGAACTTAGAACTCCCGTCAGAAGACGAAGACGGACCTCCGACTCCACAGTCACACCGGTAAAACGCGGTCCTCGACACCAGACTCGACGACTCACTCCGAAGACGGACACTGGGGGACACTTGTCCATTGTGGTCTGACTCGTGTTTCCTTCTTTTGTTTCCAATCTAAATAATGGGTGTAAGGCCAAAATGAAGGGCCCCTAACAATTACCCCGAAACGACCACTGCTTCCAACTGCCACGTACCCTTAGTGGCCTAGAAACCTTTTCCACCGAGCAAACTCGTCCACGTCCACCCCGAACTCTCGGGTGTAAAAATTGTTCCAGGGTCCACTTCGAATACGACGACCGGGTGTCTGGCGGAAAACTCATCGTTCCGATAATTCCTGAGGATGTCTATTTATCCTTTACCGTTGGGTGAGGTCACAACAAGAACGGACTCTTAGGGTCCCTACCCCCGCGGACCACCCGACGGTAGACACCCCAGCGTCTCAGCCTGAGCTGACTTCGCCGAATCGTCGTCGTCGTGTCTATTTATTCTTTCCTCTTTATTCAGGTGGGATTCAGACCGTCTCCCAGACTTGTCGGCTACGAGTCTTCTATTTGGGATCCTCTTCCGTTACCGTGGGGTGAGGTCATGAGAACGGACCTTTCAGGGTACCCGCATCCTCGGACCACCCGACGTCAGGTACCCCAGCGCTTCTCAGCCTGTGCTGACTCGCTGAAGTGAAAGTGCGTCACCTCTTCCTTTACCGTTGGGTGAGGGCACAAGAACGGACCTCTTAGGGTCCCTGCCCCCTCGGACCACCCGACGGCAGATACCCCAGCGTGTCTCAGCCTGTGCTGACGTCGCTGAATCGTCGTCGTCGTCGTCGTCGTCGTCGTCCTCGCAATCGTAGAATCAACCCTACCCAAACACGACAGTGAGGCTCCGGGGTCTGTCTCTAAACAAAGAACGAGAACATTTCCTCCGCGTACAAGAGGCATCCACCCCCGTCCCACCCCGAGAGAGGAGTGTCGTCGGACCTCGGGTCGACGCCCTTCGGGACGGTAAAAGTGTCACTTTGACCGTTTCGACGAGAACCTTGACCCGTCGACCTTCTTCTTTTCTCCAAAAATACCCAGCCAGAACCTTTACCACTCCTGCGAACAAATAAGCGAGCCAGCACAGACGGAGAAAACACTGGAGCTCCTGACATCGGACGGTCCGAGGAGACAGGTACCCCAAAGGATCCGTTCTTATGACCTCTCCCAACGGTAAAGAAGGAGGTCCCCTAGAAGGACTGGGTCCCTACCTTGGGCACAGAGAACGAACCGTCCGCCTAAGAGATGGTGACTCGGTGGACCACTCCTGCGATGACGAGTGGAAAATGACCAATCTTGAGACTCCAACGTCGGTCGACGTACCCTCCGACCCTTCACATTAGGTCGACCTGGGTCCTTTTTCTCCTTGACGTAAACCACTCGTCGATCGTCAGACGGTGTGAACACTTCTCTACGAGTCACGAGATCATTGGTCCCTTTACGTCAATTTCGACGAGTAACATGTCGTGACAATCTCGTTCTATAGTCCTGACCTCGCCCACCGAAAGTGCGACTTATAAGAGAAGAGGTAGAGAAGTAAGGTACGTGCATAATGGAGGTTGTATGGTAGTCAAATGAAATATTACAAGCAATAAATGTCAAATAGAAGGTAGACTATTGAGGTGGTCCTGTTTCTATAAACAGATAATCCAATTGACGACATAAGAATCACAGGTGTCGTGACGGACTTACCTCCACGAAGTCCACTGCAGGAAGGTTAGTGGCGTCGTGTCTCGGGTCCGTGGACTGTACACTCTCGTCCCCGAGGAGTCGACAAACCTACGCAGGTGGGATATCGAGAAGGGTCGATTCCGGGGTCCTATTCGTGTGGACGAGACAGTCGGGTCTAAGGGTCAGGTCTCATAGGTCCTCCTATTGGTTCCTGACAACAAAAATCGGAGGTTTCAACGAAATCAAAAATTTCAACCAATAAGTCCATATCGAATGTAATAATGTTTTTTGACCTTTTAAGAATTTCTCCACCCTTATGGTCTGGTGGAATGGACGGAAGACTCTTTGGATATACGTCTAGTTCTTCGTTGTGAATCTTGGTCTGTACCTTGTTACCTAACCAAGGTTAAACCATTTCGTTATGCAGTTCCGACATATAACAGTGGAACGAAGGAATTGAATATACGCCTTATGTAGTACTCTTTACGACCCGACCTACTTAGTGGTCGATCTTAGTTCTAACGACCCTCTTTATAGTTGTTGGAGTCTATACGTCTACTATAGTGAGATAACCGTCTTTCGTTTCTCCTTGATTTCTCGGAGAACTACTTTCACTTTCTCCTCTCATTTTTCTGACCGAACTTTGAGTTGTAAATTTTTTGACTCTAGTACCGTAGGTCAGGGTAGTGAAGTACCGTTTATCTACCCTCTTTTTTTACCTTTGTCACCGTCTAAAATAAAAGAACTTGAGGTTTTAGTGATACTTGTCACTGACGTGGGTACTTTAATTTTCTGCGAACGAGGAACCTTCTTCTCGATCCTGTTTGTATCTGTCACACAATTTTCTTCTCTGTAGTAAAACGACCGTTTCCAGACATATCAGTTTTGACACCAAAAAGGTCCTCAGTGCATACCTATACTCTCGACCTGGTTATTTCTTCCGACTCACGACTTCTTGACTACGGAAACTTGACACCACGACCTATTCTGAGAACCCTCAGGGAACCTGACGTTCCTCTAGTTCGGTCAGTTAGGATTTCCTTTAGTTAGGACTTATAAGTCACTCTCCTGGTTACGACTTTGACTTCGAGGTTATGAAACCGGTGGACTACATTTCTCGGCTGAGTAACCTTTTCTGGGACTACGACCCTTTCTAACTTCCGTCCTCCTCTTCCCCTGTTGTCCTACTCTAACAACCTACCGTAGTGACTCAGTTACCTGTACTCAAACTCGATTGAGATCCTCTATCACCTCCTATCCCTTCGGACCGAACGACGTCGGGTACCCCAGTGTTTCTTAGCCAGTACTGAATCACTGACTTACTATTGTTGAAAGTATTTCATTTTAAGTGAGGAAAATTCACATGTGAAACCACTATATATGAATATCAGCACTTTTACATATCAGTACTTTGGCAGTAGTGTTGACTCTTTATTTCGTAAAGTAAACGGGGAGTTTCAGTGGAGGATCCGGTGGTTCGAGGTCGATGTGACAGCGTGTCGTCCTCACCGTCCGTCGTGTAAGAGAACCGAAATGACACACGAATAACCTACTGACAAAAAGGATGAGACCCTTAGCGGAAAGAACCCTCAAGACCGACTCCAGACAAAAGAGTAATCTGGTCTTCGAGACACACTGAACAAGGATCGTATCAAGGATCGTACATCATCCACGAGTAATTTAGTGACAAGTTATTTACCTTACACTGCCTCGTACTACCAGACCTCTGAGACCGAAGTCTGTGCACACTCTTTCAGCGTATCGAAGAGTCGGAGTAAGGAAAACTTATAGTCTATCAGTGTGACGGGTAGTCTTCCACTTTCCGTATATATATATCGACCAGACCTAATTACGGGAGTCAGTACAGAATTAAAGATTATTTATAAATAGTTCGGGGATGACACACCATCCGTGACAGGATCCACAACTCCTACACTTCCCCTCGTATACATCTATGTCGGACATACGACTACCCCAAATGGTAGAGAGTCCCCCTCCGTTCTACCATTTACACTACTAGTGTGTGTATTCACGGGACCATCTAGTACCGTGCACAGGATCTTGGGTGGGGGGAGGAGTAGGGTAGTTACCAGGATGTCACAAGAGACCCCGTACTCAACGGTAGAAGAGAATCTTAGTAACGAGCCCTCCCCTTAATGAGAAGATAGTACCAATAAACGATAGTTCCAATCTCTACAAGACTCTTAGTAAGACAAATATCATTATCACCTAAGAAGACTTTATTTGCGCGTCTTCCGTCTTTACCCGTTTTGGTGGTCGACCAGCCCAGAGACATTATTAGAGACCGAAATTTTGTTGTTTTATCTGGAAAATCTATTTGACTCGTCGGAGTGTTTCCAACAGGACTCTTAAGTTGGACCCCTGTGAACGGACTCTTATGGTCTTTAAAAGTGACGAAGGGGGAATGGGAAGTTACTGAAATACGAACCCTTCCTTCGAATGACCGAATATTTATAAAGGGTAATACCTTGAAAGACCATTCGAGGAGTTCATTAAAATCTAGAGTCGATCAAAACAAGAGGGACGACGGGTTATGTTATAGAAGGTGCCGACGGCATGACTTCGCTAGATCTCTTTTCTCTTTAATTCTGTTAAAGAAGCGCAGGACATTCGCAAACGAACACTTACGTCCGACAGGACGACAATCTATTTAGTCTATACATTCTTTTGGTGCTCTTAGTTTCAAGTGTAGGTCAACCCGCGAAATCTGCATGTAACGCTTCCAACGATGTTTTACACTATTATAGGAAGGTTCCTATACTGATTACTCTGATGCATATCGTGTAACCTCTGTCGAGTTTACACATTAATAACACTCTTAAAGTGTCTGTGTATTTATATTACTAGAAGTCGATTCATTTAACGATCGATGGTTACTTTATTTATCCCAGGGAAGTCTTAAACTTTATTAAACCTCACCATCCACCACCCTTTACTAAGTGGAATCGACGACAGAGACCTTGTCATTATGTCTTTATATAGACGGTCGAGACCACGAAAACGTAACAAGAAGTAAAGGGCACCTCAAACAGTCTTCTCGAGACCCGGGACGACGGAAGGCGGGGGAATAAGACTATCCGGAGACGCGTCGTACCGAACCACGACCCATCCTCGTCGATTATAACAAATGGAGCCAGCCGTACGGTCGGTATTATAAAAAGGTTCTTTGTGACTACACAAATTTCCAGTCCAACTATGACTAAACTGCCTTATTGTATTTAAGTAGAAAGCTCCTCATTTTACCACATGTACTGAACCAAATTTCCAATTTGACAAAAAACACGTGACCCATCCAGTCTCTATCTTCTGAAATTATGTGTTTCATATTAATGGACAAATCTATCTGTGTCTCTACACCTGGTCCCAAACCTAAAAGCCTCTCTACAGACTTTTGTCCTTAAATAACTGTAGAACAGTAAGAACTTATATAAAGTAAGATTCCCCCTTTTTAAGATGTTTTCACGAGTCAATCTTCCTCATAGAGAAAGGATGAGGAACAATCCACAGACAACCCTAAGATCCTCAACGCAAAGTCTCGTGGTCCTCTCAGACAGGAGTCTATGTTTTTGGGAAGTCCGGGTTATTTGAGGGGTTATGTTTTGAGTATGTCATCCGCTAAGTAACCATCTACTTAATTAACCACCGTCAAATCAGCGATTCAACACAGGCTTAGGATACTGGAGGGGACGGGTACCCTAAAGGTCCGCTCTTGTGACCTCATCCAACAGTAAAGGAAGAGGTCCCACAGAAGGACTGAGTCCAAAACTTGGACCCAGAGGACATATCCGCCAGAGGACGGAACGTCCACCTAAAAAAATGACTGACTCGGTGGTTACTTCGGTCTATTCACTTAATTTAGGTAGAAAAATAAAAAATTGGGTGTGTTACACACACAAACACACACACACACACACACACACGCGCACGTGCGTGCGAGTCAGTGAAGTCAGCACAGAGAAACACTGGGGTACCTAATAGGTACCCTAAGACACCCGTTCTTATGACCTCGTACAACGGTACGGGAGGATGTCTCCTAGAAGATCTGGGTCCCTAACTTGGGGACAGAGAATGCCGCGGACGTAACCGTCCTCCCAAGAAATGGAGGTCTCGTTGAACCTTTCGGGCCCCTCACCACCATGAAAATAAGTTTAGTAAAATTACGGAAGGGGGTCCGTCGTGAGTGTGCACTCTTCAATAGGGTCGGAGAAAGACGGGGGAAAGACGGGTTCCCTCGGGAAGTATGGAAAGCACATATAGCCTCGCGGTCCACTCTCGTACTCGGGTCCCTTGTGTTACGTCTCTCTTCCTTAGGAGGTGCACGGGAAATCGTTAGTGTGGAGTGAGCTTTCAGAGTAAGCATGGTGTAAGTACACATAAAACTATCCTTAAGGTACCTTTGTCGTCGTCGCAATCAAAAGAAAATTTTCCTTACTTTAAGATATGTAGCTATTGAATCTGTATACGTGTTCTTATATTTGACCTACCTCTCTCAAACCCCTATATCCATCGACTAAGTCAATCCAAAAGTGGACACGGGAGATGGGTGGACTCTACGGTGTACAGAAGAGACCAGGAGGTAACTCGTAGAACCCCCGTTTCTCAGTCGGGAGTCCCAAGCAAGCTACTTACTGACTCACCCAGTGTATAGTTATGTTCAGTCTCATTACGTCACGGGACGCCCCTCGTGTGTCCTCCCACGTACTGAAGATCTCTCCGAAGGTCTTCGTCCCCGAAGTGTTCCCCAAAGTCCGACTGAGGATTTCCCGTCTGTCCTCCGCCGTCTTACTCTTTCCCGTCCTTTCACGGTCCACCACAGACTCCTCATTCCTTTAGACAGGTCTCATCGTGTGTTTCACCCCTCCCTACATAACCATCAACTCTAAAAAAAGAAAAAAAAATTTCATCAACTTTTCACCAAGGAGAGGATATAAAATTTCGTGTTCTTACTGTTAAAAGTCAGGTTTAACGTTTGTCCTTATGACCTCACCCAACGGTAAAGGAGGAGGTCCCCTAGAAGGACTGGACGTAACGTCCGTCTAAGAAATGGACGACTCGTCAGCCCCCTCAGACTACTCTCACTTCCGAAACATATAGGGGTCTTTACTCTACCCTTATAACCACCTCGTAGATAGTCCTCCGCCCGGGATCCAAAGGGGACCTAGGGTAGGGTTCTCATTCACAGAGACAGAGTGACTCAGTGTCGATTTAGGGGGAGAGGAGGGACTCCGGTGACGGTGGGTAAACCTGTTTATTCCTTCGACTTCGTGCCTTCTGTCCGTCACTGACCGGGTCGTCCTCCCCATCGTGCACCCGTCCAGAAAAGGACGACCTAGAGTGATCCTTAGACAGGTCAAGGGAGAACCCTCACCTCACCGGTCCCGTCCGGGACGTACGCACCGGATCCGTAGGGTGTCTTGTAGATCTCATCCCTGTTTCTTCCGAGGATCTCCGGTCAAGGACGGGACCCGGGGACAGGTCTCGTTTCTGTTCTCCTGAGACTTCTGGGAGTCCTGCGTAAGACAGTTCCCAACGACTCGCAGACGACAACGGGGTTCCTACGTGTGAGTCCTAAAGGGTCTTCCACAGACTTATCAACGGACACTATGTAGTCGGAGGGATTTTTTACACAGTGCCGGTGTTGAGTGGGATGTCTACATCCTGACTTCGGTCCCTAGCGGGTGATTGTCACGTCCTACCCCTCCCCCCAGGGACCTAAAGACGAACTCAGTAGCTGTCACCCCTCGTCGACCTTCGGCGCTCCTGACCGAAAAAGGTCATAAAAGATTTCGTTCGTCCGTTCGACCACTCGCGGTAACACTCCTCCATTATTGAGTCGGCCTTTGTTCACAGTACTAAGTGTACAGTACCGATTACAGATCGATTATAGGGGGTCGTCCCTACTCGTTAATGTTTAAGGACTTAATAGAAGGGACAGACATGGAGTTTGTTTGTTCGTTAGTAGACAAAGGAATCGATTGGAGGGGACCCCACTCTACCGACTTTCCAACTCTCTCTGACCCGGAGGCTCCACCTCCGGACCGCAACGGTGAAGGACCGACACGCAGGACCCGTTCAAGGACGCTCCAGGGGTACATTATTAATAAGAGTATAGACATTATTATATGAACAGGGTATCCCAATGACACTTCTAATTTCTACTAATAAACGATTTTCAAGGAACGTGTATATTCGTATATTATTTGTAATCGACAATAAAAATTGACTTTTAATTTAAAATTTTTAATCCTATACCTATAATTATCTATTTTCATACGAATCTAAAGTGTTTATACAAATTAAAAAGGTTCAAAATACAAAATTGTTCTCTCGGTTTAACTTAGTTGTCAATGTGTACGGTTGAGGAGACCGGTTCGTTCTTTCGCTTTTGTTTTAACGAAAACCTAAACCGTTTATATAACACAAGAAGTCGTCAACGAGGGTCCCCGAGTCCAGTAGTCGATCCGAAAACAATAAACGTGTAAAGTTCTTTCTGGGTTTATCTTTACCGGTCCCAACCCCCTATAAGTCGTAGAGTGTAAATATTTTAGTTTGGAAAAATAAAAAAGTATCTGTTACGAAGTACATTAGGAAGGAACTTTACGATTACTCTACGGTCCTCTAAAGATCCAAAAAGGTACCCCAACACAAATCGTTATCTGACTAAACACAAATTTCTACCTCACACACAGAACGGGAGAACTCGAGAAGTATAGTTTCCGGTAGTCGCACTCCTGACACTGACCCTAGGACCCCACAGGGACGCGTCAGACCCAAGTTCAAGAAGTAATAAACACTAAGAACCAAAAGTGCCTATAACTTTCACCACCAAATCGTCACTCACGAAGGAAAAGAAGTTAATATTTATTAAGTTTATCCTAAATCTGAGTGGGCGTCGTCGGAATCATTTCCTTCTAGACAACCTGACGTCGTACCTTCCGACTCCTTAGACCCAGAGGTCCGACTCACCAAGAGTGGTCTCACCCCTGTCACTACCCTGTCAGTACACCGGAAAGGGTCCTGGGGGGAGGTAGAGAAAAACGTAGACGGGTCTAGAGAGAGAAGGGAGGGGACCCAAGGGTCAGAGGAAAGGTAGTGGTCGGTGTGTACTGGGTAGTGTTGAAGGGGTCGGGGGAGATGTATTTGAGTGTTAATTAGAGGTGTCGGTTGACGGGGGTAGAGAATCAAAAGAGTACGACTGAAAAACTCTTTCCTTAACGTATCCGAGTCGAGTGGAATAGTTTACTTCCGATGTCTAGGACTCAATGACTGGTCGGACATCTCCCCGAGGGAACTCTAGTCACCAGACGGACCCAAGTCCCTTCTCCACCTGACTCCCTTCTCTCTCCTCTTACGTAAAGGGACGTATTTGGAAACCCTCCCGCCCGTCGTACTTTGGTGGATCTTTTACGGGTTTCTGGTCAGGACGTAGATCTGGGAAGGACGGAGAAAGGGTGTACGGCTCTTCCAACAACTGTGAATTCTTTCGGAGACCTCGGAAGAGAGATGAACCTGGTCGAGGTAGTCACGGAAGAGATATGTCCGAAAAGACTAACAAACAAAACAATCACAACGGGACCGGTCTACCTCACTTCCTGAACCCGTCCCCCTACTCTGAACCGGACACGTAGACTTCTCTTCAAGGGAAGAGACGAGGAAAGGAAGGAGTAGGTCACGGGAGTAGAGAGACTCGGGTCCAAAAGAGTAGATGATGTCCTACATAACTTTCGAAGACAGAAGGACCCTATAACCGCTTTTAATCCACTCTATGTCCGAAACTTTAGCCATCTCTCGAAAAGTTCACACTGTAATAACACTTATTCGTCCCCTTTCACCCTCCCTCGGAGAAGGAAACTTCCTAGGGAAGGGGAAGGGGGGTACAGGGGTTCGATCTCAAGCCGTCACTCCCAGAGTGAAAAGCCCCGTACTCCTCCCAACACCGATGCCGACCTGGTCCGGTAGACCCGACGGTCAAACTTCTACCGACGTCAAAGGAGACGTCTTCCCGGGTGACCGACTGTGAGTCATCGTCTGTTACAGGGGGTGAAGGAGGGTCGAGGAGAGAAACCCTTGTGTCCGGACTCGGATAGGGGAGTGACGGAAGAGTAGCATACTCTCCCCACGACCATCGTCCGTCAGTCTCTAGGGAAGGTCTTCGAAGACGTAGTCTCCTGTAGCGACGGTGGGGGGTGCATACTGAGTGAAGAACCCAAAAGGACGACTGGAGACGGGTGAGGAAAACCAGTGTGACCACCGCCGAGTCCGGACCGTTGACCTCTAAGCAACTGAGTCTTCGTCCGGACCCCTCACCTCTGGCCTTCGTCCTGTAGTTCCTAAGGTACTTGGTAGTCCCTGGCACCAGTCGCACACGGTGACTTTTGTTTTTCCCTGAGCGGAGTCTCGGGGAGTAGGACGGCGTCTACCTTCCACACCGATTTTCTATACCAGACTACGAGGGAATCCCCCACCCTCGTTGTCTCGGTAACGGGGAAGGACGATTGTTCGTCGTGGTAGAGACCGGTAGACACACTTGAGTCTCGAGGAACCCGGAGGAGTTCGTGGGCTGACGTACGTTCTTGACACCTCCGGTGACCATCGACTCACTCAGGACACCGGGGAAGACATGAGCACCACTGTCCACGGGTCTCGGGTTCAGGACGTGGCAGAGACACCGGTCTGAGTCTCGTGCACCACCCCCTCGGTCCCTTTGCACTTTTCCCCGACGACACAGATCTGTGCGAACCTCCCAGTCATTCTGGCTCGCACGGACGGACGAAAGGAGGGCGGGGAGGAAGATCGAAGGGGGAAAGAAGGGAAAGGAAGGTCTGTAAATGGTTCTACTAGTTCACGGTCGACGACATAGACGACCACTGCTACGATACGAAAAGATTAGGGGAGTTCCGAAAGTTTGATAAAGACTGTGTACTTATAAGTCAGTATCACATCGTCACCAAGAGTTTACCACCACTCGGAGTCTGGGTGGACCTCTTGATCAACCTTGTGACTGTGATCAACCTTGATCAACCTTGTGACTGTGATCAACCTTGATCAACCTTGAGGACAAGAGGACAAGGACCTCTACGCGCAAGGTAGGGACCCAGCCCTTCTAGGGGACCTTTTCCTTTACCGTTGGGTGAGTTCATAAGAACGGACCTCTTAGGGTGCCTGTCTTCTCGGACCGCCTGGTGTCAGGTACCGTAACGGTTCTCAGTCATCTGTGTTGAGTTCGTTGAATCGTGCGTACGTGTCCTCCACCCACCTCCCGCAGTCCCGTCTACTACTCGACCAGGGGGTTTCCGCCCTCCTTCGGTCCACTTCTGCTCATCCTTCTCCTCGTCGACATTTCCGGGACTCCACTCCCTCTCAGACCTCCTCCTGCACTCTCGACCAGTCACATCGGTCTCGGGTAATTTCCCATACCTCAGTTGTTCCATTCTCCACTAGGACCTTCTGAGTAATCTTCAATCCAGTGACTCTTTGAAGAGACGGAAACCTCCCGTTTGGTGACTTCTCAAAGTACACCTCGAAAACGCCTAGTTCAGTCTGAATACAGAATCCTGTCAACGAAACCTCCCATCTCTTACGGTCTCCTTTCTTTTTATCCTTCGGTAACATAATTAGGTCCGTTCTTCACGACCCCCGGTCTTCGTCCCACGACCGTCCGCGACCCTACCTCTCCTCTGTCTCGACCGCATCCGGACCGTCTACCTCATCTGCCCTGAACCTACGTCCCCACGCCCCTCCCCTCCCTCCTCAGATCTCGCTACGGACCCTGCACCTCCCCTGACAGAACCACAAACCCCACCTTTCGTCGTCTGTTTCGCAGAAAGTGTGGTCGATCAGACGGACCCAAGGTCCCTTGTCTAATACGGATTTTGTACGACGGGCTCTCGGAAGTGACCTCCCCGTAATTAATATTCCCATGGTCCCGTAGGATCCCGTGACTACGGTCCTTGCCCTGTCAAGAGTCCTCTCCAGAGGTAGTACTGTGCCTTCTTCCACCGACGGAGAATCGAGGAAACCGAAGGAAGGAAGAGAAACGTCTGGATTGAGGAGAGAAGAGAATAGACCACGCCAGATTGACGGGGTGAGAATGGGGCTCTATAGTCGAATATCAGAACGACTTCAGATCCAAGTCTTAGGACGGTCTCTCTTAAACTAACCAGATCGAACCCACGTCACCGGTCTAAATCGGTTGTTTCTATTTCCTATGGATTTATAACGTAGACACGTACACACGATTCAGTGGAGTCAGCACAGGGTGACAACACTGGGGTACTGACATCGGGTGGTCCGAGGAGACAGGCACCCTAAGAGGTCCGTTCTTATGACCTCACCCAACGGTATGGGAGGAGGTCCCCTAGAAGAGGTCCCTAGCTTGGGTTCAGAGAATACAGAGGACGAAACTGTCCACTCAAGAAATGGTGATCGTGGTGGACCCTTCGGGTTTATAACGTACCGTCGTATGAATATGTTCTTTACTGAGTAACAAATAGACTTTAAGTCTAATCGACCCGTAGAACACAAAAAGACCGTTAGGATTGCATCCTGTGTACAACGGGGAATCCGACGAGTCAATACCGGTCTCCCCGTCCCATACCGTCGACGACCCCCGTGACGCGGACACCACCTTCCTTATCGAGTCTTTCTCTCCCAGGTTCGTCTACGGGACACGACCCCCTTACGAGGGTCCGACACCCCACCAGTCCTCCGGATCGGAACTCACCACCTCAGAGTCGTCCTCTCTCGTTGAGTCTGAGTCCCTTCGACCCTCCTCTCTCAAGGACCTTTAGAACCAGAGTCCGAGGGTCTGGGTCCGAGTCTCGTCTTCAGATTCGGAGTTTCCTTCTTCCCGTGGCAGGTTCCACCCTCACCTTCACACCCAACCGATGATCCTCCAGCGTCCACGTCTGGCCCAGGTCCCTTCGTCCGTCTAGGCGAGCACCCGACCCGGGTCCCGTGTCCATTCTCGCCCGTACCCCTGTCACGACAGGACAGACGAAGGGGCCGACGAGACCCCTCCTGCTCCTGGCGACGAGGCGTGTAGGACTACGACGGGTCGAGACTCGTCTTCGAGTAAACCAAAACGACGGATTCATCTAACCTGAAATCAAAGGATTTCACCCCATCCCTACAGTCTTGACCTGTGCACCGTCTAGGGTCTTACTCCGAGACTTCGAAGTAAACAGGAGTCCCTTCGTACCCAGGACCTCAGGTCCCGCCCCGGGTCGACCCCACCTACAGAGACAGTGTCGGGGGTGATCTCCTGACGCCACCGACCCTCGAGGGACCCCAGGAATCTCTACAGAGTGTACATGTCTACCCCTGTGGCTCCGCGTGTAAATGTACACAGAGACTCGTCACTCAGTGGACACTTTCTAGCGTCAGTCCCAAGATTAAGTGCAAACTCCCGGAGACTGGTCACGAGTGGGACTTCATAACCCGATGTTACGACATAAACGTGTTTGAGTCCCCTCCGAAGTGACGTCTAAAAAGTCGTTCGACAAATTTCGTGACTCTGTGATGCCCCTCCGCACGCCAGGGGCACCCACTTAGGACAGGTAGGCCTCCGGTCGAAGGGAGTTCCTCTCCCCTTCAAAGGTGAACGAGAAGTCAGAAAAGGAGGATGCACACACCTTAGGCTCTCGAACATATTACCGTCTATTGTAGAGAAGTTCTTGAAACGGACCTTCCTTCGCGTCTTCTTGTTCTGGTTTTTTTACTTTTTACTTATCGTCCTTCGTAGTTGGCGCTCTCACTTCTCTCCTCCTTTGTGTGTGTGTGTGTGTGTGTGTGTGTGTGCACGTGTGGAGCTTGTCCTTCGGAAGGGACGAACCTTCACCACACCGGAGAGTGGTGCGCCCACCGGGAGTCGACCTGTAGACGTCTCTGGCGGTGCACCCGTAAGTGTCTTTGGTAATGGACCAAGTCTAATACCCACAAAAAACAAAAGAAAAAAGGTAAAAAGGTCTAAAAGAGCTGACACCAATGGAAAATATTACTTTGTTACAAAAAAAAGGAACAAACAAACAAACAAAAAAAAAATTCTTCCTTTTGGGTTCTACTCATGTAGGAACGTGGGTATTTCACTCACTGAAAAGTCCACTGTCTCTCATGTGCCCTTTCCCCTTGTTCCACTACCAAGTCTCTCAATTCTGAGGGATCCTCAAAGGTGAAAGTCTTCGTACACCAACTGTGCCAGTTATTACCCGACTAGTAACCCTGGTTTTTTTATTAAACCTTATTTCCAAGGTTGTCACCATACATTTAAAGTTCTGATGAGTCACAATCGGAGAGAGACAGAGAGAGGAAAAAAAAAAAAAAAGATGTCTTTTTCATGTTTAATTAAGTCCATTTTAGTGAATAACAACTTTGTTAATACTCGGACCGGTCACTACTTTGTCCCGAGCCGAGGAGACTCACTTAAACTAAAGGATATTAGTTAGAAGACCCAAAGATTTTTGGAGGTTCACTTTTTAGTCATTTTTAGCTGACTAATCACTTCTCACCTCAATTTTCTCCACAACTCTTACCGTCCTTCCGTGAAAGACCCAAATAAAAAGACTCGTGTTTTTAATCCGGGTAACTTGTCACCTAAAAGTAGTCGTCCCGAGACCCGTAAACCCTCGTCAACCAGAACAGTCCTCCGGGGTTCATGCCTGAAAGGATTCCAGGGCGAACGACGACCAGTTTCACTTGAACGACGACTCGACACGTTTGGGTCTGGCTCCACCTCATCCCCCCACCACCACTTCCGTCTTCCTCGAGACCGGACCCCCAGTGGGTCCACTGGGTCCCCGATTGAGTCGGGTACACTAGACCAAAGGAGGTGACACCGGGGTGGCGTCCCAACGGTACTCGATTACTTATTGTCTACCTGTCCCGGACGGGACCCGACACTGGGGTTGGGTACGTACAATAACGGCAACAATCTAACAAAAACCGTAATCCGAGAAGTTTCCGTCCGACCTCTTACACCTTTGTCAGTATGTCCCCTCTCCACCCTTTTCGGTACACAGAACGACTACGGTCTGTTCTCCGACCTTAGTGTAAACGTCCACTCGACTTCGGACTCCTCCACCAACCCGAGACCTCCCTGGAGTAGGTCACCCTGTCTCTTGACTGAAGTGTGCGTCTCCCTCCATCCAAGTCGGGTTCGGACTCCAGGTCTGGGGAGGGTGGGACCTACCTTGTCCTTCGACCCGTCACACCGGAAACCACCAAGACCCACTACCTGCCACTTCGGTTGTCACACTACACCAGTGACGGGATTTGGGAGTCCCGTCGTAAGGTCCTGAGCGTCGGCCGTCCTCGATTCGACGAGACTCGTGAATGACTCATGTCCGAGGGAAGGTCCTCACGACGAGCCCGGTGGAGTACATTGGGGTCCGACAGAAAACTATATCTAAATAAGAAATGTGCACTCTTTTTACTACGTCCCTTACCACAGGGAACAGGTTTAAATGTGTGACGTAACACTCGGTTCTAAGGGCTGGCCTTTACAGCCTTAGTCCTCAGGGTCCGACGGGCAACGTGAGCCAACGTGTCCCTTGACACGAGACATTGTTTACAGACCGGTACCAGAACGGTGATCGTGTCTTCCGACCAGGACGGGTGCAGTATCCGTCCACACCTAACGTGAGAGTCTTAGATACCTCTACCAAAAGAAATTAAACGATTACATTCAATGACACAATCCAGGGATGACAACAAGCCGGATGGTGGTGGGAATACCGTCTTTCACTTCTCCTTGATTTTTCGGAGAACTACTTTCATTTTCTCCTCTCACTTTTTCAACCGAATTTCGAGTTGAAAGTCTTTTGCTTCTAGTACCGTAGACCAGGGTAGTGAGGTACCCTTTATCTACCTCTTTGTCACCTTTGTCATCGTCTGAATTAAAACCCCCCGAGGTTTTAGTGACTTCTACCACTAACGTCGGTACTTTAATTTTCTGCGAATGAGGAACCTTCTTGTCAATACTGGATGGATCTATCATATAAGTTTTCGTCTCTGTAATGAAACGACTGATTCCAGGCAGATCAGTTCCGATACCAAAAAGGTCATCAGTACACACCTACACTCTCAACCTGACACTTCTTCCGACTCGCGGCTTCTTAACTACGAAAACTTGACACCACAACCTCTTCTGAGAACTCTCAGGGAACATGACATTCCTCTAGGTTGGTCAGGTAAGACTTCCTCTAGTTGGGACCCTAAAGAAACCTTCCTTACTACGACTTCGACTTCGAGGTCATGAAACCGGTGGAGTACGCTTCTCAACTGAGCAACCTTTTCTGAAACTACGACCCTCCCCAACCCCCGTCCTCTTCTTCCCCTACTGGCTCCTACTCTACAGACCTACCGTAGTGACTGAGCTACTTGCACTCAGACTCACTTGAGGCCCTCAACCACTACCTGTCCCTCCTGACCGCAAGACGTTAAGTACCCCAGCGTTTCTCAGCCTGTACTGACTCGATGACTTGACTTGACTTGATCATCGAATTTTGTTGTGTAAAAATTAGAATGTCAAGACTTCCAGTTTCGGAATTTTAAGTCCATAGTCGGGTCGAGGTAAGGAAGACCCCCGAGGTCTCCTCTTCGATAAAAGAAAGGAAAAGGTAGAAGATGACCGACGTGGGTAAGGAACCGAACACCGGGGAAGGAGGTAGAAGTTTCGGTTGTCAAATCGTAGAAGTTTGGAGTTGGGAAGAGGGGTGAGAAGGAGAGAGAGAGAGTAGAAACAAAGACAAGAGTATAGAGGATGAGACTGGGAGGACAGAAAAAAGTATTCCTAGGAACACTAACATAGTCGGAGGGGGACGGGTGGGGTCTATTAGGTCGTATTCTAAGGTTCGAGGTGTAAAATTGAATTAGTGTGGACGTTGTAAAGAAAACTGTGTCTTTCATTGTCCAACGTCCCCATTTCTGAACCTGTATAAACCACCACCACCACCCGTAATAAGTCGGGTGTCGTCAATGTAGACGTCTAAAAGAGTACAACTTAATGAGAACGTAAGGACTCTATTTGTGATAGACCAGTTCTACGAAAATACTAGAGATTCCAGGAAGAATATTCCCGTGATTACGGAAGTACCCCCTGGATGGGTAACTGAAGTAGATGTAGAGTAGTGGAAGGTTTCCATAAAGACTACGGTTTATGGTAAGTCCCCCTAATCTCGAAGTCATACTTAAACACCCCCCCTTACCCTCCTCTGTGTCAAGTCACAGGTGTCGTGAGTCGTCACGCTGACTGCTACATCTTTCAGTGGACACACTCCCTCCACCCTCACTGACGGTAGAATCCGTTTCACCAGTCTCCTGAAACCTCGTCTCCGACTTACTTCCACCTCTCCCTCGGCACGCTTACACCCGTCTTCTCACCAGGACCGCCCTCCTGAAGGTCACGTCTCCGGGCCTCCGTCCTAATGGGAATCGTTCTGTCTGCTGTCCGGGTACTCCACTGGTCTCGGTCTCACGTGTCCACCACGGCGTGAGACTATATGAAGTCTCGGACGACCCGCCGTTCACCTTATTTGAGGTTCCCCTGTTTTTATCGGCCTCACAATCCGACCTTTGAAGACCCATTTTGACTGGTTATAAGAGGGAAAAGACTTACAAGAACAGACCCAAAACTATAATTGTACTACAACGAAGTATTGTGCCCAACCCCCTGGAAAAGGGAATAAATGACAACCCTTCACACACACTTAGCAAGTCAGCACAGGCTGAGAAACACTGGGGTACCTGACATCGGGAGGTCCGAGGAAACAGGTACCCTAAAAGGTCCGTTCTTATGATGTCACCCAACGGTAAAGAAGGAGGTCAATGACAACCTCTTGTCAAATATATTTGCTCTCTATCAAGTAAAGTCAAGTCAGCGAGTCAGCACAGACTGAGAAACGACGGGGTACCTGACGTTGTGCGGTCGGGAGGGACAGGTAGTGGTTGAGGACCTCAAATGAGTCCGAGCACAGGTAACTCAGCCACTACGGTAGGTTGGTAGAGTGGGAGACAGTAGGAGAGAGGACAAACATAACATGGAAGAGAAATAGAGAAAGATAGAGAAGAAGTAGGTTTGAACGGTATATAAACAGATAAATTTAATTAGAGAATTTTTTTGTCAATAACACAAAACACCTGAGCTAAGAAAATAAGACACATAACGAGCCACCGAAATATTAAAGGAAGACGAAAGAAACACTAATACGACTACAAAATAAGAGTGAATAAGTCGGTCAAATAGGTAAAAATTAGAAAGAAAAAAGATTACATATATGAATTTTACGACTGAAAGGGAGACACATTTTGTAATCGTTTTGAGTGTCTAAAACTACATGTTATGACTTGACACAACAATTTAAAGATCTTACACCCAGGCCCACAAGAAAATCCCCCTTTTGAAAGTCAGAAGTACTAGTTAAAGACTCTCTCCACACAATTTGATATTCTGTCCAAATAGTTAGAGAAGACTAGAAAGACTCACGAAGTGTCTAAACCTTTGATACAACACATATTTTCGAGTCCGAATTTGAAAAGTAGTCATATTTTATAGGGACAACGGAGGAAATTACTAAAAGTTAAAACAGACCTTAATTAAATAACGTAGACGAAAGAAAACACAAGTGAATCGACCCTGTAGTAAAAAAGTATGGAAACGTAAGTTGGAAAAGAACAAATTTACACATAGGTCGTTTATCAGATAACGAGACGAATAAACTCTTCTGTCAATCGATGATGTACGATCTTTGGTCTTCGAATTGTACATTCAAGAACACCCGATTTCACTCCACTCGGGGAGAGGGACTTCGTCTTGGGTCTACCGTCGACCCGAAAGACGAAGAACTTTCAGACCAGTACCCCCTGGGAGTCGAGAGTTAGGTTGGGGTCAACGGACAGGGGACACGAGGAGACGGTTATTGAAGAAAACGTGGACGAGACGACCCCTTTAGTGCAGAAAAAAAAAAAATTAACGTCACTTTAAGTTTATTGTACTTTAATTAGTAAAATTTTGTTTGTTAAGTCACCGCAAATCATTGTAAGTGTCGTAACACGTTGTTGGTGGAGAAAGATCAAGGTTTTATAAAAGTAGTGGGGTTTATTTTGGGTATGGTAATTGGTCAGTGAGGGAGAGAGGGGAGGACCACCCTCATCAACGACCGAATCAGTAATTCAGCACAGACTGAGAACGTTAGGGTACCTGATATCGGGCGGTCCGAGGAGACAGGTACCCTAAAGGGTCCGTTCTTATGACCTTGACCAACGGTAAAGGAAGAGGTCCCCTAGAAGGACTGGGTCCCTAGTTTGAACCCAGAAGGCGTGACGTCCGTCTAAGACGTTCTTCGGGTTACTTGTACTCATCATGGCCAATTTTCCGTTTTTCATTTACAGAAGACTCCTACTAAACCGAAGAATATCTGAAACTGACGTCTTTCTCTTGCACGGTTTGTACCTATGTTGGTAAAGGCTAATGTACATTCAATTTAAGGAACAACATTTATTAGGACAAATGTCTACAGAGGGTTCGGTAGACAAATAAATAAATGTAACGTCCTTTTACGTATATTGTAATTTCAATTGTAAAAATTCACAGTAAGTCACTGTAATTTATGTAAGTGTTACAACACAATTTTCGTGGTGGTAGGTAAACCCTTGAAAACGGAGTAGACTTTGTCTTTGAGCCAGTGGTAATTTGAGATCGAGAGGTCGGGGGACGGGGTAGGGTCCACTGGAGATAAGACGAAGAGACGTGTAAACGGACGATGTTCACCTTAGTGTGTTATGAACAGGGGAACATAGACGAGTGAAAGATTTAAAATACAAAGTAGTAGTTTCGTAAGGGATCCTCGATTGGAGTGTACTCCAGTAATCTATTATGGAATATAAACATACTATGAAACGTGGAAAATTCTCAAAAGATGACATAATGGGACACACTCAGTGTATTGTTGGCAAATTCCGTTCGTGTCGTCTGGAACGCAATTGCTCGGGTTTCAGGTCTCGTCGATTAACACAACAGATTTCAGTGTGTCATTCACCGACTTAGTCCTACTCTTCTGACGTAGAAGTCTAAAATAATAGAAGAAATCGTAGACCGTTGAAACGTCTTCAACCCTTACTAAATAAACGAAACGTTAGATTTATACTTAAAGTTCATTGAGGTAAAACATGTTCGTTTCCTCCTCAGCTCGACTTAAATACTCACACACCAACCCCCGTGAGTAGCACACCCAGTCTCGGGAGACCACCTCCCGGACCGCACCCGACCTCATGGCGGTACAGACAGCACGCCACCACTGGGAGCCCGGGTGGCAGAAGTGGTCCCAAAAGAAGGCCCCCTTCCGAACCCTGTGTGCCCTCTACGAGAAGGTTTTCTCGACCCGTAAAGAGGTCCACGGTCCTTTTCGTCGGTCGCGTGTTTGTCCGACGTTCTGTTAAAACGAAAAGGTTTGAGACTTGATTAGTTCTAAAGTGACCCATGTACAAACGTTTGTTCTTCCTTGTTATTTGCATAAGTAGTAGAGCTCAAAATAAACATCAAGATAACACATCCTGCCAGTAAACAATCCTGAACTAATATCGACAGTGAGACACGTTTGGGACGAGTCTTTACTTTCGACCGACTGCATACTTTACGTTTCCAGACAGAAAGGAGCAGTTCGTGATTTCTAAGAGCACTTCCACCCCCTCCAGCCTAATTTGTCTCTCTTCAACTGTTGTCGTCTCATTAGTTCTGGCGACACTTACGTAGACGACCAACTAGGAGACTTAAACTCCCCAAAAAGCAAAAGCCCACCGTCGAGGAACATGTGCGTGAAAGAAAGAAAAAAGAAAAAGACAAACCGACGTGACCGGAAACAACGACACGTGTCCGAAAGAGAGTAACACCACTCATCCCCGATGAGAGGCAACGCCACGGGTCCGAAGAATAACACCGCCGGAGAGAACAACGTCTCGTGTCCGAGATCCGTACGTCCAAAGTCGTTAACACTGCGTACCCCCGAATCAACGGAATAGAAGGGAATAGAAGGGTCTCGTCCCTAGCTCGGACACAGGGGACGTAACCGTCCGCCCAAGAAGTGGTGACCTGGTGCTCCCTTCAGGATGTATGAGATAGTTACATTGTTGATTCTAAACGAAACCATGCCCCCAGATTAGACACCAGAATTCAGTCTCACGTCCCTCTTGACAGCCCTGTGCCCAAGACAGGCACTCCAAGGGTCGCACGAAGACATGTGTCTCACTTCCGTCGGTCGGTCGGTTGTTGACGGGGAAACCCCGCCCTAGAGTAGTGGTTTAGGTACATCGGACCACAGGCAACGGAGACGTGGACCCGGGGCGGTGGAGGGTAAATGAGGTCCATCTTGATTTACTGGTCGAACAACCCCTAAACCCCTAACTCTAGGGACTACCTTTGGTCAATATACGTTAAAGGGTTTACAGGTGGTGGGTGGGGTTTTGAGGACATAGAAAGAACGACAACTATTAACTTGTAACCCACGTCACTACCCTTCTCATACCCACTGTAGTCTGAGAGTACCTCGTGTAGGGTAACCGGTCCCTGATAATATTTGAGTAATGGAAGTCACCTCACAAGTCAACAGTGTCAAGGTTTACTCGACTGAAGATCGCAGTAGTAAGGGTCAAATGTCTATCTGTGCTCTGATTCGGGGTGTGGGTTGGAGTCGAGGTCTTAGACTCGAGGATTAGCGACCCGACGTGACAGAGAGCTCACGGACTCCGACTCCGGTTAAGACAACAACTCCGAGGAATGGAGGGCCAGTACAAATCCCCTTTTTGTATAAAGTAATTCCAATGATTACCCTGTTTTGACGTCTCTGTACAACTTTCTCACGTCATCCTGTCGAAAACCGTGAAACCATGGGGAACTAACGAATTATGAGTATATATAACTAAGATTCACCACAGTGTCACACAAGGATATTTAGTGTACCAAGTTTTCTAGTCGTATTACACCTAATATGAAAAAGTGGTCTGTTATAGTAACTCCCATCGATTGTAGTCAGGACTTATAGGTAACCTTCCTGACTACGACTTCGACTTTGAGGTTATGAAACCGGTGGACTACGTTTCTTGACTGAGTAAACTTTTCTGGGACTACGACCCTTTCTAACTCCCGCCCTCCTCTTGCCCTGCTGTCTCCTACTCTACCAACCTACCGTAGTGGTTGAACTACCTGTACTCAAACTCATTGGAGGTCCTTGATCACTACCTGTCCCTTCGGACCACACGACGTTAGGTATCTCGACCTGTCCTGACTCGTTGACTTGACTTGACTTGACTTGTAGTCATGTCACGTAAACAAAGACTACATAAGAGTATTTGGAGAATATACTCGTAAGTCTTTAGTGAACGTATGTACGTAAGAGTCAGCGAAGTCGACACAGGGTGAGACACTGGGATACTTGACGTCTGACGGTCCGAGGAGACAGGTACCCTAAGAGGTCCGTTCTTATGACCTCACCCAACGGTAAAGGAAGAGGTCCCCTAGAAGGGTTGGATCGCTAGTTTGGTCGTAGAGGACGAACCGTCCGTCTAAGAAAATGGTGACTCGGTAGTCCCTTCAGGACACTTGTGTATACTTCTGGTATCGTTACCGATTGTGAAAACATAACTGGTAAGACATGGTCTGAGTTCTAAGACAAACTTGAACTTTCTTCTTTAAAATTTTTCATAATTTATTCAGGATGCCACTTATAAAAAATGGTTTTATCTAACCGACAAGGAGAGGTAGTCAAACTTAATCACTCTAAATGTCGTATACATAGTCCCTTTCTTTTGAAGAAATTAAATCAAGGACCGACGGTCTGTCTAACAGTCTAAACACGATCACTGATCTTTTTACTTAAAGAGTGTCAAGACGTTAATTTTGGCATGGGCGAAAGGCAAGGGCTACTACACTACCCTATCGGTGGTAGAGGGTCATCGAATTATAATAATCTAATCAGTCTTCTACAGACTGTACTGAGTCACAACAAGAACTCTTTATTAATCGATGGATTCACCCATCTGGAGGTGCCTTATGTTCATGTAGTGAAAAATATTGTAAATTTAAACCTCCGAATTAATAGGTCACTTTTTATGAGTGAAATCGTGAAATCAGGTAAACCGATATATAACTGTAATAATTTTACGAAAGGACCAGAAATACGTTTAACGAAAAAATTTTTTGGTTAAATAGAGGATCGTTGGGTTTCACTTTATTCGTGACTTTTTACTGTAGAGTTCTTCTGAACCCCGAGAATTAGGTTCGTTTAAGGCATCCCAAATAAACACCTACCAAACTTACTTGTTTACCATCTAAACACGGACATCCACATAAACGTCGACTCAGTACGAGAGTTAAAAATTCGTCGATTAATTTATTAGTTCAAGTGTGTTTATTTGTCATTTTACATCATGTAAACCAGTGGTCAAGGTCAGACATTCATGTGTGAGTCGTCGTACCCCTTTGGTCGGTCCTCCAATGAGTAGACGTGAAGTTCCTGAACGATTTCGAGATCAGGAAGAGAAAAGAGAAAAATCCCTTCGTGGACAGGCACCCCACGACCGTCGGTGGGGTGGAGGGTCTCGGAACCGCGGGAGGGTATACTTTACACGGACTTCAGACAAGATCGGAGATCCAACTCTTCTCTCACTATTACCCACTTTCACGAAATAACGATCGGTACCTTTCGGTACCGAGGAGGAGACCTACTGATCGTGCATCCTACCTTCGACGTCTGGGTCGTCACTGGACCGTCGATGAAGAGAAACACTGGGATGCCTGACGTCACGCGGTCTGAAGGGACAGGAAGTGGTAGAGGGTCTCAAACGGGTTTGAGTACAGGTAACTCACACTACGGTAGGGTGGTAGAGTAGGAGACAACGGGGGAAGAGGAGGACGGAAGTTAGAAAGGGTCGTAGTCTCAGAAAAGGTCACTCAACCGAGAAACGTAGTTCACCGGTCTCATGACCTTGTAGTCGAAGTCGTAGTCAGGAAGGTTACTTATAAGTCCCAACTTAAGGAAATCTCAACTGACCAAACTAGAGGAACGACAGGCTCCCTGAGAGTTCTCAGAAGAGGTCGTGGTCCTAACACTCCTACATCCCCTTTCATTTTGTTGCTTCGTTCTTATGGGTAGTCCTGTACACACTCACTATTGAATAAGGGAACCC
This sequence comes from Capra ibex, assembly GCA_006410555.1. Lineage (NCBI taxonomy): Eukaryota > Metazoa > Chordata > Mammalia > Artiodactyla > Bovidae > Capra > Capra ibex. The sequence continues at coordinate 6,857,305 of SJYO01004576.1, forward strand.
GTTGACCCGAGAACCGTCCCTGGGACCTCTTCGGTTTAGAAAGTCCCGTCCGATCCCTCCGACCCGGGAATAGGTGGTTGAGAGAAGGGAAGGACTGACTCCCGACGGTGACCCTTGGACTCGAAAGGACATGAAATCCCAACACGGACGACCTCTTTCGACACCATCTCTTCTTCTTATGACATCCTGAGTTCCACCCTTCGACCAGGGACCGACGACGAGGACTTCTCAGACTCACCCCGGTCCCGATAGTTCACCCGTGTTGAGGAAGACGACACCCGGTTCTACGGACTCCCTGAGAGACACAGAACAGACCGCCGGAGACTACAAAACGAGGAAGACTGTCGTTCCCCCGAAAGAAGTCCCTTGAACTAGAGTTCGGGGGGACCCGACTATAGGTAGTCCCTCCTGAGAAGGGAAGGCCGAGGTCGTTTCAGGGTCCCTTCCTGAGACTAACTAGACCATCTTAGTACAATGGTAGGGACCCGTTAGGTCCACTACCCCCAAATATTAACTAGGTCCTACCAAGTAAATGTAAAGACTCCCCACCTCAGACAAGGGTCTTCACCTTAACACTCCGGTCTTCGTCGAAACCTCGTGAAAGGTGTAAGTCAAGTCAAGTCAAGTCAAATGAGTCAGCAAAGACTGAGAAACGATGGGGTACTTAACGTCGTGCGGTCCGGAGGGACAGGTAGTGGTTGAGGACCTCAAATGGGTTTGAGTACAGGTAACTCAGCCACTACGGTAGGTCGGTAGAGTAGGAGACAGCAGGGGAAGAGGAGGACGGGGGTTAGGCGGGTCGTAGTCCCAGAAAAGGTTACTCAGTCGAGAAGCGTACTCCACCGGTTTCATAACCTCGAAGTCGAAGTCGTAGTCAGGAGGGTTTCCTGTGGGTCCTGACTCGAGGAAATCTTACTTGACCAACCTAGAGGAACGTCAGGTTCCCTGAGAGTTCTCAGAAGAGGTTGTGGTGTCAAGTTTTCGTAGTTAATAAACCACGAGTCGAAAGAAGTATCAGGTTGAGAGTGTAGGTATGTACTGGTGACCCTTTTGGTATCGGAACTGATCTGTCTGGAAACAACCGTTTCATTACCGAGATGAAAACTTATACGATAGATCCAACCAGTATTGAAAGGAAGGTTCCTTATTCGCAGAAAATTAAAGTACCGACGTGAGTGGTAGACGTCACTAAAACCTCGGGTTTTTTATTTCAGACGGTGACAAAGGTGGCAAAGGGATAGATAAACGGTACTTCACTACCCTGGTCTACGGTACTAGAAGCAAAAGACTTACAACTCGAAATTCGGTTGAAAAAGTGAGAGGAGAAAGTGAAAGTAGTTCTCCGAAAAATCAAGGAGAAGTGAAAGACGGTATTCTCACCACAGTAGACGTATAGACTCCAATAACTATAAAGAGGACCATAAAACTAAGGTCGAACATGAAGAAGGTAGGGTCGTAAAGAGTACTCCATGAGACGTATATTCAATTTATTCGTCCCACTGTTATATGTCGGAACTGCATGAGGAAAAGGGTAAACCTTGGTCAGAAACAAGGTACAGGTCAAGATTGACAACGGAGGACTGGACGTATGTCTAAAGAGTTCTCCGTCCCGTCCATCAGACCATAAGGGTAGAGAAAGTCTTAAAAGATGTCAAATAACACTGGGTGTGTCAGTTTCCGAAACCGTATCAGTTCTTTCGTCTTTATCTACAAAAAGACCTTGAGAGAACGAAAAAGGTACTAGGTCGTCTACAACCGTTAAACTAGAGACCACGGAGACGGAAAAGATTTTGGTCGAACTTGTAGTCCCTCAAGTGCCAAGTACATAACGACTTCGGACCGAACCTCTTAAAACTCGTAATGAAATCATCTCACACTTTACTCACGTTAATACGCTATCAAACTCGTAAGAAACCGTAACGGAAAGAAACCCTAACCTTACTTTTGACTGTAAAAGGTCAGGACACCGGTGACGACTCAAAAGGTTTGAATGACCGCATAACTCACGTCGCGAAAGTGTCGTAGTAGAAGGTCCTAAACTTTGTCGAGGTGACCTTAAGGTAGTGGAGGTGATCGAAACAAGTATCACTACGAAGGATTCCGGGTGAACTGAAGCGTAAGGTCCTACAAACCGAGATCCACTCACTAGTGTGGTAGTACTAATAGACCCAGCACTTGTACAAAAACATGTCAAGAAGACACATAAGAACGGTGGAGAAGAATTATAGAAGACGAGGACAATCCAGGCGTGGTAAAGACAGGAAATAGCTCGGGTAGAAACGTACTTTATAAGGGAACCATAGAGATTAAAAGAACTTCTCTAGAGATCAGAAAGGGTAAGACAATAAAAGGAGATAAAGAGACGTAACTAGTGACTTCTTACGAAAGAATAGAGAGGAATGAGAAGAAACCTTGGGACGTAAGTCTAGGAATATAGAAAGGAAAAGACGAAACGAAAAGCGAAGAGAAGAAAAGTGTCGATAAACATTCGGGAGGAGTCTGTCGGTAAAACGAAAAAACGTAAAGAAAAGGTACCCTTACCAGAACTAGGGACAGAGGACATGTTACAGTCCTTGGAGGCAGGTATCAAGTAGTCCGTGAGACAGATAGTCTAGATCAGGGAATTCAGATAAAGAGTGAAGGTGACATATTAGTATTCCCTAAACTAAATCCAGTATGGACTTACCAGATCACCAAAAGGGATGAAAGAGATTAAATTCAGACTTAAACCTTTATTCCGCAAGCACTAGACTCGGTGTCAGTCGAGGACGAGAACAAAAACGACTGACCTATCTCGAAGAGGTACGACGTTTCTTATATTAGTCAGACTAAAGCCACAACTGGTAGACCACTACAGGTACACATCTCAGAAGAGAACACAACAACCTTCTCCCACAAACGATACTGGTCACACAAGAGAACCGTTTTGAGATAATCGGAAACGGGACGAAGCAAGGGATGAGGTTCCGGTTTAAACGGACAATGAGGTCCACAAAGAACTGAAGGATGAAAACGTATGGTCAAAGGATATTACTTTTCCTGTAGAAAAAACCTACAATCAAGATTTTCCAGAACATCTAGAAGTATCTTGACAAGTCGAAGAAGTCGTAATGACCAACCCCGTATCCGAACCTAATGACACTATAACTTACCAAACGGAACCTTTACTTGTCTCTAGTAAGACAGTAAAAACTCTAACGTAGGTTCATCACGTAAAATCTGAAAAGACAACTGGTACCACCGATGAGGTAAAGAAGACTCCCTAAGGACGGGTGTCATCATCTACATTACCAGTAGACTCAATTTAAGTGGGTAAGGTCGGGTAAAATCAAGCGACTAAACATCTTACAACTGCAAGTGAGAACGGCAGAGGACAAACTGGCGAAGGTTAAACAGAACTAAGTGCCTGAATTGTAAGGTCCAAGGATACGTTATAACGGGAAATGTCGTAGTCTGGAACGAAGATAGTGGTCAGTGCAGGTGTTGACCCATAACAAAAACGAAACCGAGGTAGGGAAGAAAGAAAGACCTCAATAAAGAGGTGATTAGAGGTCATCGTATAACCCGTGAATCGCTGGACCCCTCAAGTAGAAAGTCATAGGATAGTAAAACGGAAAAGTATGACAAGTACCCCAAGAGTTCCGTTCTTAAGACTTCACCAAACGGTAAGGGAAGAGGTCACCTGGTGTAAGACAGTCTGGAGAAGTGGTATTGGACAGGCAGAACCCACCGGGGTGTGTCGTACCGAATCAAAGTAACTCAATCTGTTCCGATTGAAAGACGTAATGTACAACCGTTTGTGGTCCGTCAGGTAGACCGTCCGAATTCCGTGAAACTTGAGACTAAAACCCACGAAGGGTCGACCACGTCACCATTTCTTAGACGGACGTTACGTCCTCTGCGTTGGAACTAGGGACCCAACCCTTCTATGGGACCTCATCCTTTACCGTTGGGTGAGATCATAAGAACGGACCTCTTAGGGTACTTGTCTCCTCGAACCACCCGGTACCAAGTACCCCAGTGTCTCAGTCTGTGCTGACTCACTGACTCTTACGTTCCTCTAAAACCCCGGAACTAGGGAGGAGAAAGTCTTCCAAAGACCTGTGATTTAATCGGGAAAAGAGGGAGACAAGGTGAAAATGAAGGTTGACTGGTTCCTGACGTTTAATCCTTCCACGAATTTTGAGTATTTGGGGTAAATGGACCCAGACAAAATACCAAAGACCTCTTTTAGAGAGGAAGGTAAATAGTTCTTACTTGTTTTAAGCCTCGTTTCCAAAAGTGTCTCCTATAATGGTGTTTTCTCACTTACCTCTTAAAATTTTATAAAAAGTGTGGAATCCCGTTAACTGTAAAATCATTCTAAGTACGAAAACGAGAGGGAATGATCTTTATTATGAGTGAACGGACTGGAATCACTTACAATTCCCCTAGGAAAGTATCGAATTTCCGTTCACGCTATCCGTCTTTTGATCACCATTTTGGTTCCCTGTAACTGATCACACTTTGACTTCGGCTAAGAGGTTTTATAGTAACAGGTACAGACTGTTTTTTTTTTTTACAGAAGAGTCTTTACCTACAAGTAAGTAAGAGAGGAAGTTGATTATCATTTATAGGTCATCCAAGAATTATTTAACACAACCGTCTCTGGTTGTCGTAAGGACGAAAGTTCCTCGATTGAAACTCACCCCTCTGTCTTCTATTTGTACCCACTTACTTTTTTGTTCTTACTCACAGGATCTTTACGTTATTCTATCTGTCACAGTTCCTTCAGAGTGATTCCTACTTTGGACCTGGAACTCAGCTCTCAATTTAGTAGACTCGGGAACCTACTACTCAACCCCCTCTTCGTTAAGTCCGTCCCGAACTCGTTCACGTATCCGGTCTCCTTCCTCGATCAAACCCAACAAGTCTTTACCTTTGCCTTCGTACTCACAGACCTCACGTCGTACACGCGCCCTCCCTCTGCCCTCCCCCGAGTCTTTCCCTAAGGTAGCCGTCCGGTCCCGGGACCATTTCTCACCCCTAAAACTAGAGTCAGGTTGTCCTTCGAGAACCTCCCGACACTCGACCCCTTATCGCAAACCCCAGAACCCAAAACTTTCCAGTAAGAACGAGAGCACTCCGGGTGGACGTCCTCACGTCCATCTTACTCGAAGTTCACCATCGTCTCCTCTTTGGTCTCTATCTGGTCCGTCTTGAACACCTACCCATCCCACTCGTCCCACTCCTTACCCCTCCAGCCTCCTACCCCGTGGGGTCGAAGGGAACCGAGACAAGAAATTCCTTTCGTCTCTGGTGACCTATGGTCCAGTCGGGCGTAGGTTTAAACCAACGTGTATACTTGACAGAAGAGACAGTGACTGTCATGGACCCAGAACAAACACAAGAGAACCCTCTTTTCCTTTAGGTTCAGTCTCTTACTGTCTTTTAAATCAAAACAAGTTCCTTCTGTTAGATTACGGTCAATTTTACAACAAAGACACGGTCGGTTGTTCAAGATGAGTTAGTGACAGGAACACACTGGGTTCCTGAATAAAAGTAGTAAGTATCAGTTCAACTCGATGCGGTCTTAATCCAAAACTACACTTAAAGTTAATTTGTCGAAGTTTCGGACACCCAAACCTACGTACATGATAGTCGTCGAGAGTCTTATGGTAGGCGAGGAGTGGACTTCGACTTTCACTAAACCCCTTTGGGTTTAGTGGTGGGGGAAAGGGGGTCGGAGACGGTATGGTTCAGGTACCTAAAAAGACCCTTCAGAAAGAAAAAGGTAGGACGTCCACCTACCCGTGTTGAAAGGCAAACCTGAAGTTCTGAGACACTACTCGTGTTAATAAAAAAGTTAATTCACTGAGTAATTAAAATAAAACCAACACGCCCCAGAAGCAACGACACGCCCGAAAGACAGCAACACCGCTCACCCCTGAGGAGAACTAACGCCACGAACCCGAAGAGTGACGCCACCACAGAAGAGAACTCCGTCTCGTATCCGACACCCCGTCGCCCGAAGTCATGAACGCCGAGTGCCCGAGTCATCGAAGCCGAGGGTCTGAGATCTCGCGACCGAGGTATCAACCCCGCGTGTCCTAAACAACGAGGCGCCGTGCACGTCAGAAAGACCTGGTCCCTAGCTTGATCACGGAGGACGTCACCGTCCGTTTGAGAAATGGTGACTCGGTGGTATCGTCGGGGGGTTAATAAATAATTAACCTCTTTTCTCATAAACCACTACTTACTGATATTGAGACTATTCGGTAAAGGTTCCATGAGAGCGTATATTATACAGTGAACAAGTAGAATCGTCGAGACACTCCAGTGTCTCGGAACAGGAAAATTAGGGAGAAAGAGGAGAGAATCGAGTTTAAGGGGGTCTACTTTTTTCGGGGATGAGGAAGGGCAATAAACGCGTCAGATGTTTAAGACGACGGTTTCTCGACTCACCCTTTCCTTCACTAACACGTCCCGTGTCTCAGTTTCCTTTATTGTACTCTTTTAGGAAGACAATATTAAAGTTCATTTTTCTCGTCCTACGTTTTAACGGATATGTTAGACCATTCTGATATAAGTTGTGCGGGTACACGGACCCCCTTTTTTTTTTTCTGAACGTCCTTTATAAGGCATTACAATTGGTGTCAACAAACCCCTGCTGTCCTAATAAAAATGAGACTTAAGAATTATAAAAGGGTACTGAAATCCATTACTTATAAACATCATCTATGCATAACAAAACAATTTAGTCTTTCGTGTAAACTCTGGAAAGTCTTTTGCAGACGGGAACGAACTTAGGACACGAGGACGACTCCCGACGGGTAATGATGTAGGGTCGAGAGACCAACCTCCCTACTTGTGTATATACTGAGTTTAACTCGTCATTACGGTGGGGTGAGGGATTGGGGTCAAGCCCCTGGACGTATCCTTAGTTCGGTTCGGTGTAGTTTAGGAAGGAAACCAGGATCATTCATCTTCTCCTCCCGTCCTTTCTCCCAGTCTACTACGTCACGTTCTTTCTACGGCAAAGACCGAAAGTTCTACCCTTCCCAGTGTTTTGTTCCTCACGTCCGTCGAAGGTTTTCGGACTTTTCCGTTTTCGTACCCGAGTGGGAGTACGGAGATCTTCCTCCGGGACAGTCATGGAAGGAACCGAAATCGGATCCCTCTTCGTAACATCTGGAGACTGAAGGTTTACTTAAACATAGGCAAGTCAAGTCAAGTGTTTAAACCTACCCAAAAAAATTTTTAAGACAAAAATCAACCTCTTATTAATGAAATGTCATAATTACTTAAACTACTGAAGGCGGTATGTAGTCTTACTTAGCCGACATACATCTACATACAGGGGAGGGAGACCTCGGAGGGCGGGCGGAGGGCGGGGTAGGGTATGGAGACCCAACGGTACCTCGTGACCTGAACCCGAGGGACACAGTGTGCCGTTTAAGGGTGGCCGGTGGAGAAAATAATTTCGTATACCATTTCCCCTACAAAGTCACAACGGGAGAGCCAAACAAGGAGGGAGGAGAAGGGAATGACACAGGTTTCGGACGGGAAATACGGACAGAGCAAACGGCGGGACGTTTGTCTTAGTAGTCATGGTAGAAAGATCTAAGGTACGCAATTATATACTGTAAACAAAAAGAAAAAGACTGAATGAAGTGAGACATATTATCTGATGACCCGTACATGGGACTCCTTTGCTATTAACTTGTCCTGTGTGCAGGGGGTCACAAGTAACGTCGTGACAAATGTGATCGATCCTGTACCTTCGTTGGATCTACAGGTGGCTGTCTACTTACCTGTTTCTTCAACACCATGTATATATGTTACCTTATAATGAGTAGACACTTTTCCTTGTATAAACTCAGTCAAGATTACTCCACCTGCTTAGATCTCGGATAACATGTCTCACGTACACAAAATTTTTTTCGTAAAACGAATAGTTTATTTATTCGGTTTAAATAAACTCAGCTCAAAATCAACTCTGGAAGAAACACCGTGTGAACGAAGAGAGGTCAACGACACACCCGAATCAACGGGACATCGGACACCCTAGGATCACGGGACTGGTCCCTGACTTGGACGTAGGGTACGTAACGTTCCGTTCCCTATAAGAATTGGTGTCCTGGTGGTCCCTTCGGGGATTTAAACATACCACAATTCGGTGATTCAAACACCAGCGGACAACGTCGTCGTCGTCCCTTGAGTAGGTGTTTTCCCTCTCGTACCAAGACCTATACCTCAGACCACAACCAGTCCTTGGTTCCGTGTCGGTCGACCGACATCTGGGGTGAACCCCCTTGGGGAGGAAGGGGTGACGTCGGTACTGTAAGTCCCCGTCAACAGTCACTACCGCGAGGTGCGAAATCAAGATCCCCACGTACGACCCAGGACCCAATTACTCTTCCCAGTCAGTGAGACGTTGTGGTGTTCGTCTGGTAGAAAGGGTGGTACAGGACGTCTTTATCCCGTGAACCCCACCTCCCCGGGACGACATACCCTCGGTAGTCGTCTGTCCAGTCGACTTCCCAGGTCCCCGTCCACGACTCATGAGGTAGGCCCGTCGAACTCAGGGTCCCCAGCCGCCTGTCCGGTGTTAACCCACGAGGGGGTTGGAGGTGAAGGCGGAGTGTCTGTGACTCAATTTTTGGTCAGTTCCTCTCCTCTTTCCTTTCCCAACAGTCTCAAGGTCCTTACAGTGACTTACTTGTCCCCCATTTACAGAGACAGTAATTCAGTCTTTTCCAGATAAAGACCTTGTTCTCGAGTTCTCCTTCGGGTGTACGGTGTGACAGCTACTACTACCAAATTTTACGGTAGTCAGATTGTTCGATAATTCGTCTTGTACAGGGTAGAACGAGTGAACTCTCGACGTGGAAGTATTCTTGTTAAATTTATAAACGATTTTAAAATCTATATACAATGTGTAATTTTATTTATAGTATACAATTTTAAACAAACTGATATGAAAAATGTACTGTCCTTTAACCGTTTTGTAGTCTCTACTGGTTTACAATAAAAACACATATACATGTGTATGTCGACTACCCAGTGATAAGTACCTAAGATTCATTATCTCGTCTCTACGTATTAAGTATTTAATATGTGACTACCGTATTTCAAATGTAAAGAACAAATTCGTTTTAATAATTAAGATAGTAGTATCATTTCTAAAAGTGGACTGAATGCATAATTATACCTTATTACGGTGTAATCTGGAGAGAACTCATTAGTATCAAGAATCAAAAAATAATAAAAGTTTAACCTCTTTGAAACACTCAATAAATTATCATTGAGGACATCAGCAGTTATTTGAAGTTCGTTATCAAACTCACGTTTTACTTAACACTTAACATGTATAGTGTAAGTGTATAACACTGCCTTAGTTTATGATACTTTTCCACCAAGTCACCATTTTTCTTAGACGGACGGTTACGTCCTCTACGTCCTCCGTGACCGAGCTAGGGACCCAGGTCTTCTAGCGGACCTCTTCCTTTACTGTTGGGCGAGGTCATAAGAACAGACCTCTTAAGGTACCCGTCTCTTCGGACCACCCGACACCAGGCACCCAGCGTTTCTTAGCCTGTGATGACTTGCCGATTCGTGCCAATCACTAAAATCAGTAGAGAATTTCGTTACAGATCTAAATAAGTTATAAAGAATTAAGGAAAAAAGTTGAAAAAGTCACGACCCTATAAGATTTCTTTTGACTTTTACAGTGATTCACTGAGTTGAAAAAGTCTAGAGACGAAGAAAGTCTAGAGACGCAGAAAGTCTAGAGACGATGAAGAATAAGGTATTACTGGTCTTTTATAAGAGATACCTTTTATTGCCCTTAATAAAAATACATCTATAAGTATCAATAGGGTAATAAAAAACCATAATTAAAACAATATTAATTACTTTACGGTGTATAAGGTGTTCATAAAAAAATTAATTATTAATTTTTTACTTCAGCGATACGTGTGATAAGAAAATAAAAACTCGGAAAACTATTATAATAACTCTCGTTCGTTATTATATATGGTTCGTTGTGACCTATTACGTTTAAGTTCTAGTAAAGTAAAAGGTGGGTAAACGAAGAAAACCATCTCGAAGACAACAAAACGAATTGAGAAGAGTATAAAACAAATTTAATTTAGATCAACGAGCTTGTCGTTAATCAACCGTAAGGGTAACATACATACTCCTTGGAATATTTCAGTTTAAACTATATACAAACTACTTCGACAAAGGTAAAACCCTTCTAGGTCTTTTATGAAAGATATGAACGAATTACTAAGACTTCCTGTGTAACGATCCCTGGTTGAACTCTAGTACACAGGATCATTGTTTAGGGATGACACTCGACGTACACCTTACAAAGACTTCAAAAATGTTTTAAGACCGGGTGTGTGGGAAAAGGAATGGTTGATAGAAACACGGTTAAAGTATCTGAATGAGAGTTGTCAGAAAGTTTATTTACGGGTTCTAACTTTCAAGAAAAAGATCAAAGAATTTTTTTTGTTGTTGTTGACATGAAGATCCACACTTTTGTTACGTTATACAGGAACAAAAGCAGAAGTTGTCGTGTCTATCGTCTGCAAACAAAAGTCATACTGAAAGTAATCACCAATGTCCCCGTCGATCAACGTAAGTCATTACAAACGAATACAAAAGTACCATATATACTTACTAAGAGAGTACAAAAGACTATGCAATTATTAAATTAAATTTTAATAGGTAGGATTTATCACTAACGAACAAAATAATGAAAATTGACAGAATGTAAAAACCGGTAAGATTGTATTTTTAACCTTAATAAAGATAATGTGGATCTTTTTAAAATAACACAAGACATTTATAACACGATAATAACGACATTTTTCATGGTATTGAGAACCTGGGTTTTCTTATAAAAAAGTCTTGTAGTGTTGTCTCAAGATTTGACCCTAAATGCACAGTGACAACTGGCACTAACCAGTAAACGACAAATAAGTCGGGTGAAAATTTAAAAACCACGAACGTACACACGAAAAAAAGTATGCACATACTCACTGTAAAATATATCAAAAATTTTCAGGTTTACGAAAACCAGTGTTTATTGAAGAAACCGGTTTCCACTAGAACTTTTAGCCGACATTTAATACNTAACACGATAATAACGACATTTTTCATGGTATTGAGAACCTGGGTTTTCTTATAAAAAAGTCTTGTAGTGTTGTCTCAAGATTTGACCCTAAATGCACAGTGACAACTGGCACTAACCAGTAAACGACAAATAAGTCGGGTGAAAATTTAAAAACCACGAACGTACACACGAAAAAAAGTATGCACATACTCACTGTAAAATATATCAAAAATTTTCAGGTTTACGAAAACCAGTGTTTATTGAAGAAACCGGTTTCCACTAGAACTTTTAGCCGACATTTAATACATTGTGAAATACATTGTCGTGTCAAACAGAAAGAGGAACCTGATACTTTTGGACGAAAATCTCCAAGAAAAAGGCAAACTTTCTTGTAACCATATTTTAATTTGTGACTCAAACGACGGTATGAGTAGGTCACTTTTTAACTTAATCGACTAAACTTAACCTAACACAAAACGATCTTTATCAGAAAACATCAGTTTCACCTAAACTACGGTTAAATCCTAGTAGGATGCTATTTACTCACTGTGAGGTCTCTCAATAGAAAGAGTAGGTTAAACGGCTACAGTACTTACCTAAAAAGACGTAGAACGTCACCTGTCTGGTCTCAACGTGGACGACGAAGACTCAACACTTAAGTAATACTTGTTAGGAGAAAAAGTAAGGGTAACGAAACTAGTCGCTAACTCAGAAGTACATCATTTCTCATACTCCAAAGTCCCTAAAGTAGAGTCGAGAACTTCAACACTTAAAATAAACTTATTAAGAGACCGAGTAAAAGTAACAAACTAGTCATTAATTTTGAAATAATTTATATCTTAAATATTATAGGTCGACCATTTAAAACCTACCCAAGATGGACAGTGTCCGAAAGGACCATCGAGTCGACTATTTCTTAGACGGGCGACATATCCTCTGGGACCAAACTAAGGACCGAACCCTTCTAGGGGACGTCTTCCCTATCCGATGGGTGAGGTCATACGAACGAACCTCTTAGGGGTACCTGTCTCCTCGGACTACATGATGTCAGGTACCCCAGCGTTTCTCAACCCGTGTTGACTCACTGATTCGTGCGTGCACCTGAAGAGTAAAATAATAATAATAAAAATCGAATTTTATAAAATCTACCTGGTAAATAAGTTTCCATAAGATAAATAGAAAAGAAAAGTCAAAAAAAGACTCGAGATGAAAGAAAAAAAAACAAGGATAGTACTAGAACGGAATATAAATAAGAGTTACAAAGTTTCTAATTTTTATTTTACATCAACATGAATTTCATTTTTGTTAAATATGTATAAATATAGTTTTTACTTTCGTTTACACTGTTTTTAGTTGTAAAAGGTCCAATGACTCAATGAAAGAAAATTTTATCATTTTTAGAGATAATTTAAGGTTCCTCCTTTACCTTTTATAGTAATTACTGATATTTTTCACTTTGATAAATATTTCAACTTGAAAATAAATTGAAACGTTTAAATCGATTAGTACACAACCTCTTCTGAGAACTCTCAGGGAACCTGACGTTCCTCTAGGTTGGTTAGGTAAGACTTCTTCTAGTTGGGACCCTAAAGAAACCTTCCTTACTACGATTTCGACTTTGAGGTCATGAAACCGGTGGAGTACGCTTCTCAACTGAGTAACCTTTTCTGAAACTACGACCCTCCCTAACCTCCGTCCTCTTCTTCCCCTGCTGTCTCCTACTCTACCGACCTACCGTAGTGACTGAGCTACCTACACTTAGACTCACTTGAGGCCCTCAACCACTACCTGTTCCTCCGGACCGTACGACGCTAAGTACCCCAGCGTTTCTCAGCCTGTGCTGACTCGTTGACTTGACTTGACTTGACTAATCTATCAAATGTTTACGTCCTAGTGAAAGTTAAGATCGCAAGTTATAGGTCAGCGTTCGTGTCCCCAACTATGGTACGAAGAAGAACAATACAGATCTAGGTATATATACGTATAAATTCTGATAATACTTAATAAAGTGATGACGTTTTACAAAAAGTCATGTAGACCGAGTGTTTAACCTTCTTTTTGTCCTTTTCCCTGAGAGTCGGAGTGTTTCTTACGAAGTAATACGGTCTTGGAGAACACAAACAGGACAGGTCCTCTTTCGTAAACTGTTCCATTAATTAATCATCAAATAGAATGGATTCGTAAAGACGACGAGTCTAAGGGGGGAGAAGACTTCGACACAGATAAAGACTGTAGATGTCCATCTTGAGGTTTGGAGTACCGTAAACTCGAGACCGTGAAAAACAAAGTACCTGTATCTCGTTCTTTACATATCTACACAAAGAGATCCTGGACTCGACACAATAAGTGAATTCACCTACGAATCTCAACGACGACCGTGATATGGTCGTAGTTAACAGTCTCGAGGTCACTGTCTCCGCGGCGTACAAGAAACGTTGCACACACACACACACACACACACACACACACACACACACACTACACGTGTCGGGAGTCTTGACACCGAAAGGACCATCGAGTCTTGCGCTTCTTAGAAGGACGTTACACCCTCTGGACCCAAGCTAGGGACCCAGCCCTTCTAGGGGACCTCTTCCTTTGCCGTTGGGTACAGGCATAAGAACGAACCTCTTCAGGTACCTATCTCCTCCGACCTTACAATGTCAGACACTCCAGCGTTTCTCAACCTGTGCTGACTCACTGATCGTGAAAGTGAAAGTCTTAAAGTCTCCGGGGTCTTGTCTCCGGGGAGACCGGACTTTGACTCCCACCACGACTGGGAATTTATGAAAAAACCTACCTCTCTAAACCCTTTGTTCCAAAAATCAGAGAGGTAGGTAGTTAGGTAGGTAGAAAAGAGGGTAAGTAAATGAGTTTTGTTTTTGGTTTTGGTGTCTTTGACGAAAAACTTTGGACACATGGTCCACCTGAAGGGTCCCACGATCACCATTTCTTCGACGGGCGGTCACGTCCTCTATATTCTCTGCGTCCAAACTAGGGACCCACCCCTTCTACGGGACCTCCTCGTACCTGTCTCCTCGGACCTCCCGATACCAGGTGTCCCGACGTTTCTCAGTCTGTGCTCACTTCACTGAATCGTACACGTGTGCACATGGTCCATAACACGATCCACGACCTCAGGGTCTGACCCGGTAACTCTTGGGAAAACCCCCTTTTTTATCCCTTCCGACTTACCTACCCATTGAACCTCTACAAGAACTCTCATCCTCTAGAGGTCCTTCTCTTCTCCCTCTTTTTTTCTTGACAAGTCTCACTTATCAGACTTCTACATACCTAAACACTTTCCCGAAACTACAGATCCAAAGTCGTACCGAACTACCGTCACAAGGTCCTTCGGTCCTTGTGTGTTATTTAGATCTCTCCATGTGTCATCCTCGGAACAAAACTTACCGGAACAACGGTCCACTTCCCCAAACATGAAATAGGATATCTGTGGTCGTTATGTACTATGATCACAACCCCTCCTTTCCGAAAAGGAGATGGGAGAATACAATTTACGCACCCCAGGACGTTTAATTTTAGTGTTTTAGGTCTAATCGTTTTCTCTTTTGTCTAAATTGATCGATGTGTGTCCTCTCAAGTGTTTCTTCACACTGAGGTCCTCCTCCAATCTTAAGTACCGAATATATGGTAGAATAGAATGAGTCGAAGGGTCCACCACGATCACCATTTCTTGGGCGGACGGTTACGTCCTCTGCACTGCCCAAACTGGGGACCCAACCCTTCCGTACCTCCTCCCGTACCGTTGGGTGAGGACACAAAAACGGACCTCTTAGGGTACCTGTCTCCTCGGACCACCCGATACCAGATATCCCAGTGTTTCTCAATCTGTGCTGACTCCGTTGAATCGAGAGTCGTGTGTCCCCTACCCTCCTCCATCTCCCCGGGAAGACCCTCTTGCTTACTGAGAAATCTTCGCCACCCTTCCCGTAAAACTCTTTTCGTCTACTGAAAAACCTTTCTACGTACTCGGGAATCCTCTTATCTAACCTCTGTGCTATCAGAACACTGTCACAGACAAACCCAGTCTCTTTCCTTCTAATCTCGACGATATCCTCTCCCCTAAATACTGGTGACTCAAGAAACCCCTCCGAGACGAAAATCCATCTATTCCCTAAAGTCCTTGAGTCTACGAAGTCGAGTTTTATTTAACTATCACGTAATAACACTTGGAGAAGTTGTCATACCTCTAACGGAACTTTACCGTCTCTTGTCTCTTTGGATCTTCTGGGAGGTTCTCTGACACTACGCAAGTCCTTTCTCTAAAACTCCGGAGCTAGTCACTAAGAATTTCACGTTGCACGTGTGCAGTGTAGACCCTTAGAACAATTGCGTCCAAGACTAAGGCTTCCAGACCCCACCCCGGATTCCCAGACAGACGTGAAGACAGCACGAGGGTCAACGACGGCTACGGTCACCAGACACCGGGTGAGATTTGTCTTCCCGAAAGTAGTCTCGTCCTCCACCCCTACCCTTGTCTTTTCTAAGAACGGAAGTCGGTGTGTCATCTAAGTAGACCGACCATAGGGTTCGTCAGTGTCGGTTTGGAAACGCCCACCCCGATCCATAGTCACAGAATATTTCGAGGGGTCCACCAATTTCGACGTCCGTTCCAACTTACCGGAACAGAGGCTCGGTCATAGTCGTCTAATGGGAAGACATTCGGTGTGGTAGGGGTAGGGACATGAAATTAAAGAGACCAAGAATTACAGCCTCGACTAAGGACCGTCGTGCGAACCTTACCGAAACCCCTTGACTTTCTGCTCAACTTCTGTTTGTCGTCGGCCTATTTTTGACACTGATAAAATAGAGGTAGAAAAAACAACAAAAACTAAAACGACAGAGTACCTCACTCTTTCGTCTTCGTTTGTAGAAGACAACAAATGGTGCGAACCTATTTGTAGGAACTTGGCACTCGACGGCGACGACAGGTGTTTTCTGACTCGATCTGTTTTTCGTTCGTACTTTTTTTGTGTTTAAAAAAAGGAAACACAATTTCTTACAGTCAACGAAAAAGATTAATGTTTTTAATATGTCCGACTACCATTTTTGAAAGTCTGTACTACCTGTCCATTTTGGGTCTTTCCCCGTCAGGGGTCATAGTTCGACAAAATAAAATTAAAAGTAAATTTATTTTCTTGAGTTGGGTTTTCCTTCCGCGACTGCGAGGTTGTGTTAACCTTGACTTTTGTCGTAAGAACAGTTCGAAGGTGCCGTAGTCGGGTAATCGACAAGTAGGAGGCTTGAAAGAACTTGCACTTTGTTGAGAGTAGTAGAGTGGACCTCGCTAGTGATGAATTACCATCACTAATTGAGGGGTCGAGTCTTCCGTTGACCAATAATTTATTGTTGGAGGACGGTGCAATAGAAAGAGGTTTTGTTACGCGAGTGTTTGGGGACACAAGAGAAGCGAGTTCGTCACGGTACCGAGGTCCCGTCCACGTGTTTGCCTAAGTAGGGGTCCGTCCGTGGAGGTCGGTCGTTGGGAGTGATCTCCAAATCCTTATACAACGTTGTTAAAGATTAACCCCTCACTAATTTGAAGGAAAGACATCACTTTTTGAGTGTTCAAACACGATAACTACTTTCCAATTTAGTATTTAGACAATTACCTTAATTTCTTTACATCTAATTGAAATTTCGTAACTAACCGTGTTAACACCCTGTAGACCCCCTTCGATAATTATAATTTTAAGACGTTTAAGGACTCATACGTTCTCCTTCTGACCTTCCTCGTCGTGCATCTGACGTCTTGTTCCGCCGTCCGAGGCAATTAGGTTCTGCCTTTGTCTTGGAACCCTGACTCCAGGTACAACCCAATCCTGTTCGTGTGTTCGGACAAGTAAAGTAATCATGATTTCCCTGTACCTAGTGAAACCTTCATAGACAGAGTTTTGGTGACCCTGGACTCCACGTTACTTACTTACTTTCCCCCACCCCACTCTATCGACCACTAACCCGAGCATACTATTAAATTGTCACTCTACTATTAAATAACTCACTACCCTTCATAATAGTACCTCCAGGTATCTACCTTATAAAATCGGTTTTTAATTCGAAAGTTCAAAGAATACAAATAAAGGGGTGCATTCCAGTTCTCCGTTCAAAGTAGTCAACTTTAGATAGTTTAGATCAGGGAAAAGTATCAGTTATCGGGAAGAGACGTGGAGTAACAAAGAAAACTACGTTAATTAGGGTGAGTGGAAGGACCACACAGGACTCGAGAGGTCGATATGAGTAGGCTTCGAGAGGGGTCCTTGTCGGGTGGTCGTCACTTCACTTAAAAGTTCAACTCAAGACAAAGGGTGTCACGGATAGTGAGAACACTCCCCTAAAAAAAGGGAAAACTAATTACTACGGTAAAACGAACCTTCTCGACTAGATGACTAAGTCCTAGTCCTTAAGTCCTCGAGTATAACATCACTTACCAAAAGTGGAAAGCCCACGAGAAATAAATGAGAAGTCTCAGGACAACCACAAACTCTTATGTTTTACAAGGGGCAAGCGGGTAAAGAGTAGAAAGATTCGACAACGAAGTGAAACCTTCGTAAACACTTCGGTAAGTTCGGTGTCACTACGACTAAAATATTTATTTAACCCCAGTTTTATACTTCCTCATACAGGGACAATCCCTTTCCCCTTTTCCCGGTATATAAAAATCTAGGTGAGATTAGTTGGTGTTGATGGACCAATTAAGTCCATCTTTACCCCAGAGAAAGGTTGATTTACTAGGTCCATTAAATCCGACACTTGAAACCACACGAGACCATCTGTGACTAATATTTACTGAGTATGTAATGATTTACTGGGTAATTATTTACTGAGTAGGTCACTATTGATTTATGAAACTTTTTTTAATAAGGGTGTTCTTCAGAACTAAAGAACGATAAATACTACTAGTTTTTGAGTAGTACTTTCGTGAGTTTCAACGATGTACCTTCTCGTTGAACGTCTAATTACATGTATTATACGATGGTAAATACTATTTTCCTCCTCCTTTTATTATATACAAACGTAACCTAACATTTACGAAATTTTAGAGACACTTCTTTTCGTTTTTGTTTTTGTCTCTGAAGGGACCACCAGGTCGTCAATCCTGAGAGGCGAGGGTTGCATCCCCCGGGCTCAAGACAGGGACCAGTCCCCTTGATCTACGACGCACGGTTGATTCTCAAAAGTACGACGTTGATTTCTAGGGTGTACGATGTTGATTCTGGACCACGTCGGTTCGCTTCATCAATTAATTAATTTTCTTTGTTTTTAGCGTTTAGATTATTACAAATAGGAGATAACCCTCGCTACTCCTTGACCGTAGAAAATCCTTAAAAAAAAAATTGTAAACTTCACATACTTACTTATTAAACCGTTTTTTTTTTATTGAAAAATTTAATTTCTGGAAGTATGTTTCATTGACCACTAATCACTGATTCGTTTCCTCACAGTAGAAATCCAAGAGATCATGAACAGGAAACGGGTTTCCCATGTCACCTCCGTCTTTGTTCCCGATTGCGTAAACGGCAGAGAGGGTTCTTTGGGTTCTTCTTTTGGAATGGTAGCTCGGGCTCCATCGTCCTTCTTAGGTTAGTGTGTCTTACAACGATCGGTCGGATACCTGACGGATGGGGGTTTAGACCACGGCACTACAGGTGAGTTTTATCGAATTTACTTTTGAAAAAACTACATATATATTATTAGAGTTTAAAATTATATGTCAAGTCAGCGAGTCAGGACAGACTGAGAAACGCTGGGGTACTTAGCGTCGTGCGGTCCGGAGGGACAGGTAGTGGTAGAGGGCCTCAAGTGAGTCTAAGTGCACGTAGCTCAGTCACTACGGTAGGTCGGTAGAGTAGGAGCCAGCAGGGGAAGAGGAGGACGGGGGTTAGGGAGGGTCGTAGTCTTAAAAAAGGTTACTCAGTTGAGAAGTGGTACTCCACCGGTTTCATGACCTCAAAGTCGAAATCGTAGTAAGGAAGGGTTTTTTAGGGTCCCAAATAGAGGAAGTCTTACCTGACCAACCTAGAGGAACGTCAGGTTCCCTGAGAGTTCTCAGAAGAGGTTGTGGCGTCAAGTTTTCATAGTTAAGAAACCGCGAGTCGGAAGAAGTGTCAGGTTAAGAGTATAGGTATGTACTGGTGTCCTTTTTGGTATCGGAACTGATCTGTCTGGAAGCAGTCGTTTCATTACAGAGACGAAAACTTATACGATAGATCCAACCAGTATTGAAAAGAAGGTTCCTCATTCGCAGAAAAGTAAAGTACCGACGTCAGTGGTAGACGTCACTAAAACCTCGGGGGGTTTTAATTCAGACGGTGACAAAGGTGGCAAAGGGGTAGATAAAGGGTACCTTACTACCCTGGCCTACGGTACTAGAAGCAAAAGACTTACAACTCGAAATTCGGTTGAAAAAGTGAGAGGAGAAAGTGAAAGTAGTTCTCCGAAAAATCAAGGAGAAGTGAAAGACGGTATTCTCACCACAGTAGACGTATAGACTCCAATAACTATAAAGAGGGCCATAAAACTAAGGTCGAACACGAAAAAGGTCAGGTTGTAAAGAGTACTACATGAGACGTATATTCAATTTATTCGTCCCACTGTTATATGTCGGAACTGCATGAGGAAAAGGGTAAACTTTGGTCAGAAACAAGGTACAGGTCAAGATTGACAACGGAGGACTGGACGTATGTCTAAAGAGTTCTCCGTCCAGTCCACCAGACCATAAGGGTAGAGAAAGTCTTAAAAGGTGTCAAATAACACTGGGTGTGTCAGTTTCCGAAACCGTATCAGTTCTTTCGTCTTTATCTACAAAAAGACCTTGAGAGAACGAAAAAGGTACTCAGTCGTCTACAACCGTTAAACTAGAGACTACGGAGACGGAAAAGATTTTGGTCGAACTTGTAGTCCTTCAAGTGCCAAGTACATAACGACTTCGGAGCGAACCTCTGAAAACTCGTAATGAAATCATCTCACACTCTACTCACGTTAATACGCTATCAAACTCGTAAGAAACCGTAACGGAAAGAAACCCTAACCTTACTTTTGACTGGAAAAGGTCAGGACACCGGTGACGACTCAAAAGGTTTGAACGACCGTTTAACTCACGTCGTGAAAGTGTCGTAGTAGAAAGTCCTAAACTTTGTCGAGGTGACCTTAAGGTAGTGGAGGTGATCGAAACAAACATCACTACGAAAGATTCCGGGTGAACAGAAGTGTAAGGTCATACAGACCGAGATCTACTCACTAGCGTGGTAGCTTCTACAAAAAACATGTCAAGAAGACACATAAGAACGGTGGAGAAGAATTATAGAAGACGAAGACAATCCAGGTATGGTAAAGACAGGAAATGCCTCGGGTAGAAACGTACTTTACAAGGGAACCATAGAGATTAAAAGAACTTCTCTAGAGATCAGAAAGGGTAATACAACAAAAGGAGATAAAGAAACGTGACTAACGACTTCTTCCGAAAGAATAGAGAAGAACGATAAGAAACTTTGAGACGTAAGTCTAGGAAAATAGAAAGGAAAAGACGAAACGAAAAGTGAAGAGAAGAAAAGTGTCGATAAAAATTCCGGAGGGGTCTGTCGGTAAAACGAAAAAACGTAAAGAAAAGGTACCCCTACCAGAACTAGGGACAGAGGACATGTCACAGTACTTGGAGTAAGGTATCAAGTAATCCGTGAGATAAATAGTCTAGATCAGGGAATTTAGATAAAGAGTGAAGGTGACATATTAGTATTCCCTAAACTAAATCCAGTATGGACTTACCAGATCGCCAAAAGGGATGAAAGAAGTTAAATTCAGACTTAAACCGTTATTCCGCAAGCACTAGACTCGGTGTCAGTCGAGGACGAGAACAAAAACGACTGACATATCTCGAAGAGGTAGAAACCGACGTTTCTTATATTACTTAGACTAAAGCCACAACTCGTAGACCACTACAGGCACACATCGCAGAAGAGAACACAACAACCGTCTCCCACAAACGGTACTGGTCACGTAAAAGAACCGTTTTGAGATAATCAGAAACGGGACTAAGTAAGGCGTAAGGTTCCGGTTTGAACGGACAATGAGGTCCACAAAGTACTGAAGGATGAAAACGTAAGGTCAGGGGATATTACTTTTTCTGTAGAAAACCCCCACAATCAAGATGTTCCAGAACATCCAGAAGTATTTTGGTAAGTTGAAGTCGAAGAAGTCGTAATGACCAACCCCGTATCTGAATCTAATGCCACTATAACTTACCAAACGGAACCTTTGCTTGTCTCTAGTAAGACAGCAAAAACTCTAACGTAGGTTCATGACGTAAAGTCTGAGAAAACGACTGGTACTACCGATGAGGTAAGGAAGACTCCCTAAGGACGGGTGTCATCATCTATATTACCAGTAGACTCAATTTAAGTGGGTAAGGTCAGGTAAACTCAAACGACTAAGGATCTTACAGCTGCAAGTGAGAACGGTAGAGAACAAACTGGTGAAGGTTAAACGGAACTAAGTACCTGGACTGTAAGGTCCAAGGATACGTTATAACGAGAAATGTCGTAGCCTGGAACGAAGATAGTGCTTAGTGTAGGTGTCGACCCATAACAAAAACGAAACCGAGGTAGGGAAGTAACAAAGACCTCAATAGAGAGGTGACTAAAGGTCATCGTATAACCTGTGGATGACTGGACCCCTCAAGGAGTAAGTCATAGGATAATAAAACGAAAAAGTATGACAAGTACCCCAAGAGTTCCGTTCTTATGACTTCACCAAACGGTAGGGGAAGAGGTCACCTGGTGTAAGACAGTCTGGAGAGGTGGTACTGGACGGGCAGAACCCAACGGGGCACCCGTACCGAACTAAAGTAACTCAATCTGTTCCGACACCAGGATCACACTAGTCTAACTGATCAAAAGACACTCATATCAAAGTCACACAGACGGGAGACTACGGGAGAACGTTGTGGATGGTAGAATGAACCCAAAGACAATGGAACCCGCACCCCATAGAGAAGTACCGACGAGGTCGTTTCTCGTCGTCGACGAGGAATGGAACCTGCTTCCCATAGAGGAGTGGCGGTGGGAAGGACTGGAAGTTGTACCCTATCGAGGAGATCCGGGAGGACTTTTGGGTAAATTAATATGGGAAATTTAAAATACCAATACCCTCTACGTAGAGTCATTTCGACAAATTTGTTTAGTCTTTGTGGACGAAAAGAAGAGTTAACAACATTCGAGAAACTTGTGTGAACACATGGTCACGGAAATCCTCTCAACCGAGTCGTCCCATGTATAAACCACTGACTTACAACTAAGTGTAAGACAAGTCAAGTCAAGTCAGCGAGTCAGCACAGGCTGAGAAACCCTGGGGTATCTGACGTCGTACAGTCCGAAGGGACAGGTAGTGGTAGAGGGCCTCGAACGAGTTTGAGTACAGGTAACTCAACCACTACGGTAGGTTGGTAGATTAGTAGACAGTAGGGGAAGAGGAAGACGGAAGTTAGAAAGGGTCGTAGTCCCAGAAAAGGTTACTCAATCAAGAAGTGAAGTCCACGGTTTCATAACCTCAAAGTCGAAGTCGTAGTCAGGAAAGTTACTTATAAGTCCTGACTAGAGGAAATCCTAACTGACCAAACCAGAGGAACGTCAGATTCCCTGAGAGTTCTCAGAAGAGGTTGTGGTGTCAAGTCTTCGTAGTCAAGAAGTCATGAGTCGAAAGAAATACCAGGTTGAGAGTATAGGTATGAATTGATGACCTTTTTGGTATCGAAACTGACCTGCCTACAAACAGACAGATCAGTGTAATTACTAAGTGTAATCGGTATACCTATCAAGTTTAAGTCGATGATTAAGAGAGACCGAATATAACCTTTAGAGGAGACATAGTAATAGACCTAGAGGTAAAGTCCTTAGATAGAAAAAAAGGAGAATGTTAAAAAAAACCAATTTTTGCTTTGTCTTTGGTAAAATACAGAGGAGAATTTTTACCCGTTTCCCGGAACGATCTGTAAAAAGGCTTCTGTTATATGTTTACTAATTGTTCGTATATTTTTCTACGAGTTGTAGTGATTAGTAGTCCCTTTACGTTTAGTTTGGGTGTCACTCTATAGTGCAGAGTAGGTAGTACTACCGATGATAGTTTTTGAGTCTTTTATTGTTCATAACCGTTCCTACATTTCTATGATCTTAGGAACATGAGACAACAACACTAACATTTTACCACGTTGGTGATACCTTTTGTCATAACTCCGAGGAGTTTTTTTTTCACTTGGAAGCTTACTAGATCGTTAGAGGGAAGACCCATATATGGATTTTCTTAACTTTCGTCCCAGACTTCTCTATGATCCCATGGGTACAAGTCTCGTCGTGATAAGTGTTATACCTTTTCTACTTTCGTCGGGTCACAGGTAAATGTTTACTTACCTATTTGTTTTACCCTACGTCAGTATGTTACCTTATAATAAGTCGGAATTTTTCCTCCCTTTTACACAGTGTATGATGTTACACCCCTACTCGGAACTCCTGTAAGACGGTCCACTTTATTCGACCAGTACTTTTCTGTTTATGACATACTAAGGTAAATATACTCTATAGACATTACGTACTAAGGTAAATATACTCTATAGATTTGATCATTTTAAGTATCTTTGTCTTTCGTCTTACCACCAAAGGTTCCTGATCCTGTCCTCCTTTCCCTTCAACAAATGACCTATATCTCTAAGTAATCGACTTTTGTCAGACCTCCAGAGAAAGTGTCGTTACACTTTTATGAATTGTGATGACTCGACATGTGAAATTTTACCACTTCTACCATTTAAAATACTCGAAAAATGGTTTACTCTTTTCTTTAGTAGAGATTCCAACATTTTCAAACGAATAACCACTTTGAATCACTAATCCATGTACCTTCAAGTAATGCGATGACAGAGTTAAAATCTCACGAACTTAAGAGACAGTTTTTTTTTTTCCATTAACTCTTTAGACCTAAAGACTTTGTGGGTTCTCCAAACTCCTATACACTCGGACCTGACTTTGTGACCAAACGTGTACCCAGTGAAAGTCGGTGTGTCTCTTTCTTCCCTCAAGTCGAGACGGATAGTCTGGGACGTGGTTTGACAATCCTTGGATCAGTCGTTGTCGTCCGTCGGGTAAAAAAGAAGAGTCCAAGGAGATTATGTGTTGTTATTAGACGTGTAGTGGGATTGAGACACATTAAGAGATACTCTCTCTACATTTATATGACTAGGATCCTGTACATAAAGGTTAGACAAAATAAATGTAAGAGATACAATGGACGATGGACTAATTTACAGAGACGGCGGGAAGGACCTTGGCCGTTATAGTTGTAAGAACTACAAAATAATTCGAAAAGTTTGTACGGTAACTAGGGGGTCGGACTTATGGTACGAAACAATGGTACCGAAATCAGGGTCACGTCGAAGGCCCCTATAAACGGTCTTATAAGAACCTAAGTAAACATTAGGTAAATCATTGAATGTAAACTTCCTATTAACAAACACATTATATAATTGGTGTAATAATACGGACAACTACGATGGAACCACTCGACCACTTAAGATATTTTTCTTGTTATTTATTGTTATATACAATTGGTTTATACCTTCTAACTCTCCGATCCGCTCGAAAATAGACCCTATAGAGATGTAATACGGTTTCAAGGTCTCCTTTTACCTTCACTAACGTGTTGACCTAAAAAAAAAAAAATTGGACGACGGTTTACAGATGTGTAAACCTGTCTAGTGCCTCTCTACCTAATAAAGCTCACTACACCTGTGTCTACATTGGTACCCGTTAACTTTCTTCTGAACTGAGTCCTCTATTATTTCCACTACAACTTCTCTTTCAGTGTCCCTTTGTTCAAATCCTTTATTCTTATATAATACTCTCCTATTTTACGGTCTTTCATTATCACTTCTCTATAAACTGTACATACCCGAAGGGATCATCGAGTCGACCATTTCTTAGGCAGACATTACGTCCTCTGGGGTCAAATTAAGGACCCAACCCTTCTAGGGGACCTCTTCCCTTGTCGATGGTGAGGTCTTAAGACCAGACCTCTTAAGGTACCTGACACATCAGGTACCCCAGTGTTTCTCAGTCTGTGCTGACTCACTGAAAGTGAAAGTAAACTGTACATGTGTGTGTCAGTGTATCACAACTTGAATCTTTTTCGTCCTAAGACCCTACACCTCCTAAATTAAACTTAGGGTATATTAAATGTAATCAGAGTAGTTGAAAAAATGACTCCGCCCCCATCCTACTCTCCGTACCTTTCGTAAAGGTTCACGTTATAAGGAGGGACAAACCTATCGACTGACCGGAGAGCTGTGACCGAGTACTTAAAGATCGGGAACTCAATACTCAGACTTTATGTTTAACAGGGGGGTTTATTATTATTTTTGTTTCCCACACGGTAAACCACACCATAAAGTAGAGACTCCGGTCGGAAACTAGAGACGTCGTATAACTCTTTAGTTCAATGACCCTTAGAAAAAAAAGGGTGAAGTCGGTAAACAGTGTATACGGTATTTTTAGACTTAACAGGGAGAGCTAGAAGTAGTGTGGGGTGGTAAACGAAACTAGAGGCGGAGACACATACTGTAAACACGTACCAAAGGGGCAAATTAACAGACTGAAACCCAACGATAAAATCAAATTTTCAATTCTTAACAAAACATACCTACACTCTCAACCTGATATTTCTTTCCACTCACGGCTTCTTGACTACGAAAACTTGACACCACAACCTCTTCTGAACTCTCAGGGAACCTGACGTTGCTCTAGGTTGGTCAGTTAGGATGTCCTTTAGTTGGGACTTATAAGTAACCTTCCTGACTACGACTTTGAGGTTATGAAACCGGTGGACTACACTTCTCGGTTGAGTAACCTTTTCTGGGACTGCGACCCTTTCTAACTTCCGTCCTCTTCCCCTGTTTTCTCCTACTCCACCAACCTACCGTAGTGACTGAGTCCCCTGTACTCAAACTCCTTCCGGACCGCACGACGTCAGGTACCCCAGTGTTTCTCAACCTGTACTGACTCGTTGACTTGACTTGACTTATAGGAGTTCAGCTATTAGGTCCATTTAGTAACCTAAAGGGTCACTGTGGATCAGTCACTCCAGTCGTTGCAGTCGGAGGCACGTCAAAAAAGTGTATACACTTAAAGACTTAACTTTCCTCTACGCAGAGTACCTTTCAAGTATTTCACCAGAACACAAAGTCAACGGTCATAGACATATCGTCTGGGGCTCCGACCATGTGGTTCGTGTGTGGAGTCAAATGGAGGAGGGTACACCAGTGGGTGCTCCTCCCTCCTCACCTTTCTCTGCACTCCACACGTACACGCGGGACGGATGAGGCCGCTAGAAACACGTGTAAAGGGCCGATCACCACGGAAGTCTTGGGTGGCAAGGTGGGGGATTTAGCCGCAGTCCAAGAGTGGACCCAGAAACTTTAACGTACATAGTCCCTTTTCCCTATCTGTAAAGTCCCTGGGGTAGGTAGGTAGGTAGACAGGGGTGGTAGTGTATACCCTTCGACCCTGGATTCTACGAAGGGAGAAAGACCCGAAAAATTCTGAGAATGAAAAAAAAGAATCAAAACATCATCGTTCCGTGGACTCGGATAGGGTCGAGTCTCAAGTGCGAACACAGAAGTCCAAGTGCCAGGTTGAAACGAGGTCACTTCCGTTTATCCTTTACGACCCTCCGTTGTCAACCTCCCTCGCTCTTCCGACCCCTTGACACTGCACAAGTGTCTCGTGGACTCTTACGTCGACTCAGGTGTCTCGTCAATCTCCTCCGATCACTGTCCCCACTCGTGGGAGACCTCCTCTCCTGGGGTCCCACCACCAAAAGGGGTGAGGTCAGAGACCGTAGGTCGAGTCGTAGGACTTCCACACGTCTCCCCTCACCTTTCAGTACAGGTGGGAACTCCTACCCGGGGGAAGGCAGGAGGTCCCGTCCTCCCAGAATTTTCGTCTTGCCCCAAAAGACCCTCGTCGTGAATACCACCGGCATTGGGTCGCCCGTGAGGTGCACACCCTGACTCCGTCTGGGAAGGAGACCCCGTGCCCAGTGGTTCACCACTTGTGCCCAACCGTCTATAGCCGAACCACAGACAACCGGACCGTGTATCTTCCACCAACCACTTTTAAACAATTTGTTTACTCGTCTTCTGGTATAAATGACCCCCTCGACTCTTTCTGGGAACCGCACCGGCACCTCCTTCCGTCTCCGGCGACTCACTCTCCACTCCGAGTAGGCTCCGCTCCGCACTCCGTCTAGGAGCACCTTCCGGGCTTAGTCAGTGTTCACCCGTCAAGTCAGCCTTGTTCTCCTCCTCCAGTTTACTCGGCCCAAGTCTGACCGTCCATCCTCTCCGTCTCAGTCCCCGCCCCCCTCCGTCGCCCGTCCACGTTTCTTGCCTCGCCCCGCCCCTCCTTGATTTGGACCTGAAGACCCCTGAAGGGACCATCGAATCCCCAATTCTTAGGCAGACGGTTACACTCCTGTACCCAGGTCAGGGACCGAGCCTTTCTAAGGTGGACGGTGTCTCGTGGATTCGGGGATACGGTGTTGATGAGTCGACTACACGGTGGTGCTGACTTCGGGCACAAGGGACCTGAGTGTGTGACGTTCCGGACTCGGACATGGGTGACGTCACTCTTCGGGTGTGTGGCGTTTCTTCTCGTCGGGGACGAGTCGTGTTAATCTCTTTCGGACAAGTGTGTCACCTCTGGGTCACGTCGGCGTTTTAATTAAGTAAATTTTTTGGGGACTTGAAGGACCACACTTCCGAAGTCCTGTCCCTCCCATACTTCCTCCTTTTTTCTTTTTCTCTTCACTCTTCCTTACCCCTCCTTTCTCCTTCTCCTCCTGTGGCGTCTTCCCTTCCTTACTTCTCTCTTTCTCCTCTCTCCCTTCTTTCTACCCTCCCTCCCTCCTCTCTTCTCTTCCTTCTCTGCCTCTCCTCTTAAAGGAGGAGAGGACAAGTCCGGTCCTCCTGTACGAATAAAATATTTTGTAGTGTCTTCCACTTCCTTTTGTTTATCACCTTCTTCCCCTCGTCGACTAGACACTAGACCGTACCCCTTCTCGGCGGTGCCTAGGTATTACTTCTCCCTCTAACCGTCCCCTCTCTACCCGGTCCGTCTGCCCATATTTATCCTCGAGGTCGAATAAACATTGAAAGTAAAAATCCATTCCTACTAACCGTGCACCTACCGAACCTACTTCCCTCGGGGGACTAGAAATTGAACGTCCAGTGTACCTCTTTTGAACCTCTTTCGCGAGGCTGTACCTCTACAGTTGAACTCACTGTCGGGGCACGCTCCACGAACGTGGCCGAACGGAGGAAGTGTGCGTAGTGAAGTGTCTTTACTACTGACGGTAAACTTGTCTTTCTGTAGGAAGGGCTGGCCCCAGTCCTTTGACTGTCCCGGGTGGGCAATTATCTTTATTGACAGTAAAATTTATTTTACGAACCACCTTTTGAAGTCTTTAGATAATCTATTGTCCCCCGGGCACCAGCCCCGTGGGTACTTAGTACCCGCGAGTCTATACCGCCGCCGTTCACCCTCTGTCAATGTGGGCCTCGTCAACCAAGGCGGGTAGCCCACCGAAGAAGTACGACTGCACAGTCGACGAAGAGGATTAAATAACGGACGGGCACAGAATCAATCCTCGAAAGGGACACCCTACTACCTTAGACTTCCTTTTCTACTTACTGTTGTATCAAAGCCTAAACTTCAGAGGAATGTCGTTTTAGAGAAACCACCACCTCAAAGAAACCTCTTCTACGAAAGGACTATTTTATTGTTCGACACGAGTGACGACTCTCTCCAAGTTTCGGGTCCTGGAGGAGACTTGAAAGAACTACAGATTAAAAAAAAACTACGTTTACTTTATAATGTAACGTAACTCTATCAAAGGATGAGCTCTTAATATACTATAAATCCTTTTAAAAGAACTTGAAAGTTATTCAAAGAATTAATCTCAGCCTGTACTGACTCGCTGACTTGACTTCACTTTGATGTATTCCCCGAAGGGACCACCGAGTCATTATTTCTCAGGAGGACGAATACGTCCTCTGTGCCCAAGTTGGGGACTCAGTCCATCTACGGGACCTTTTCCTTTGCCGTTCAGTGAGGTCATACGAACGAACCTTTTAGGGAACCTGTCTCCTCGGACCGTCCGACATCAGGGAGTCCGACGTTGTCGACCCGGCCTGTATCGTTGATTGTCGTTTTGATGTGTTATCACTACTACGAACTATTATACGATCGTTCTTTACCAGGAAATACCGGACAACAACCCACACGCTACAGACCGACCACGCGTCCGACTACCATATCTCTTGGATCCACAACACGGGAGACAGTTAACAGACTACTCTATACTAGAAATCTCGTTACCATTCTACTTATAATTACCCCGGGAGAAAATGGTCCTCTGTCGACTCCACGACTTACCAATTCCCGAGAGGTTTCTCGTCCGAAGTCGTTATGTGCTTGGTACTTGAAGGTCTACAAGTTCGACCAAAATCTTTTCCGTCTCCTCCGTCTCTAGTTTAACGGTTGTAGGTGACCTAGTAGCTTTTTCGTTCTCTCAAGGTTTTTTTGGAGATAAAGACGAAATAACTGATACGGTTTCGGAAACTGATACACCTAGTGTTATTCGACACCTTTTAAGACTTTCTCTACCCTTATGGTCTGACGGACTGGACGGAGAACTCTTTGGATATACGTCCAGTCCTCCGTTGTCAATCTTGACCTGTACCTTGTTGTCTAACTAAGGTTTATCCTTTTCCCCATGCAGTTCCGACATATGACAGTGGGACGAACAAATTGAATATACGTCTCATGTGGTACTCTTTACGACCCGACCTTCTTCGTGTTCGACCTTAGTTCTAACGACCCTCTTTGTAGTTATTGGAGTCTATACGTCTACTGTGGTGAGAATACCGTCTTTCACTTCTCCTTGATTTTTCGGAGAACTACTTTCACTTTCTCCTCTTACTTTTACAACCGAATTTCGAGTTGAAGGTCTTTTACTTCTAGTACCGTAGACCGGGGTAGTGAAGGACCCTTTATCTACCCCTTTGTCACCTTTGTCACCGTCTGAAATAAAAAAACCCGAGGTTTTAGTGACGTCTACAACTAACGTCGGTACTTTAATTTTCTGCGAATGAGGAACCTTCCTTTCAATACTGGTTCGATCTATCGTATAAGTTTTCGTCTCTGTAATGAAACGACTGATTCCAGGTAGATCAGTTCCTATACCAAAAAGGTCATCAGTACACACCTACACTCTCAACCTGGCACTTCTTTCGACTCGTGGTTTATTAACTACGAAAACTTGACACCACAACCTCTTCTGAGAACTCTCAGGGAACATGACATTCCTCTAGGTTGGTCAGGTAAGATTCCCTCTAGTCAGGACCCACAAGCAACCTTCCTGACTACGACTTCGACTTCGAGGTTATGAAACCGGTGGAGTACCCTTCTCAACTGAGTAACCTTTTCTGAGACTACGACCCTCCCTAACCTCCGTCCTCCTCTTCCCCTGTTGTCTCCTACTCTACCGACCTACCGTAGTGGCTGAGTTACCTGTACTCAAACTCACTTGAGGCCCTCAACCACTACCTGTCCCTCCGGACCGACGTTAAGTACCTCAGCGTTTCTCAGCCTGTACTGACTCGCTGACTTGACTTGACTTGACTTTCTCGTCGGTGGGTGGAGTCTGAGGTCAATTACCGTGGTGGGTCTTTCCGGTCACAATATAGGTAGTGAATCTACTCTTTGGACCCCGAGTCTCCAACACATCGACTCTTGTCCTTAAGTAGGTAACAGATGGTACGAACTTTTGGATGACGTTTCTCGAAAGTTTCTTCTGGGAGAGTCAAAAGTCAACGAGACATTACTCAGAGGTGTTTACATCACTGAATCTTTTTGTGGGTCATAAAGTGTCAAAGTTTCCGTCTTCAGGTGACCCGAGTCGACCCGAACCAAATCCCAGAGTGTTCTGTTTTTGGTTCCACAGTCAACCGACCCGAGAAGAGATCTCTTCTTAGACGACAAGTCCAACAACTGTCTTAAGACAAGTAACACCGACATCCTGACGCCAGGGGTACAGGAACGACTGACAACCGGCCCCAATGAAAGTCGAGTATGTCCGATGAGAGGTCAGGAACGTACACCGGGAGAGGTGGAAGTTTCAGTTGTTACTACGTGACTTAGGAAAGACACGAAACTTAGAGAGACTAAAGTGATAGACGGTGGTCGGTCTCTTTTCAGAGTCTAATATAAATCCACGTTTACTTATGAGAGGGAAGTATTCTAGTTGACTAGTCGTTGGAATTAGTGTTGACGTTTCAGGGACACGGTGTAGTGTATGGTACTAGCATCCACAATATCGAGTAGTATGTGCGTAGTATATGTGTCCCTCCCTTGGACTCTCACTCCCAGTAGAGTCGTAAGACGGACAGTGTCCAGTACCCGACCCTGACGACCGGGAACTCACGAGTCGGTACGTGGAAATCAAGCCCACATGGGTGATAAAAGAAGGTCCTCCAACTTCGACTTGGATCAAGACGAGTCCCGTGAGTATCAAGGACTCGTTATTTCCTACCGGACTACCTTTCTTGTGTCTGGGTCCCTAGACCTCTAGGTCCAAATCGGGTCCGAGACGGTGAGTGAGACCCTGGGACCTATCCGTCGTAGTGACACGAGAGACATTCCCTACTAACGAACTCTTAGGTTTATGCTTACAGAAACTTCCAGGATGGTATACGTTTGTGGGATCATCTGCTACTCCTACTGGGTTCCTTCCTTACTCCGTACGCAAGACGAGAGTTCCTCGAATACTGGAACTCATTCCTGTGTCGAGTGGTCGGTCTCAGGTGTCTTGGTTAAGGGGTAGTCACGGGTCGATCGTTCAGGACAAAAGTAGGTTGGGGGACGAGGATGTCTAGACTGATTTAATGCCAAACGGTAGAACCGACCGGTGTAGGTGGGGGACCGGTAAGAGTAACGGGTCAGACGACCTCGTGAGGAAGCGGTGGGTTATGTCCGAGGACGGAACATAGATGTACCGACACCTCCCAACCCACATTGAAGTCCCGGTGTCACATTTCCTTCCTTTTAAAATTTATCTGGGGTCTTGATTATAGAGGATTCTGAGACACCGGTACGGGAACCGTCCCCGGGGGAAACCAGAGAGAGAGGAATGTACAGGCAACGTCTACCGGTGTGAACCGTCTCCGTCGGTCGAGGAGGGTCTTCACTCTCTACCGAAAGCAGTAGAAGGAGACTGCTCTAAGCTAAGTTCCAATACACGAAGGAGAGGTAGGTCTCTTCCGTTCTTTGGGTACGGGGTCAACTAAAGGGACTGTTCTACGTCGAGGGACGGACTGTCTCTGGAGAACCGTGTCGTCGAGTGCCTCAGACTAGTACAACCCTATAGTCGGAGGGGTCGGGTCTCGTCCGAACTCCGAGGTACGACATACTGGTGCCCCTATGGCTGTACAGGAAGGGTGGGGGTTTACTGGTCTGTGGGCCAGAAAAGAGTCCCTGTTCTACTCTGGGGTGGACATCGATTCCTTCTTTGCCACCCGGTGAAATTTTAACGTCAAGAGTAAAATCCGGTAGTTTCAAAGTCTTTTTATTTACAATAAATAAATATATACAAACAAACGATTGACCCACGTGACCCCGACTTGAATTGAGACAAAACCGTATATTTAAATATATATATTTATATATTGTATATCGTTATATAATTATATATATTGTTATATATATTATTATACATTATATAATTAGATACATATTATATATATTGTACTATATAATTATAAATGACATATTTATATATTATATATTATATATTCTTATATATTATATATAATTAAATATATTGTTTTGTCACAATTCAAGTCGGGGTCACACGGGTCGACCGTTTGTGACCCTCGGTACCTCCACACAGGACCCAGCTTACGGGACCTTTGTCTGAGACTCTCCCTCCCAACGTACGTCGCCACACGGACCCTCGCTCCAGAGTCCTTCGTCCCTACCCTGTCCCCTTCCCGGACGGTACGTTCCCGTCGGGGTCGGGGTCTACCAGGCTGTCCTCGAGACTTCGGTCTTACACGGGTTTAACTCCCTTTACCCGACTTGGACTAGAGTCGGTCACTCCCCGACTCCGAGAGGACTCCGTACACTGGAACTCGGTCACACAAGAGACGTCCGTTTTCGTTAGCGGTCACTCCGGACGGAGACACTCGTCGTCCCCAGCATTTACGAAGGGGGGATTTGGAACTTTGACCCGTCTTATGGGAGAATGGGTGACAATCCTCCACGGTTCTTTCCCGACTCTCAATGTCTCCTTCTTATTCAGGTAAGGTCCTTCCGACAGACCTCTGTCTCGTATACTCGTCGTAAACCTCCTACCCATCCCAAATCTCTTCCTTGGTGGAGTGTCTATGCCACCCGACGCTGGACACGGGTGGCCCGTCGGGTGAAACTACCACGTCTGACGGGTGTCGAGGAAGGTAGATCCTTTCGTCCTCCGACCCCGAGTCCCTTACGGTCCTATGGTCGGTAAGATTGTCCCAAACTGGGGCACTAGAGGGTAGGCAGTCCTTTTACGTGCCCCTTTATTTTTATTACCGCTCCAATTAATTCCCACGGACGTCTGAAGAAAAATTGGAAGAGGTGAAGTGATACAGTTATTATTGAGCTCTCAGCTGAAAGGGGTCCTATAAGGTTTCGCACTGATTAACGTCATTGTGACTTGTGTAAAAGGGGATGAGACGCAGGGGAGGTTAAACCTCTTACTAAAACGGGAAAAGGTCTATATACTACGTTTCACCCACTCACGTAAACTTGTATAAATGTATCATTTTCGAGTCTACGATTCTGGACCCGTACCAATCGTTTAAGATCCGTTAAGAAATCTTTGGTCTGAGTCATCATCGGACTGTTTACCCACGGGACAACCCCACACTCCCGCATCTGGTCGTCTTAGGGGATGAAGGTAAATATTTTTACGGAAAACCTCTTAAATAGATCTTAATTTATACGTTCTAAAGAAATAGACTTTCACTTTAAATGAAAATTCTGTAAGTGTAGCAAAAAGGCTTCCGGTACATTTATGTAAATAACCAATTAAAAATAAAATTGAGGACGTCGTGTTCGGAGAACCCGGCACATACTCAGGTCACTCCTAATCCGTCAAATATGTCGGAACACCCTCCACTACGTACAGACCTTGGGTAGTCCCTGAGTCTACTGAACGTCTGACACGAATGGTGTACGGACAGTCGGGTTTCGTGGTCTCTTCCTTCGGACGGTACATAAATAGCACACGGGGTTCGTTCCATGAGTATATCTAATGGTTTTACGGTAGTCAATAAACTGAAGGAGACAGATGGGGGCTCCGAACAGGGAAGGGTGCGACCGAGACCGACGGACGAACAGAACGAAACCGAAGGCCCTGTACTCGTTTATTCGGTCACTTCCGCCTCTCTCACGGATCCTAACGAGAGAACGATGGAAACCTTGGTCATATAGGTGCACATTTGTGTGACGTGCATCAGACGACCTACTCCTCTATGTACCGGACGACGACGACGATTCAGCGAAGTCAGCACAGGCTGAGACACGCTGGGGTCTCTACCGTCGGGTGGTCCGAGGCCGTAGGGACCCTAAGAGGTCCGTTCTTGTCACCTCACCCAACGGTAACGGAAGAGGTTACGTACTTTCACTTTTCACTTTCACTTCAGCGAGTCAGTACAGGCTGAGGATCGCTGGAGTACCTGGCGTCGGATGGTCCGAGGAGGCAGGTACCCTAAACGGTCCGTTCTGATGACCTCACCCAACGGTAACGGAAGAGACTGTGCACCGGATCGGTAGAGACAACAGGTCGACTACTGGTCGGTTGGGGGTGTGCCCACCCACTCCGGTAAAGTCTGGTCGTCAGAGGTCAGTTGAACGGTCGACTGGTACCTACGTATGTCCAAAGTCGACTCTAGTCGAGTTTTCTCAGGTAGATCGGGTCGGGGTTAACGACTGCCCGTCGCAACACTCGACCTATTTGCCACTCCAAATTTGTGATTTAATCCCTCACGAAACAATATACCGTTTTCGATTAACTCAGTCAGGATCGGGAGTCAGAGAAGTAGATATTTTGTCTCTCATTAATGAGTGAAGTCTCCTAAAGAACTTCGACTTTGTTGAGGATCGGATATTCGCCATAAGTCTCAAACGAGGTAGGAAAAGACGTTTTCTACTTTACAACGTTTAACTGGGGTCAAGAAACGAAGAGAGAGGGTGGTGTAAGAACAGAACCGGGAAAGTCCCCTCACAACTGAAACCCGAACCGGGACACTGAACGTCCGAAGGGTCTACCACGATCATCATTTCTTAGACGGACGGTCACGTCCTCTACATCCTCTGTACCCAAACTAGGAACCCAACCCTCTAGGGGACCTCCTCCCGTACCGTTGGGTGAGGTCATCAAAACGGACCTCTTAGGGTACCTGTCTCCTCGGACCATCCGATATTAGGTATCCCAGTGTTTCTCAACCTGTGGTGACTTCGTTGAACCGTACATGTGTACAGCACTGAACGAGACCAGTTACTATTAATACCCGTCTTCACTGTCACTGACCAAACTGGGAGCTGGAACCCGGGAGGTCGGGGTCAATAACAGTAGGCTCCTCGTAGGATACCTAGTCGGGACTCACGTCGTCCTCCTTCTCTGTGTCCAGGAACGTCTCGATGGTGGTTTTAGGGGGGTTGGTCTCGTCAGTCTTCGTCCAAGCAACTGTGGTCGAGTGGTCGTGCAACCACTCCCAACCCTATCAAACAATGCGTCGTAATGACCCCGTCACCGATTGCCTACGTCTATTCTAGGTTTGAGTGACTGGTGTAAACTTTCCGAGACAAGACCAGTTGAGAGTAGTTCCGGTTTCCTCTTCCCATATCGTCCCGGACCGAGAAAGGAAGACGGTGCATAAAAGAACGAGTACTTTGCGGATGTCTGGTGAGACAACCCTCGTCGTCTTGACTCTTGCTGTTCGGAAAGATGTAAACTGTCTGTCAGACGGTACACAGTCCTTGACGTAGTCGGGAGATGTCCGCGGTCCTGAGGATTGTAAGTGTCGTCGCGACCTTCCATCCAGGATCGGTATGGGTGAGGGGTGCAGTCCTTGTCTTCGGTCACCCGAACCCTTTGTGTCGGTTCCCGTCCTCTCGGTCCTTAACTTTAGGTTCTGGGTCGAAGTCGTCACAGGGGGTGACTAGTGTTGAGTCGTCGGATTAAGGTGAACCATTCGGGGTTCAGAGGACCCAAAGTCGACGACGGTCTGAGTCGGTCACAAGACACGAATGACAACTACGGAACTTTATGTTATAGAGTCAAATACTTGAGTTCTTGCGGAAACCCGTCCTTGTGTAAAGGAATACAGCTCTAAGATGTAAGTATTACCCTCAAGGTACTTAGTGAAATAGGGGGGGGAAGAAAAGAAAAAAACCTTTGGAGACAACGTTCACACGTCGTCCCGTGAGTAAAGACACTTGTGTAAATTAAAAGTGTGGACTCAACCAACGTTGAAGCTTTTCTCGTCCATAACAGTCCGTCTCGCCTCGGAACCACTTCTCGATCACTCAATACCTTTAAAGGACGCTACTTTGTCAGAGTAACCTTGAGACCAGGAGACGAGTACGACAAGAGGACGTGTCTACTAGGATGGTCATCCTCTAGCATATTAAATAGGTGGTTTGACCCTGTGGACAATGTCACTTTTTTCCCGAACCCTTTTGTCTACGCTGGACTCTGAAAAGACCCGTTTGGTCCTACACACCAGGGGGGTAGGGTAGTCTCTTGAAATGTTTTTATTATTGATTGGTAACATTTCCTGAAATACCAAATGATCGGTAAAGATAGTCTCTTCCGTTACCGTTGAGTGAGGTCCTGAGAACGGACCTTTTAGGGTACCTGCCTCCTCGGAACACCTGACGTCAGGTACCCCAGCGCTTCTCAGCCTGTGTTGACTCGCTGAAGTGAAAGTGAAAAGTGAAAGTACGTAACCTCTTCTTTTACCGTTGGGTGAGGTCACAAGAACGGACCTCTTAGGGTCCCTGCCCCCTCGGACCATCCGACGGCAAATACCCCAGTGTGTCTCAGTCTGTGCTGATTTCGCTGAATCGTCGTCGTCGTCGTCGTCGTCGTCGTCGTCGTCGTCGGTAAAGATATTACACTTTGTAATAGTATAGTCTCATACCAAATTGTCCACTCTTTAGACTTCGGGACCTTAAACTTTACGGACACCTTTTCGTGCGTGGGACGTGTTACCCCCGATCTTGCAGCGAAAGATTGAGGTCTAACAATCCTAAAACAACCCAGGAATTTTAACAAGAGGTACCGGACACGTATCTACAGACGAACTATTTATAAACAACTCACTCACTCACTTGTGTTGTCGGTTCTTTATCGTTCCTTGCGTTGCCATGACATAGAACACTAAGACGCTTCCTGAGTCTCCATCAAACATTGCATGTTTTACCGGGACAAGGGAACCTTGAAGAGACTTTAGCGGATTATTGAATTAACGAGGAATTATTCTTCCCTAAGACGGTTATAGGGGAAGAAGACGAGACCCCAACGATCTTTACTCATGAAACAAGAAAGGCCGCACCCTCCTAAACCAACTAGAGACATTAGTCGTTTCACCCTTACTACAGAAAAATGTACACAAGAGTCGGAGGGGGTGGGGGAGGTCGATAGGAAGGAAGGAAACTTACAACTCTACGAGAAAATAAACACTAGGGGCGGAAGGTGGGTCACAGGCACCCCCAAGGCGATGGAAAATACTTCCGAAACTTTCCGAAGGAGAAGGGGAGGTTTCAAAGGTGACTCCGACACAAACGACATTTGTGAATACTTCAATCAATTCACCATATTAAGGGGCTCGTGCAGAAAGAATGTAATCGGAAGTAAAAAAAGACCTCTTTTTTGCAAAAGTGAGGACTCTTGACCTCTGTCGACCCTCGCTCCGCTTGCCATACAGGATGATTTTACAAAACCGGTGCCGTAAGGCACTTATCTCGAAACTTACTAAAAAATTTGTCATCACAGAAGATCTGTACTTGAGTGTTCCTTCCTTTCTCTCGCGGCTAGAGAGGCACGGGTCGGGAACCCCGAAGGTACTGTTGGACGGACAAGTATCAGAGGTCGCCAAGTCGTCCACAGAGTCCCCGAACGAAACTAGAAGTCTTTCCGGAAAGAGACTGAAGAACCTGATTGGCTCGGTGGGAACGGGCGAGGTTGTGTCCGACTATTTCAGGGTTCGTCTCCTGGACTCACGTGTCCATCTCAGGGAGAATCTTGACCTGGCCTTCGGACACAAACCCAAGTCGGTACGGGTGCCGTAACTGGAAGTGGTAGGCCGGTCTGCCACTCCAACGTCCTGCACATGTCCCACAAGTCGTACATCCTTCGACTTACACCGACAGTCGCAAACGGTCAATTTGTCTGAGACTTTATTTTTATCTTCGCTCCCCAGCGGGTCGGGTCCCGAAAGTTTGTCAGAACATGGGTGTTCCAGATCCACAGGGAGGGTCTGCGGGTCGGAGGACCGGTAACCGAGAGGACCGGACAGAGGAAGTCTCCGGACACGGTCATGACCCCAGCTTTCCCGGAAACTCCAGTACAAGGGGACCCGAGTCGAGACACTACGTAAGCAGTGCCAGAGGTGTCTATGTCTTGGTCGTCTCCCTCTTTGTCTCCACATCCGTCTCTATGTCTATACATCTGCCTCTATGTCTATATCTGTACTCCTCTAAGTAATGTCTTCAACAAGTCCACTAATACAACGTCCTTCCTCCTAGGAAAAGTCCCAGACTTTCACCCGAGAACAGATTGTGAGTGACTTAACAGGTCCTCTGTGCACCCGACTGTTTCGTTCTCTGAAATA
This sequence comes from Capra ibex, assembly GCA_006410555.1. Classification (NCBI taxonomy): domain Eukaryota; kingdom Metazoa; phylum Chordata; class Mammalia; order Artiodactyla; family Bovidae; genus Capra; species Capra ibex. The sequence goes on from SJYO01004576.1 coordinate 6,896,403, forward strand.
ACCCTTCCCCGTGGATCCGTCTCTCGTCGCCCATTGGGTCCTCTTGACGAGACGGTGCACCGAGCGTCGGAGTCCAAAATATCACTACCCCAATTAAAGGACCAACAGAGACCTGTCAGTGAGACAGAACTAGGAGGGACCACCCTGTGTGTGACGAGTCGGTTCTACCTAACGTCGCCCCAGCCCCCCCCCCCCCTAAGGGCCTCCAGCGCTCCTGTGTACCCGACGACAGAGGAGAGAGGAAAGCTGGAAATGACTTGAGAAGGCCAGCCACCACCGACCAGTCAAGGCACAAGGAATGATCCTGGAGGACANAATAACCCTTCCCCGTGGATCCGTCTCTCGTCGCCCATTGGGTCCTCTTGACGAGACGGTGCACCGAGCGTCGGAGTCCAAAATATCACTACCCCAATTAAAGGACCAACAGAGACCTGTCAGTGAGACTGAACTAGGAGGGACCACCCTGTGTGTGACGAGTCGGTTCTACCTAACGTCGCCCCAGCCCCCCCCACCCCTAAGGGCCTCCAGCGCTCCTGTGTACCCGACGACAGAGGAGAGAGGAAAGCTGGAAAGGACTTGAGAAGGCCAGCCACCACCGACCAGTCAAGGCACAAGGAATGATCCTGGAGGACAGTGTTTTATTGAGTACGTCTACTGATGACACCACGGACTGGTCCCACCCGCCAAAGTAAGTCACAAAGGGGATTGTTAATACCTTCGACTCTTCAGGGTACTAAACGACAGATGTTCGACTTCTTGGTCCTTTCGACCACAGGGTTCGACCACAGTTAGACTCAGGGTTCTGGACTCTTGGTCCCACGACCAACACACTCAAGACCAGGTTCACACTTCTGACTTCTTGGTTTCCTAGTTACGGACTACCGTCTTCTCCTACCTACAGGTCGACGACGTCTCTCTCTTACACGGGAAGGAGACGGAAAACCCCCGAAGGGACCACCGAGTCTCCCACTTCACAGACGGACGTCACACCCTCTAAACCCAAGTTAGGGACCCAACCCTTGTAGGGGACCTCTTCCTTTACCGTTGGGTGAGGTCATGAGAACGGATCTTTTAGGGTACCTACCTCCTCGGACCATCCGATGTCAGGTACCCTAGCGTTTCTCAGTGTATGTTGACTCGTAGAAGTGAAGACGGAAAAACAAAATAAAGCCGGGATTTGTTTAGCCTGCTACGGGTAGACGGACCACTCCCCACGAGAAGAAATAAGTCAGACGGTCAAGTTTGTGGTCAGAGAAGACCCCTGTGGGAGTACCTGAGTAGGTCTTTAGTATAAAATGGTCGAGAGATCCGGGGGAATCGGGTCGGTTCACCTGTGTGTCTTATCCGGTAGTGTCCGCTTACGTACGAGATCTTGAGGACACCCTAGTCCGACCCCGACCTACCCAGGACTTTAACAGGGTCACGGTGGACCCAGGGGCCCTCGTTCGGAAAGTATTTAGTGAGTGTGCTTAAGAACAGGACCTCCCTGGATCACCGAGGGTAAACATTCTTTTCACGTCCAAACGTCCTTCACTCTTAAAGTCGTCCTGAGAGAGTCTTTCCCTGTGGGGAGACAGAGACTCAAACGAGTTCCTTGAGGTCTCATACTTAAAGAAGTAGTCGTATGTACGGGTTGTCCAATAGTCGGAGGTCGTACTGTCGGTCAGACGTCCATCGTGGAACCCCCCATACCGTGGAATGTGCGGTCGTACGTGGAGGTGCCGACTCACAAACGAGTGAGTGAGTCGTCAAGTACGTAGGCGACTCCCGAGTCCTGACATATCTGGACCTGGACACGAACCACATCCCTGAGTCCGTCCACTTTAGGGGAGGTCCCTGAGGCCTCCCCGTGTCACCCCTCTGTCCGGTCGTCGGTCCCACTTCCGGTCGTCCCCTTACTTCGTATCAGGTAGAGGGGGTGTAGAAACGAAGGACTTCCGTTATGGTGCAGAACAAGTAGAAACGTAGACGGACGGACCGGGGCCTACGAGATATCCTCTTTGGTTATTTCCGACGGGAGGGCCTGGTGGACCCTGACCCATCCGACTCCCACCACCCTTTCGAAGGACCCCTACGGGTCGACCGGTACTGACCCACTTCTACCCGCTCCTCGTCTCGACACGATCCCCTCCATCGTCCGACACGGTGAGTTCGGCACCCGTGAAGACTTGGGTCCCCGTCCTCTCCCCCACCGTGTGTGGGGTGGTTCGGACTCCTCGGAGACCCAGTGTCGGATCTCTCCCTGCTTCACCCTTCTATCCTTGGTAAGTCGTCAAACCCCGGTCTTCTCCTATTTTTTGTGAGGTCTCAATCGACTTTTCCTTTGACGACGAAAAATCTTTCGTGATGTAGGGTCTACGCCTTCACTCGTCTCAACCCCACTCACAAACGTAGAGGGCTCCACACTAATACTCGACGAAACTTTTCGGTACATGATACACAACTCTGGAATTTCTACGGATCCCGTCACTCCTGGTCCTCTCGTCCCCAGACCAGAGTCGGGACGGTGGTCAGGAGGCAAACTGGAACCCGTTTAGTACACTGGAGAGCCCGAAATCCGATTCACTCAAAAATTAAACGAAGACCGAGATTGTCATGTCCTAGGTCAGACTTCGGGAGGAAAGAGTTCCTCCTTAGCCTGTCACCCCGGTCCATTACCACACCCCGGTGGGGTCATCGGACCGGTCATCTATCGTCTCGGTCTCGAGTGTGACAGGAGAAACCCTCCTCCTCAGACGTCGACTGGGTTGTCAAACCCCCCGTGTAGACGGATCTGGCACCCCCTGACGGAAGGAGGAGGTTTCGGACTGGTGAACTTTGTAGATTCGAAAGACTTTTTTCTCTTACAGTCGTCTTTTGGGACTCCCGAAGACTCCTCCAGTTTTTGAATATCAAGGGATCGACATCTTCTCTTATTACCACCATTGACGTCACTATCCTTATGTCGTCAAACACTCGAATTGTTTAGGGCGTGTGCGTCCGTGTGGTGATTTATGAGAATAATGTGATACAATGAATACACCCTATAAATCATAGTTTTTCCGATACAGAGAGAAGAGGGGGTTTTAAGAGGATTTTTATAGGTCACCATGGGTATTATAGGAGGTCGGAAAGTTTATCCCACCGAAGATGGATCCCTGTAACTGGTAATTCCAGTCACTTTCCCGTCCCCTTAAGTACTCGTTCACAAGAACTTAGATTCGAGTCGTCGCACTTACGGGGTCAAGTTCCACCGTTTTAGTTCGACTTGCGTCGTTACTCCCCACCGTCACTCACCACTCGTGGACCGGATCTTGTCCACTTCTATGATCAGTAGGTCGTCTCCCTTCCGAAGAAATGTCGGCCTTATACTATTTTAAACTAAACTGAAACAATATAAACCCCTCTATACTTTTACAGAAACCAGCCCCACACACACAATCAGCGAGTCAGCACAGGTAGAGAAACGTTGGGGTACCTAACATCGGACGGTCCGAAGAGACAGGAACTTTAAAAGGTCCGTTCTTATGACCTCACCTAACGGTAAGGGAAGAGATCTCTTAGAAGAGATGGGTCCCTAGCTTGGGACCAGAGGACGTAACGTCCATCTAAGAAGTGGTAAACTCGGTGCTCCTTTAGGTCATAGAAACACTTTAACTGTTTTGATTGAGGACCAATGTGTCCATCAAATTTTTAATGTGTCATGGAGATAAGTTTTTCTCTTCTTAAGACTAGACAGATATGTCAGGACCCCTGACATATGGAGTAACATCGGGGAAATACGTGTGTGTTCCCGGGAACACACGGTAAAGGTGTGGTCGGTACGACCTCTTTCAGGCCCCTGGGGTCTAGTAGCACAGAACAGAGACGAGTACGACTCCTCGAGACGACCGGGAACCCGTGCACGTCACATTCGTTCTATAGGGACACACCACGAGGGTGGGACAGTGAACGGCGTTGGTGGGAGAAGTTCAGGGGGGTTGTAGAGAGCGAGGAGAAAAAGAGGAGACGGAGGTCTTTCTCAAGACAAAAGGTGTGTGTGTAGGGTCTGAAGATTCTGACCTATCTCTCTGGGTCCGACCTTACCCCTTGCCCTTCTCCCTAAGTCATCTTCCTTCTCTGAACTTTGGGTGCACCTAATTCCTAGACCCTGTGAGTCTTCGTCCTAAAACTCTCACTTCACAAATATCAGACTCTTGGGGTCGTCTCTAACATATTCTCGACCCCTTTTTCCTTTCTTCCTTTTTTTCTCAAAAGTCCTCACAACGATCTATGATATTAAACCCAGAGGAAGCTATAAGAAGGTTTCCTTTCCAACCTCAATAAACATCAACAAGTAACAACGAACTACCGGACATTGTACTGTGATAGACTCTGACCTGGTACACCCCGGAGTCCTAAATGAGTCCAATGTGTACCAGCAGAACCTTTTCAACCTCGGTGAAGGTCCCGAAGACTCCAATAAAACGATAGGTCGTATACTCCTCGGTACCCGGTTAATTCTTTATGAATTTACTTTACTCAACCTAACGTACTTGTCGGTCGAGGGAAAACGAAACAGAGACAGGAGACTCCGATCGGATCAGGGAGGACTCCGACACCTTACCTGAGAAAGGTAAAATAGACGAACTGGTATTCACAACGGAATCACGTAGCGTCTGGAACTTATATTTGTGTAGACGAGTTCTTTAGGAGTTCAACCCTGAACGGACCGTCAGGTCACCAATTCTGAAGTGGAAGGTTACGTCCTCTACCTCTAAATTAGGGGCCAGCTCCTCGATTCTAAAAACGTCGGTATTTTTCGGTTTCATATTTTGTCTTCGTTAAAACATTAAGTTATTTCTGAATTTTTTTTTTTTCCAGGTGCAACTTTGGTTTTTAGAATCTTTAGGGGTTCAAGTGTAGTACAGACCAAGTATAAACTCTATAAAAGTTTTGGGGATGGTTTCCTTCTTTTTTTACTTTCTCTCCTTTCCTTCTTCCGCTCTCTTCCTCTTTTCTTCTTTCTTTTGTTACGGGGGACGAGACTCGGTCTGCGGTCCCGACTGTGAAGTGTGACTCACAAGAACCACGAGGTTGTTGATGTAAGAGCACTGGACGAGAGGGGTCCAAACTCCTTTGACTCAGAGTCTCTCTAACTCGTTGAATGGTTGAGTTCAGTACAATGATTTCGGGTCAAGATGGACGAACCGTTTGGACTGGAGAAATGTCGTCCCGTGACCGGACAGGTTCGGAGGACGGTATGACGGTCAGACCCAGAGAGGTTTGGTCGGTCAGCAGGCGTACGTCTCAAGACACCTGGCTCTTTCTACTCTCAACCCGAGGATCCTCGAAGAGGTCCACCCTTTGGACGTCGGTATGTTCAACTCACGGTCGAGGGACTCCGGACCGACCTTGACTGGAGGTCCTCGGATTTTTTTCCCGGAACCTTCCGACAGGTCTAGGGTAACATAGGAACACGGTAGACCCACGTCACACAAGGTCGCCCTTAACGACTCCTGGTCCTCTGAACCCGAGGTGAGATACTGGGTCCCCTCAGTCTGAGTCGTTTGGAGTCGAAAGGTGAAACACTTCACCTTTTTTTGTAAATAATTCGGGGAGGTTTCGACAATTTCTTATTCTATATATAATCTACATTTCCAGGAAAATTTTCTTGTGATGTCTTTCTTATGTATTACAAACGGAGTCAATACTAATACAGAGTGTGTCATTATTCCAGACAAAACACCCCAAAGTGTGAGAAAAAATTTTTCGTACATGATTAAACAAAAATAAAAACCGACACGACCTAGAACCAACGTCCCACGCCCGAAGAGGAACGACACCGAAGAGAGTAACGCCGCGCACCCGGGATCCACGTACCCGACGTCATCAACGTCGAGTTCCCGAAATCTCTCTCCCGAGTCATCAACACTGAGTGAATCAACGAGGAGTCGTACACCTTAGAGGGACCTGGTCCCTAACTTGGGTCAGGGGACGTAACCGTCCTTGGGTCAGGGGACGTAGCCGTCCACCAAAGAATAGGTGACTCGGTGGTTCTTCAGGGCCAAAGTGTAGAACACTTCATCTCCCGTCCGTACACACAGGGACAAACGTCTACATCTTTGGCTCCGAGACCTTCAGGTGCAAGGTGTGGACTATCCACCATCTCCTCCGGACCGGAAACTCAGGAGCAGTGGACGAAGACGGAGACACAACGTAGGTCGTGGTCCGACGGGATGGGTCCAGGTAGTGGACGAGGGGAGTTTTGTAGGACTCCACCGTTTCCGAACGTTCCGATTATAAACCAGACGAACACCAGGTTTGGCAGTGAGTGTCTCGATGGTCGACGCCGGTCCGTGGTAGTCCAAGTTTAGTCCTTCCCTCACACACGGACCGGGTAGTAATGAGTGTTCCTCCTTTTTGGTGACTTTCTTGAACACGACGACCACCGTCCCACGTCTCACAGTGGAAGTCTGTTCTCCCCGTTCACTGTTTACTCTCATGGGGAGGCGATCCCGAGTCGTTTACTTAAATGATGGAGGTCAGAGTTTCACAACCAGAGCAAGGGTACCTTATTGTAAATAAAGGTAAACTACCTACTCCGTATTTAGTTGAAGAGACATAAACGACCCACATGATATGATAAAGAAATTGTTGTTTTTTTTTTCAAACTTTCCATTAAGAAGGGTCTTGACCTAATTACTAACGTGCAGAGGACAATGGTCTCAAACATTCTGGTCCTAACTGTCGACAAAATCTCGAGGGGTCGACCCTTACCAAACAAATTGTTTGTGCCGTCCTGTGAATGTACAAGGGGACCGACGGACAAGAGTAAGAGTAGAGCTCTTACCGTGATACGGGTGAGTGTTCGGCAGTCGAGGGACGGGAGCCCGTCTCCACGGTTCCTTGACTCCGACATTTGACCATAGTTCGTCGTGTGTCTCCAACGAACCGAAAAAGAAACGGACTCCAAGGGGGGACGTTGGGTTTCGGGGACGTAAGAGAGGTATACGTGAAGAGGTTCGACCGGGGACTCATAATGCTGTTCTAAGACTTGTTCGTCATCAGTGGTCACTCATGACTCACGCACACTACTCAGTCTGTACCCAATCTAAGAGAGTAAATTCGAAGTGTTGAGAACGTCCAAAAGTCCATCTATTATAATAATGAGAGGTAAGATGTCTGTCTCTTCTTCACCTCCGAATGTCTTAAATTTGTTGGGTGGGTTGTAGAGCTTCAACAATTCATCATTTCGATCCTCTCCGGGTTCCCGTTCTGGTTTGTCAAGTGTCCATCCTTTTGAGTGTACCGTCATTTGGACTTTTTAATTTCCAACCTTATTTAATTTTACTTTCGTTGTGACCAAATGGTATAGACTAGAAAGTTTAACCATTCGTTTATTTATAAAGAATATGATTATGAGTCACTACTATCTCACTTAATCACGTACGCACGATTCAACGAAGTCAGTACAGGTTGAGTAACTTAATCTCCACCGGTGTTTACAAAACTGCAAGGAGGATAACTCTTTACTACAGAGTCTGGGGAGAGGAACTTGGACCTACCCGAGACACTGTCGAAACTGTCGTCTAACACCGTCTTCACTACGACACGGAATCCTGTGACCACCGACGATGAAGGACAGAGAATCTTAGGACCGAGTGGACACTACGGGACTCGGCGGGATATTCTCCAGACTGACGAGACGACCTCTCTGGACCCCTCCTCCGGGACTCTGGTGCACTTCTGTCACTTCCTAGATTGTTTCTGGTCGGAAGGTCGGTGGGGACGGTCCCACGTGGGGTACAGCCCTTCGGAAGAACCTGGGAGGTCTGTTCTGGTTTACGGTCGAATTGTGGTGGTTCTTTGGGGTCAGGTTTTTTGATCTGAATATAAGGGGTAAAATTCTTATAAAATAAATAGAAAACTCTAATGTATAAAAAAATTAACGACAAAATTATGTTAACGAATCTATATTTTTAAAGGTTCTCGGAGAGTCTTTACCACTAGGTCGCCCCTGGTACTCCTCGTCTTCTTGGTCGACCGACTCGGGACGGACCTAAGAATTGGGTGTGTTAACAGTCTCTTATTTTACCGACATTGAAATTCAACGAATGAAATCTTATCAGACAAGACCTTATCATATATTACCCTTTTGGACTTCACTTGGTCTCACAACTTTCGTGAGAGTTTGGGATACCCTCGTCCTTTGTGATCCCTTTTGAAAGGTCTTTCGTTAAACCGTTATACATGGATTAATTCTACACACACACACACACATATATATATATACAATACATATATAAATTTCTCTCTCTCTCCGACACGACCCAGAATCAACACCGTACGTCTTAGAAACTAGAAGGGACGTTGTACGTCGTAGAAGTCAACACCACACGACCTCAGAATCGGTGACCCAGTGGTTCCTTCAGGGAATTAATCCTAGAAATAAACAAAGATAACCAAGGTAATTTAAGGTGGTAAGGTTACCTACGTCCCTAGATGAGGTTCGTTTATTGATTTTTAAACCTGTTACGAAATATTTATAAAGTAAAGTCGAGATAAATATAATTGTGTTTTAGATTGTCAGTTTTATAGTTTGTACTTCTTTTAAATTCAGTAACGTATTACCTTGTGATAGTGTAAGGTATCATAAAATTTTTCAATTCTCAAAAATTACTACCACCTTTCCTGAGATTCGACAAAAATTATCACGAATTGTTACAATTTTTATGTATGTATGTACTTATGACATTTCTTTATACGGTTTTTCTTATTAGTATCAACGGAGATCCAATCGTCCTAATACCTATTAAAGAGAGTTTGAGAAGGTTACAAAGAGTACAAGGTTCAACAAATATCACTCGGACGAAAGGGTCAAAGAATACTCTTCTATCTATTTTCGTTTGTTTTTGTCCTTTCCTCTTCTCGGAAACTTTAGTTATGGTTTTCTGAGAACTTACGTCCACCCGTGACCTCACCTCTTTCGAAAAGCGGGTTTGTGTTCGATATTCTATACGTCCAACTGTAAACTTCTTTCTGTGAACAGAAAGGTTCCTATGATACTTAAATGTGAATTAGACATTTCCAAACTCGTTTCTCTAGGTTACTTCAGGATCCTAACACTCTCCACGATCCGGGTGTGCAGGGGAAGGAGTCCTTTGGGATTAGGTGTCCGGGTGGGGTCCATCCTGCACTAGGTGAGGGGATAGGGTTGGATTGAGACTTAAAGGTTTCAAAACGAACTAGACAGAATAAGTAAATTGGGACAAGTTACTCGAAACAGAGGACGGTCTGGGACATGAGTCGTGGCTCTAGGTTTACTACCTCGGTCAAGAACGTGAGTCCCGAAAATTATGTTCGATCAAAGTTTCGGGGACCGTGGAAAACCAACATGGTCTACGACGTAGGCACTGAATAAAGGAGACAATCGGACGTTCCATAGAGTCTCATCGTAGGTTCAATGGTTCTGACCCTGACCCGTGCATCGTCCGTGGGCAGCCCGTAGACACCTTCCTTACCACGGAGCTTCCGGGACGGGTGAAGAGACGTGACAGCAGTTTACACGATTTATGCGCGTCGCACACCGCATTTACCGTTTGATTGTATGCTCGTCCTTCTCGTCTCGCTAATTAATGTGTCTTCCGCTTTGTGACTCGCAAAAGTGTATTCCCCTTTCACACGGGACTAGACGTAAACGGACCCTTCGTTAAGACGGAAGATTTATTCTGAAAGAACAAGGTTTTTCACCCTCGTCTCTTTTATCTAGTAGTCAGAGGTTCTACAGTCGAGGGTCCGCCTTCGACTACCCTTGTTTACAGACTCGGAACTAACGAGGACGATAACAAGACAACACAGTTGGAAATTATTGTCGGAACTACTTTTCCCATTCACAGTATTCGTTTTCCGTTCTTGACTACTTTAAGGTCCTCACGATACCGTACGGTCTCTATTGCGAATCAAAAGGAAACATAGACACTTACAAAGGTTTCCGTATTAGGGAAGAATGTCAGAATTTAAAAAACAAATATTCCCCTCGTGACTTAGTACTTCTAACTGTCTTCCCGTCTGTTCCCTAGTGGGCGGGAGGTCGACAGTACACGGATTTACGGTGGAGGTCACACACGAGTGCCGCACGTGCACCTGGGGTGGGTCTCGTAGAATCGTCCAGAACCCCCTGTCCCTACCCGTACTTTAAGGGTTCGTCCACCAGGGTCCAGGAGTCCAACTCTTCGACACGATACCCACACACGACTAAGTCCCTTAGAGGTTTTCATTCGACCAATCTTACTACCCCTTGTCTCATCCCTCTTCAGTCGACTCAAAAAGAATGTTCTGAAATATATAAGTGAACAAATAAGTAAAGAAGTAAATAAAATATGTTTGTAAACACGCACGTACGATTCAGTGAAACCAGCACAGGTTGAGAAAGTCTGGCACATTTGACATCCGAGGAGACAGGTAGTCTAAGAGGTCCGTTCTTATGATCTCACCCAACGGTATGGGAAGAGGTTCCCTAGAAGGGTTGGATCCCTAGCTTGGGTGTAGAAGACACAGAGGACGTAAATCCATATAAGACAATGGCAATCGTGGTGGACCCTTCGGGTATGTTTGTAAATGAATTATGGTTAATACACAGCTCCTTTCCTGACTTCGTTGGGTGACCTCCAGTAACCGTTGGATTCCTTGTAAAAAAAAAAAATTAACTTCATATCAAGTGAATGTTACAACACAATCAAAGTCCACATGTCGTTTCACTAAGTCAATATGTATGTGAATAATAGATAAAAAAGTCTAATAAAAGGGAATACGTACTCGCGATTCAACGAAGTCAGTGCAAGCTGTGAAACGCTGGGTGGTCCCAGAGGAGACGGGTACCCTAAAGGGTCCGTTCTTATGACCTCGTCCAACGGTACGGGAGGAGGTCCCCTAGAAGGGCTGGGTCCCTAGTTTGGGCACAGAGGATACAGAGGACGTAACGTCCGTGTAAGAAATGGCGACTCGGTGGTCCCTTCCAGCAAAGGGGAATATCACTAACGTTTTGTAACTCGTATCAAAGGACACGATACATCATCCACGAACGACCAATGGCAAAGACATCCCTCGTGCACGGTCCAACGGAACCCGAATTAGTCACCTCCACCGCTTTACCCGAGACACTCACGCGCACTGAAAACATACTTCCGACCAAACCTTCTCCTCTTTTACTCTCTCTCTCTCTTCCTCTCCCTTCCTACCCTTCTCTTCTATTATCTGTCTCCTCCCTAGGTCCTAAAAGTTTACTACTCAACTGCCCACCTTCTGAGCTCTCTCTGAGTTCCTTCGCCGGTTATCCTTCTCTCTCTGGCTACTGGGTCCTCCTCCGTCTTTGTCAGGAGCCTCACTCAGGGAGTCTTCGCCCCTACCCTATCCTAGGTCCCGGACTCTACTTCTCGGTCGAGACGTAGACCCGAAGCACCAATTTGTCACCAGTGCACGACCAAGATGGCGTGAGACATACACACCGGAACCCGTTCCCAGAGTGAGAGCTACAGCGAGTCCGAGAAACGGACACTACACCCCCACCATGACCACGGAAATAGTAGTCCAATAGTACTCCCAAGTCATTTCATTGTGTACCTCTCTGAAGTACCACAACAACCATAATAATAACTTTGTCCGCTTTTGCTCCTTTCCTGTCTGCTCCAGTCCGACCAAACTCCCGAAGACAAAAGAGACAGGTTGGCCACCCGTTCAAGTGTACGTCTCTCCTCCCCGGCGGGACCTTCTCAGCACGTCTGTAAACTCCTCCCCCGATTCTACGTTTCACCAGAATTGACTCGTGACGTCCCCCTCGAAGGGGTTTTTTCCAGTCGTGACTTCGGACCGACTCAAACCGCGGTGGTCCAGGTCCGAGGTGGAACGAGTCCCACACTGTCACGGTTACTCGTCGGGTTGGTCCTCGACCACGTCTCAACCCCGGCAGGTTCCACCCCGGACACGCCACCCGTGGCGCCTGTGGGCAGGGAAAGAAGGTGGGAACAGGACAGGACGTGGACGTCCCTATGTACAGGAGGGGTCCGTCGTTCGGACTGAGTGAACCCCACTCCGCACGTCTACTACGTCCGACTTAGTACCTGGGTGGTCCTTTTCTGAAGACACGAGTAGTGCCCAGATTCAATCCTCGTGATGGGTTTTCGCACCCTTCTACAGGTGTATCATTCATTCGTTAACTCAGTACTACGGTTCTACTTCGAGAATAACATGGTGTCCTCCGTTCAAACTGTCGTCATGGTAAAGAAATTTACTTGAGAAAATTGAAAGAAAAGTACGCGTGTAATCTACGAGAATACAGTCACTGTGGGTTCTTCTTTACGAACCATATTGGTCGGGAGTCTGAGAAGTCCTGTTACCGCGTCTCACCGTACTGTGTCCGACCGTCGGTCTCAGCGCATTGTTCGTAGTGAAACACGTATGTTGACGATTCCGAGCCCTACTTTCGCAACAGAGGACCTTGTAGATTTGACATTGTAGACGAACTGTTTTTCACAGACTAACCTGCTAAGAATACCTTGTTTCAGATTGTATAGTTCGTATGACAAAAGTTTTCTTTTAAAAATGACGAATGGTGAATTGTAATCTGATTATTATAAGTCACACCAAGTAGATACAAAAGTTTTATGTATCGCTACAAATTAATTCGTCACTTACAGATAGAAAAAAAGAAAGTTTTTGTCGAATTTTATTCCAAGTAGTCTTGTACTAAAATTAAACTAGTGGACGGAAAACTTCAGTTTCAGAGAGGTTGAGGTCGTTTCACACCCCAACTCCGTTAATAGACTTAATAAGTCCTTGGTCTTAAAATCGGATTTAGTAGTGTAAGGATCTCTTGTTTCTTATAGACAGTCAAGTCGGCTTTTCGTCTTTTTAACTTGTGAAACGAGAAAAAGATGGACTTTATCGTATATGCGCCGGAATAAAAGAGACTCGATTAACCGATTACTTAAGATAAACTGGGACATGTTTCTCCTCCTTTTTAGAATTCTTCTACTTCGGTTCTTCAATTTCTAAGGAGGAGAAACGTTTTCAGCCGTCTCTAGATATAAATGGTTTGTAATAAGACGAAGTTAAAAGACCACGGTTTAACCTTGAAAGACTTCTTACCACAAGTTCGGAAAAGAATCCAGAGGTCGATGCGAAGTCGAGTAGACACAAAAAGCAAGTATGGAAGAGTGGACTTTTGATAAGGTATTTACATCTTACTTAACATCTCTTAATAAAATATAAGTTAAAAGACAAGAAATGTTCACTAAGTTCTTATGAACTCTTTGAAATCACTGAGTACCTCGATTGTGATTTTAAATATTTAAGACCGCGGAGGGGTCACTGTTGCATTAAATCCTACTTTTAGCTGAAACACACTTTTCCGAATCTGGGATCCTTACCACTAAATTGATCTTCGAGACCGATAGGATCAGAGAAGTAATTTTATTTTTCAAAGGAGGACTCCACTCAAACTGAAACTTATTTCGTTTGGCTACGACCTCCTTTCCTTCACACCCCCACCTAACAAATAAAGTAGAGTCTATTTTGTTGTCTAGCGGTTAATTAATCCTATACTTTCTTGTCTTCATGAGATCCGTAAAGATTAAAACATTAAGAGTTTCACATTCAGGGAAGTCTGAGTGTTTCGAATATACCGTTGTGCCACACGAGTCCTTTTGCAGCCCCACCTCAAACCCAGAGACAGAGTCTCAAACAGACTTCCTTCCTTGTCCTCCCGCTCTAATGCACGTGTGACCTCGGTGGGACCACACCAGTGGCGGAGGGGGTCTACTGCTCGGTAGTCGACTAAGTAGAACTAAAGCTACGACGACTGTGAACGAGGTTCGCGGACAGGACAAAGGTACCATTGGTTCCCTTTCGTAGGAACAGGTGTATCAAAGCCTTGGAGTAATTTAGTCCGTCGTCCTGTCGTCGACACAAGAGGTGCGCAACGAGACTGTCGGTGCGCGATTAAAATACTACGAGTCCACTAAAACCCGCGAAAGATCCGGTCTGACAACTCTTACACATCTATCACTCTGTCTACCGTCTTATTTATTTATAACGGTTTCACAAATTACGTGTGTTTAAAAGACTTTCCACGCTTGGTTGTTACCATTACAATAACTGACTCCATTAAACTTCGGTTTATTATTTATGCTTCTCCTACCCTACGAGAGCCTTTTACAATTGACCTCCACGAGGAGACTACTATCACCAGAGAACCCCTTTCTCGTGAAGTGTTCTCAGTGATTACACCAAGATTCTGTCGACCACGGGGTCTTACACTTCAAGACTTCATGTCTTGAAAGGAAAGGGAGGGATCGTAGAATAATAAAGGACCTAAGTTTCTTTAGGCTTCTCTTCAGAAACATGTCTGTGTGTGTGTACCTATCTCTACAGACTAATTTAGTTCCTCAGCCGGGTTTCGGGGTAAATATGGTTTTGCTGTACGTCTAAACTGTTTAGGGCTCAGTTCTCGGTCCAGGTAGGGGGACAAGGAAGGGGGGTTCCCACGAACTTCTGTATGCAAGTTATCTTTCCTCCGGTCTTGTCTATACAGAACGGTTAAAGGTTGCCCTTAGGTTTTTAAAGAAGTTCAACTCCTACCGTCTCGTTCACAACCTAATTAGTCGAAATTATTTCTACTGGTTGTCGATTCTTCCCTCGGGGTCCTGAAGACAACGAGAGCGTGTCTCCTTTCCTCGCGAAGAAGGGGTCTAGACCTCGGTCTGAGAACCTTGGGGTCGGGACGGGCCGAGGACGATCTCCGTACCGGAACCCGTTCAACAGAGTGAAGAGTGACGAAGTCGAGATGCGGTCTCTGTAAGTACCAGGGGTGGGGGTGGGGGTACCCCAAAAAACCCAAAAAAACAAAAAAGTTTGTATTACTTAAGTAGAGACTGAATCTGCGAATCTTGACACGGACCACAATGAGTCCCACATCCGTCAATCAAAAGGAGGAGAATGATGGTGTGACACTTTCAAAACAGATAAAGTATACGATTAAGGTGAAAGGGGTGCCTTGTCAATGTTTTTTACCAGACCAAAACCTCCTTCAGTCTGTCCACGGACTTTTGGAGACTAGATCACGCATGAGTGCTCGACACGGTATAGCACAGCACTGAATTGGGGGGGGAGGGGCTCGGAGCCAGACGAGGGGACTTTATCGTCTTGGGGGGTGGACCCCAAGACTCCTACTTTACTCCCTCGGGAGTGGACCACGCACAGGGGTTCCTTCTCGAGTCAGACACTTTCAGTACGACAAGAATCCTAATTCAACAGCAACCAGTTTTGATACAATTTTAGAATCCTTTTGATCCAAAACAGGATTAGACTGTGTCTTTCATTTTTATTATGTCTCCCAAAGGGACGACCGAGTCACCATTTCTTCGGCGGACGGTTACGTTCTCTGTACCCAAGTTAGGGACTCGGCCCTTCTAGAGTGTACGTTAATTCGGGGACGTGGTGTTGATAACTCGGACACGGAATCTCGGGTCCTTGGCGTTAATGACTCGGGTGCACGGTGCTACGACGTCGGGTGAACGGGATTTCGGGACGAGACGTCGTTCTCTTCGGTGGCGTTACTCTTCGGGAGGGTGTCGTTGGCCTCTCACCAGAGGTAAACGGCTTTGATCTATTTTCGGATGTGTCGTTGCCTCTAGGTCGTGTCGGTTTTTATTTATTTTTATTTATTTTAAATTTTTTATTATGTCTCACTCCATCACGAACTTATCTAAGACCTAGCGTATACACTTAAAATTTTTGTCCTTTCTTTAACGAGGAACTTTTTAATAGAGAACTAGAAACACACTTGAGTCCGGAATATCCTCAAAGACATAGAAATCGGAAGTTTTTAGTGTATCACTTTGCAAGACACAATCTTCTCCAGTTCTTAATACATTTGGAAGTACCTTAATCAGTCCTAGTCTTAGGGTAATTATTTGCATAGTTCTCAACCTCGACAATGATCTATGAGGGTAAGAAAGACATTACTTTTTGCAGATAATAACCCACTAACAGGTCACATGTTCGAAAGTGACAATGAGACTCTGACCCATTATGAACACCCATTAGCTAATTTTAAGGTATTACATCTTACATACGAATCAACGAGTCAGTACAGACTGAGAGACACTGGGGTACCTGACATCGGGTGGTCCGAAGAGACAAGGACCCCTAAGAGGTCCGTTCTTATAATCTCACCCAACGGTACGGGAGGAGGTCCCCTAGAAGGGTTGGGACCTAGTTTCGTCCAGAAGGGGTGACGTCCGCCTAAGAAATGACTACCTCGGGGGCCCCTTCGGGTATTACGTCTAATCTTTCACAGAGGAAGTTCCCAGGTCCTTATCTCTGCGACCTTCGCAGACGGATGTTACGCCCTCTGGACCCAAGATAGGGACTCAACCCTTCTAGGGGACCTCTTCCTTTACCGTTAGACGAGGTCATGATAACGGACCTTTTAGGGTACCTCTCTCCTCGGACCATCCGATGTCAGGTACCCTAGCGTTTCTCAACCTGCACTGACTCGTTGAAGTGAAAGTGAAAGTGAAGTTCCCAGGTTCTTATCTCTTCGACCTAAACCTCCCTCTCTCAGACGTCCCCGGAGTCACTGGGGTACCTCGAGGACCACGGAGATTACGAACAAGAAGGACCTCGGTATCTTAGGAGGACGAAGGAAGAACTGAGACGACTTGTCCTAACTGAACCCCCACACCTCAGATCCTTCTTGCTGTGGTGAATAAAATCTTATACTTGTTTGTTCACGGGTCCATACAGGAAGTATTTCGGGACACGATTAACGGCCTTCCTGGGTCTCTAGGTAATGTGTGACAGGAATCGGAACTCCTCCGACACTAGTTTACCCTTTCTCTCAGAGTATGTTAGTCATGTTTTTGCCCTACCTTTCTCTCACTCCTACCCCCATCTTGTACACGAGTCGTTGGGCAAACGATTCAATCTCGGACCGCAACGGTAAATCCTCTCCGATGAGTGTGAATTTAGGTGTAGTCCCTGTATCGTCGGGATCCTTCAGGAGAGGGTCCGTTCTCCACTCTTTCTCGTGGGACCGTGGGTCGTGGAAGAGACTGCAAGGAAGGAGACGGTTGTTTAGACTGGAAGGGAGAGGGAAGTCCATTTTTAACCTCCGAAGACAATAAAACCACAATGACACGTAAACACGTATGATTCGGTGAAGTCAGTACAGGTTGAGACACACTGAGATACCTGAGATCCGACTGTCCGAGGAAACAGGTGACCTGAAAGGTCCGTTCTTATGAGCTCACCCAACGTTACGGGAGGAGATTCCCTAGAAGAGCTGGGTCCTTAGTTTGGACGTAGAGGACGTAAACGTCCGGGAAAGAAAAGGTGATCATAGTAGACCCTTCGGGGAAACCACAATGGTAAGAGAGGGTTTATACCTTCGCTATGCACGAATATCTTTGTCTTTCTTCCTTTCTTTTTGTTTACTGACAAACTTAGAACGACTTGAATAAGGGTTAGTAAAGGACAAAAATTAAAGAAAATCACATATACACTTGTGTATCAAATAAAAATTAGGACTAAAAAGTAAGTTGTACTTTTACTTACGGACATATTTTTGAGACATGTGTCGTAAATGGATGTGTAAGGTGATAACAAATCCAACAAAGGATTAGAAAAGACAATATATATTAAATATTCTTTGTAGAAGTACGGATTTTACCGTAAAGATTTTGACTATAGAGAAGTTTCTATAGGACATTCTACAAAATTATCTATTTCACAGGACACGAGTTTAATCAAACAATTTCGGACCCAACTTCTTTATTCGTAGAAGACACTTCCTTAAAAGTCTTGGAAACATGTACCACACAACACTTAGAGGTTGTCTCTCCATATGAAGGGTACTTTAATTTTCTGCGAATAGTCACATACCGTTTTGGTTATGTTATAACATTTCATTTATTTATTTCCCACTTTTTTTTTCTGTGAACGAGGAACCTCCTTTTCGGTGCTGGTTGGATCTGTCGTATAATTTTTCGTCTCTGTAGTGAAACGGTTGTTTCCAGGTAGATCAGTTTCGATACCAAAAAGGTCATCGGTGTATACCTACACTCTCAACTTCATATTTCTTTAGACTCGCGACTTTTTGACTACGAAAACTTGACACCACAACCTCTTCTGAGAACTCTCAGGGAACCTGACGTTCCTTTAGTTTCGCCAGTTAGGATTTCCTTTAGTCAGGACTTATAAGTAACCTACCTGGCTACGACTTCGACTTCGGGGTTATGAAGCCGGTGGACTACACTTCTTGACTGAGTAACCTTTTCTGGGAGTACGACCCTTTCTAACTTCCGTCCTCCTCTTCCCCTACTATCTCCTACTCTACCAACCTACCGTAGTGCCTGAGCTACCTGTACTCATACTCGTTCGAGACCTTCGACCACTACCTGTCCCTTCGGACCACACGACGTCAGGTACCCCAGGGTTTCTCAACCTGTGTTCACTCGTTGAGTTGACTTGACTTGTGAATAGTCTGAAGTACCTGGTACCTTAGGAAGGAAAAGTTCTGAAATGATCGTACTGACTATGAAAAGTTATCTTAATTCTATACCAAGTAAAAAAAAACAAAACCGTTTTTGTGCAAACTTTAGAGAAAGTTTGCGAAAATTTTACTGATTACACAGGGACTATAGTTTTAGTCTGTCCCATCTAGTTCTATCTTTTTGATACCCAGTAAACGAAAATTTACGTTTATGTTGTTAGGTTTTCTTTTAAAATTGTTTAGTTAATGTTCTCCCACATTTTATCTAATCCCTACGTTTCTGGGAAGTCGTAACTCTTTACGTCATTACATTTAATAATGTAACTTTCTAATTCTTTTTTTCAGATCACCAGTAGAATCCACTGTAGTTCTGTCGGATGTTTTAAAGTCTAAATAAGATCTAACTTTACTTTTCCTTTTTGAGAATCTTTTATCGGTATTTTATGTTTTGTCGATATTTTATTTTGAAAAATTTACTTTATCTTATGTATTATCTTATATTTTAATTATAGATTTATTCCTATAAACCTGACTTTAATCCTTATTTTGTTCTTATGGAAGAGATTCATAGTAATAAGATGTGGTGCACCTTATAGATCGATGTCGTAGAACCACCCCTTTCATGAATCATACAACTAATTTTATTATTAAATCTTTATACAAAGATAAATTGTCAAGAACCCTTTTAGGTTATTGGTAATTAACTTATCTTTAGAAATCAATTTTAAGGTATAATCGATCCCTTTTTTCTTGGTTTATCGATGAACCGATTTGTTCTTTTAAAGAATTTCCTTTTTCTGTTTTGTTATTACTTTTTAGTTTTCATTCGTGTCTGTGTCTACCTAGTTTTACATCCATAAATTTCTAATATAATAATATACTTTAAGTTTTTTGTATATTTATTAATTTGTGATTGGTTTTTAGAACGTTTAATTCTTGGTGTCACGATCGATTGGAAATCCAGTTTATCTTTTAATTTCCGTTTATCGTTTGGTGAATCTTTTGTTACTTCTTTGTGAAATAAGATTTTTAGATATTATGTGTAACTTTACGAACTTTTTTAGATATTATTCACAAATCAATAGTTTCTACTTTTTATTCCTTTCTTATTATCTTTCTTTGGTCCTTCATCTTTCCCTTGATATTTATTTCCTTTTCTTTCTTTCACCTTTAAGTAATTAAATTTTTTGTTTCAATTACTTTATCTTTTGGTATCGTTGGTTCTATCGTCTTCCCATTTAATTAGGTTTTCGACAAAGAAAGCTTTCTTGTGATTTTTTTCACACTAATTCCTGTTATATGTACTATTTTTACTCTTATCTTTAACTTAGTGTCCATTTTCTCTTGAATAAAATTTTTTTACTCCTTTACATTGTACATTATGATACCGTTTATGAAACTTTTACCTCTCACTTTTTTAATTCATATTTAATGGATTTAACCAGGTTATTTTTTCATCTTTGAGACTTATCTGGTCAATGGTGTCTTCTTTAACGTTTCGATGAATTTCTATATAATTCTTTGTACGTTTCGTTCTATCGAAGTGTCGACTTGAGATAGATTGAAAATTTCTAGTCTATTTATTTAGGTTATAATACATTTCATAAGAACCGGTCTTTATTTATTTAGAAGGGTTAATTTAAATACATCAAAGGTACGGAAATTGTGGTTTTAGACTGGTTTTTCAATAGTTTTTCTTGTTAATATCAGACTAAACTGAATACTTTTAGTTACATTTTTCAGACTTATCTTAAAAAATCTTAGGTAGTTACATCGTTTTCTTATAAAACTATAAAAATAATTTTTTGAAAAGTATTCTTCCGTTTTGTCCAAGTCGTCGAGATGTTAATAGTTGTGTTAGGTAACGTAATCATTTAATTTCCTCATTTAGTAAACTAGTTTAGTTGTCTACGATCTTACCGTTAACTATTTTATATCACCATTGAAATAGGGATTAATTTTAAAATTCATTTTACCTATCTCTTCATTTATTGAATTATTGATGTAATGAATGAACAAATGATTTACTAATAAATGATTTAATTATTTCTGGTAAATTATTTTTAGCTATCGTTTATATAAGATATTCTCCTTATATAATTTAGTATAGTCAATTTAATCTTTAATCTGTCACTATAGACGGTAACGACAATAATAATCAATAACAGGAATTTCAAAATCGTCTTCGTTATGTTCATAATACCTAACTTAACACAAAGGTGACTTTTTTACGACTTCGGGATTGGACTTCAAGGACACTCAGGGTAGAATAAACCTTTATCTTAGAAACGTCTACTAACTCAATTTTCCTCCAGCAATCCTGACCCGGGATTAGGTGACGATGGTTACAGGAATATTCTTCCTCTTTAAACCTGTGTGTGTTACATGAGTCCTGTCTAAAAAACACATACAACCCTCCTCAGAGATTTTAGTGACGCCTACCACTGACGTCGGTACTTTAAGTTTTTGTGAACGAGGAACCTTTCTTTCGATAATGTTTGGATCTGTCACGTCTCTGTAGTGAAACGGTTGTTTTCAGGTACATCAGTTTCGATACCAAAAAGATCGTCAGTACATGCCTATACTCTCAACCTAGTATTTCTTCCGACTCGTGGTTTCTTAGCTACGAAAGCTTGACATCACGACCTCTTGAGAACTCTCAGGGAACCTGACGTTTCTCTAGTTTGGTCAGTTAGGATTCCTTTTAGTTGGGACTTATAAGTAACCCTTCCGACTACGACTTCAACTTCAAGGTTATTAAACCGGTGGACTACACTTCTCGGTTGAGTAACCTTTTAGGAGACTACGACCCTTTCTAACTCCCGTCCTCCTCTTCTCCTGTTGTCTCCTACTCTACCAATCTACCGTAGTGGTTGAGTCACCTATACTTAAACTCGTTCGAGGTCCTCTATCGTCCCCTCGCTCCTTGGACTACACGATGTCAGGTACCCCAGCGTTTCTCGGTCTGTGTTGAATTACTGACGTGTTGTACGCGAGTCCTTCTCACGGTACCTTATCTTTCCGTCTCCAACCCGACTACGAAGATGTTCGCTTCCTTGTGGGTCCTAACGGTCGGTCAGTGGTCTTCGAACCCCTCTCCGCGCTTTTACTAAGACGGAGGGTTGAGTCTTCCTGGGTCGGGACTCAGGTGGAACGAGAGTCGTGACACTCTGTTACGTAAGACAAAAATTCGGTGAGATATTAGGAAACGGGACCGTTGGGATCGTTTCATTACGTTGTACTTTTAATTTACTGCCTATATTCGTAACCTTTTCTTCTCTGTTGATGGACAAAAATTATCACAATGCTGGAATATGGGTCTTTTGGGGGTTTCTATAAAAAAAAACGATGATCTTATTGTTATTCATTCCGCAGGAGCACGTTCTACTTGCTTGTTGCACGTCATCGAGAGGAGAGAAGAGCCACACTCGCAACAGACCTAAGGGAGGCAGACGGGAGGACTAGGCGACGGGAGCGGAGGACGGACCGAGACGAGTGCACGCACCTGAAGGGACAGGAGACCTAAGGTCGACCCAAGTCGGTCCCCCTTGGTGACCATCCTCCAGTCTCCTGTCGTCCTCCCTCTCTATCCGACAGAAAGAAAGCGACAGACACCGACCCGCTACACAAGGAGACGGCTTCCGAGGAGAGGTCGATCGGACAGGACCTCGACATCGAAAGGGAGGTCCAAGACATTCGTCGAGGGACCGCTGGGAGGACGGACGAAACCGAGTGGGCCCGCACGAAGAGGCGAGTGACCGAAGGGAATGAACATGGGTATGGAAATACGCATGAAAGAAAAGAGATAAGATTTATAAAAATAACCTTATATTAAAGTAGTGTCTCGTGCCTCGACTCGCAGGACACGAAATATCGGTCAAGGGTGCTCGATCGATAAAAGGTCCCGAAGGGTCCACCGTGATCACCACTTCTTGGGTGGCCGTTACGTCCTCTGCGGTCTCTGCGGGTCCCACCACCTATATATAGTCAGGACCAGAGGGTTAAGCAGGGTGGGAAGGAAAGAGGGCGACACAGGTGTACACACGAGGGATACAGACTCAGAGATAAGGACGGAACTTTTATCTGGGTAGACAGGGTAAACAGATCTAAGGAGTATGAACGTAATTATATACTATAAACGTGAAAGACCAGTTTATAAAAGTCATGCGATGAGGTATAAGGTACACGAAGACCGGTCTAGTGACGGTGTCGTGGATCTTCACCTTTGACCTTTTATATAAAGTAAGTGTTGCCATTGTTTTAGGTGTTTATCATAAAGTGTTTTTTACACGGCAGAGATTTTCCTCTTGTGGTTTCCGTGTATAACCTACTATCTTCTGCTCTCAACTTGTTTATGAGAAAAACCCAATCTTCCGAATGACGGTATTTTTCAGTTAAGAGGATTTAATTATATACTTTCATTAGATTAACGTTAATTTTAGAGTTACTCAACAAAGGTTTAACCTACCTTACTATAATTTCGAATTTACCTTCTCATTCACGGGGGTCTTATCGATTCTTTCAATGCCCTTTCTTGTCACTCATGTGAAGGAGTGTTTTATTACCCAGCACTAAATTCGAGACGTTAGTCCAGTAACACCGAAGTCTTTCTCTGTTGCTCTAGTCACCTTGGTTTCTCTCTTCGTTTTTAACCTAGAGTCGTTCATGTTTTTATATTATCTGATGTTCCAAAGTAAAGTCACCTTTATTCTACCTATTAAATTATTTAGCACAGTCATATTACCTACAGACTTCCTTCTATAGTAACCTAGGAATAAATGTAGTGCAATTTTTTGCATTAGATCTACCTGACTTCTAAACTTTTATTTGTTTTTTCTCTTTGATTTTTAAAGTTCTTTTATATCTTAAACATACGTATGGTAGATCCCTGACTTGTCCGGAAGAATTAGTGGTGGCCTTCGGATATTCAGTATCTAAAATTTAAATATGTGTATGTGTGTACATCTCTGTTCCTTTTGCAGAAATTTAAGATCCTTCTGTTTGACCCGAGTCATGTGTCAGTTGTCACGCACACACACACACCCATTAGTCACACACTAGTCAGCACAGGTTCAGAAACACTGAGGTATCTGACATCGAGTGGTCCGAGGAAACAGGTACCCTAATAAAGTCGTTCTTATGACCTTACCCAACGGTAAAGGAGGAAGTCTCTAGAAGGAATGGGTCCCTAGCTTGACCGTGGAGGACGTAACTGTCCCGTCTAAGAAATGGTGACTCGGTGGACCCTTCGGGTTGTCTGTTTACCATTAAAACATTACACAAACATTACATAAATCCACAGTCAAACGGGAATCTCTGAGGCCTCCTTTTGACCTCGTCTATCCCTAGAAAGAAGGACAAGACCACAGAAGAGTCGGACGAGGACGACATATGTCGTCGGGGATCATACGTGCTGTGGGTCACCCCTGTGGGGGACACTCAAAGTCGTCCTGGTGGAGACGTCCCACGACGGCCCTCAAGTCTCTACAGAGATCACTACCTCTAGGTACGGTCAGAGTGACCAGGGTGCGACAAGGAGGTCCCTTCCTCCTTGTTCCTGGTCGGGGTCTCAGACGTGACTCCAGACGAGAAGGGCACTGGGCCGACGTGTGAAAGAGGCGCAGAGACGAGTCCACGGTCGAGACGCTGCGGGAGGGACTCGTGAGACAGATTTTATCGCGACATAGGAGGTGACGGGGACAGTGACGGTAGGGGAAGAGAAGGGGAGGGCAGACTGAGGGCACGTAAGTGTGCAACCAACAGGTAGACAGGGAGATCTTACCTTCGAGACACTCGTCTCCCTAAACTGGACGAAACAAGTGTTGACATATGTCGACCGTTGTCGTCACGGACCATGTATCGTCCACAAGTCATTCAAAACTTACTCACTCACTTACTGAACTGACGGTCACCTGATCTTTTTAAAGTTCATTGAGTTTTAACCCCGAAGGGCCCACCGAGTCTCCATTCTCTAGACGGACGGTCACGTCCCCTATGCCCAAGTTAGGGACCAGGCCCTTCTAAGGTGCATGGAGCCTCGTCGATTCGGGCACACGGAGTTGATAACTCGGACCCGAGCTCTCGGGTTCGAGGTGTCGTTCTCTTCGGCGGCTCTACTCTTCGGGCACGTGGGGTTGATCACTCGTCAGGGACAAGAGACGTTATTCTCTTGTCAGGTACGTCGTCACTTTTGGGTCCTGGCGGTTTTGATTCTATTTATTGAGTTTAAAATAATAATTATAACGATTCCTACTCACGACTTCCTATACGGGTGTAATATTTAACAGTGTTCGGAAAAAAATTCTACGACAGACCTTTACAAATAGGGTAAGCACCCTCAGATTAGGTGTCTTTATTTTTATCTTCCTGTATTCCTGTATGTATTCTCCTATAAATAAACACGTAATAAATCGTTTTTTTTATTTTCCCCCTTTAATTTAATTTGGGACAGTCCTCCTCTTACCAACTTATTTAGTACTGTGTTGGTGCAATACTTTATATGACACCGTTAAATAATATTTTGCTTGATTTCAACATGTGCAACAAAACCTCCCTGAACACACTCCAAGACAACTTAAGTTTTCCGTTCGGAGTTTTTATACATATAAGTCCGAATATCTTGGTTGAATACAACGGTCCCCCTTCTTACCCCTTTTCCTTATCAATCCCTCAAACCTTACCTGTACATGTGTGACGACATAAATTTTACCTATTGGTTGTTCTAGGATGACATATCGCGCACCTTGAGACGAGTCACAATAAACCGTCGGAACTACCCTCCCCTCAGACCCCCTCTTACCTCTGTACATAGACTTACCGACTCAGGAAAACGACAGGTGGATTTTGATAGTGTCGTAACAATTAGCCGATATGAGGTTATGTTTTATTTTTCCAAAATTTTTTCTTTATAAACATATTATATAGGAAACATATAAAATTTGGAAATTTAGAAACTTTAATAAAAATAATTCTTGATACGATTATTGTACTCATGGACGTTACATGACTCTTCATTACGTTTGTATGGTTTCTTTATTTTAACAGAGTAACTCTTTCTACAGTGAAATAATTAATAAGTATGTCTGTGTTACAAATGAAAAGAATGACTCATTGTCTTACCAATATATGGTGTTATCTTCACACCTTTTTAAAACTCTCCCACCATAGGGTTTCTAAAAGAACTTCTCTATTGAACGAAATTACACCAAAATTCTCTTTACTATGAAATCTAGTCCTTCTTCCACCGTTTACCGATTGATTAAACGAACGATTTTTCAAAAATGAATACACCCTTATAGTCTAAGTATCCGCGTACGTGCATTCAAGGTATTTACTCCCAATATGTTTCAAGGTATTTAGTTCTACTATTCTTTAAGCATTACCATTAATACTTAATTTATTGAACGTAGTGATCATATAGTAAAAAGTTTTTTCTGGATAGTCACGTAGACTTTCACTTTCACAATCAGCGAGTGAGTGAAGGCTGAGAAACACTGGGGTACCTGACATCGGGTGGTCCGAGGAGACAGACCTTAAGAGGTCCGTTCTTATGACCTCACCAAGTCAAGTCAAGTCAAGTCAAAGAGTCAACACAAGCTGAGAAACACTGGGGTACTTGGCGTCATGCGTTCCGGAGGTACAGGTAGTGGTTGAGGGCCTCAGATGGGTTTGGGTACAGGTGGCTCAACCACTACGGTAGGTTGGTAGAGTAGGAGACAACAGGGGAAGGGGAGGACGGGAGTTAGAAAGGGTCGTAGTCCCAGAAAAGTTTACTCTGTCGAGAGACGTAGTCCACCGGTTTTATAACCTCAAAGTCGAAGTTGTAGTCAGGAAGGTTACTTGTAGGTCCTGACTAGAGGAAATCCTACCTGACCAACCTAGAGGAACGTCTGGTTCACTGAGAGTTCCCAGAAGAGGTTGTGGTGTCAAGTTTTCGAAGTTAAGAAGCCGCGAGTCGAAAGAAATATCAGGTTGAGAGTGTAGGTACTGATGATCTTTTTGGTATCGAAACTGATCTACCTGGAAACAACCGTTTCATTACAGAGACGAAAACTTATACGATAAATCCAACCAGTATTGAAAGGAAGGTTCCTCGTTCGCAGAAAATTGAAGTACCGTCGTTAGTGGTAGGCGTCACTAAAACCTCGGGTCTTTTCATTTCAGTCGGTGACAAAGGGGTAGATAAACGGTACTTCACTACCCTGGCCTACGGTACTAGAATCAAAAGACTTGTACCTCGAAATCCGGTTGATGGTTAAGGAAGAGGTTCCGTAGAAGGACTGGGTCCCTAACTTGGGTCCAGAAGACGCAACCACCGAGTCTGCCATTTCGTAGACGGGTGTTACACCCTCTGGACCCAAGACAGGGACCCAGTCCTTCCACGGAACCTCTTCCTTTACCGTTGGGTGAGGTCATAAGTACGGACCTTTCAGGGTACCTAAACCCCTCAGACCACCCGATGTTAGGCACCCCAGCGTTTCTCAGCCTGTACTGACTCGCTGAAGTGAAGTGAAGTGAAGTGAAGTGAAGACGTAACGTCCGTCTAAGAAATGGTGGACTCAGTGGTCCCTTCGGGGTAATTACGTACATGACCTCTTAATGTAAACTACATTATACAACGTACGTAAGTCTGTATTAGATCGAACTTTTTGAGGACGTCACATCGTTAGGGATTATTTGGTTCTCTGTAACCTATTTGTTTCTTTTAACAATAGATAAACATCAACATTCCTTTCTTTAACGTAACAAACATGTCGGTCGACAAGGATTACAGAGGTGTGAAGTAGAAGAGTAGTTGTCCACATAAACTCTTATCTCCTAACATGTTTAGGACTACTCCCCATGGTGCTCGATAAAGTGTTCCTCTCAGTTATAAGTGACTTCTGTCTTCATTAATTAATTGACGGAATTTTTTAGAGTTTTGAATACCTGTTTAATGTTCATACCATATCTATTGAGAAAAATACTTGGTAAAGTCTCTTTCAATACATGTACTACGAGGTTTATAAATCATATATAACACATAAGGATGTTTTTTTCTACAAGAGGTTGTATTTACATAAAGTTTATTTTTTAGTCCTTTAATTGTAACTATATTATGATAATAGACTGGGAGTCTGTCATAAGTTTCGAAGGTTTAATAGGGTTATTACAAAAATATCTTTTTCCTAGGTCAAATCTTAGTATCCAATTCGAATCAACAGTGGGTAGTGAAGTACCGTTTATCTACCCCTTTGTCACTGTCTGAAATAAAACCCCCCGAGGTTTTAGTGACGTCTACCACTGACGTCGGTACTTTACTTTTCTACGAACGAGGAACCTTCTTTTCAATGCTGGTTGGATCTGTCGTATAATTTTTCGTCTATGCAATGAAACGGTTGTTTTCAGTCGGATCAGTTTCGATACCAAAAAAGTCATCAGTGTATACCTACACTCTCAACCTGATATTTCTTTCGACTCACGGTTTCTTAACTACGAAAACTTGACACCACAACCTCTTCTGGGAACTCTCAGGGAACTTGACGTTCCTTAAGGTTGGTCAGGTATGATTTCCTTTAGTCAGGACTTATAAGTAACTTTCCTGACTACGATTTCGACTTTGAGGTTAGAAAACCGGTGGACTACGTTTCTTGACTGAGTAACCATTTCTGGGACTACAACCCTTTCTAACTTCCACCCTCCTCTTCCCCTGCTGTCTCTTACTCTACTAACCTACCGTAGTGGTTGAGTTACCTGTACTCAAACTCATATGAGACCCTCAACCACTACCGGTCCCTCCGCACGACGTCAGGTACCCGGACGTTTCTCAGCCTGTACTGACTCGCTGATTTGACTTGACTTGACTTGACTGAAAAATTTCTAATGTCTGGTCAATAAAACACCTTAAAGGGAGGTAAACCCAAACGATAAAGGAGTACTAATCTAAGTGTCATGTATAGACACTGTTCTTATGGTGTCCGTACTACGATACAAGAAGACAACCTAGGGTGCTCTACCGTTTGTTAGAGTTAAACAGGGTAATGACTACGAATTAAACTAGGAAACTAATTTCACCTCAGACGGTCGGAAGAGGAGACATCTTCAAGAGAAAAAGATGAACATTAATTATTCGTAAAACACCCCTCCATAAAACTCTGATACATCTGTAGGTTAAGTAGTAGTTTTAAAATTAAATGAGTAAGTAAATAAATATAGTGACACTTGAGTGAAAGTATAAGATAATCTACCCAATATTAAGTAACGATTTTAATAAATCAAACTAGGAGTTTAATATGGTTTAAACCGGTTACTCTCGAGGAAGTCAGACCGAGGATAGGAAAACTGAACAGGAGTAGTAAGAAATTCGTGAAAGAATGAAGACCCGTGTTTTTCTTTGAGGTTCGAACAAAACAATAAACAGACATAGTCGGTACCTTAGTCAGTAAAGAGGTTCCACGGAGTCAAAGAAAATCATTTTTTTACCATAAATCTTTGGTTATAGACTTACGATCCACACGAGTCACGATAACTCTACAGGGACGAAGAACCAGGAAGACGACCTGTCTTAATCCTTTATACAGTATATGTGTATGTATAAATGTGACGAAAAAAAAAATTATATGTAGACGACGACGACGGCACTGTATATTCAGCGAAGTCAGCACAGACTGAGACACGCTGGGATATCTGCTGTCGGGTGGTCCGAGGGGGTAGGGACCCTAAGAGGTCCGTTCTTGTGACCTCACCCAACGGTAAAGGAAGAGGTGATATATATAGATATAAATAACTTTTGGTACACAAGTGTAGTTGTGTACTTCTAAAATCGAAAGAAGAAAGGGTATTAGCATTAAGGGAAGAGTCTGTTACTCTTTGGATCAAGGATAATAAGAATCATAAATTAAGTAGTCTGAGACTTCACTTACGGTAGAAGTGACTGTGTGAGACTGTGAGAAGTAGTCGGGTAGAGGTGGGGGAGGGGAGGTACTTCTACGGGGGAAAAGGAGTAGGGTTGTAGACATGACTCGTCGATGTAAGGACCTTCATGTCTGCGGGGGGAGTACGGTCCGTCCACGTTTACGTTTGGGGACGAGACCCTGTGACATCGAGGGGGACGGAGGGTGTCTACGGAGTTCGGGTGACTGGTGAAAGAGACGTGACCTGATAATAGTTGAAGCAATGACCAAGTGTGTCGGAATCAATCTACGACATCGGATTCCTTTGAAAGACCCCTGACGTAACCGGGTCTTTCCACTCCCTCACTACCTCGGAAGATTATAACGGCCCCCTCTGTCAAGTGAGGGGACGAGGTGCACCGGAGGGTCTAACACTACCCATATTGTCTTCACACTCGTCCGTCGACGAGGACACGGGACCCTTCGGACGTGTTTTCCGGAACCATTCGAAGGGTCGGGAGGGGAAGTGTTTACGGTGGAACGGGTTAGGTGAGAAAGCATTCGACCCGACTTTTGTCTTTAAGGTCCCACATGGGTGGTGTGAACGGTACGGGACCTTATCGTGGAGGACGGATGACGGTGGAGGGTGGGCTCCCCAAACTTGGAAGGGCGACAGAGTGACACGTGGTAACTCTCTGATCACTTGACTCTTCTTTTTCCGAAAAGAACTGATATCTAGATCATAAAATTTATTCTGATTTTTGTAGTAACAGAAAACGGTAATTTACTGACTTCCACTTTGAATCACGTGAATATTACATAGTTCCTCTCATTAATACTCTATTAAATTAACGATTTAGTAGGACAGATTTAATCTTTGACAATTTTCGTCTCAGACACGAGTATTTGTAAATTATAAAATATGATTAAAAATAAAATACGGAAGTTATTTTTACTAAATTGTCACAACAGAATATAAACTTTCCAAACCTTTACGGACGATGTAAAAACCGAGAGACTGTGAATGAGTCTTCTACCGCAATGAGTCGAAAGAAAAAGAATTGTAAAGTTGCTATTACTATACCACTCCTCCTTTTACGTTGTGTGAGACCCTCGAATTTGTTGACACTCTTGTAAGGTCAGTGTCCAACTCTAAACAAGTATGTCTTGGGCTCCACACTCAAACAGTGTCACAAACGTCGAGAGACTACGAGTCCTTAGTAGAAAACAAAACTTTTGTCAGTGTGTGCGAGGGAGAGGTCTCCGAAGGTCCCGTCCCGAGAGCAGAAGGGTAACAAAGACCCTGAGAGAACCTGTATTCCTCGTAAGGTCGTTGAGCTTCGGTCCCGAGTTCCCGTGGGTCCGTACCAAATCTTGGGTCGGTTTGCTCCGTGACTATGATATGCCGTGGAGGAAAGATGCAAAATCTCTAGAAAAAGAAAAAAAAATTCGAGGAGTTTAGGCCCAGTAAAAAACAAAATAAAAACAGATAGACACAGTCGAAAGTTAAAAAAAAAAAAATTGGATCGACACCACCCGTTTAGCTCACGGACCTCGTGTGGGTGGTCGTAGCGACTCCGTAGAGGGTCAAGGGAGTCCTCGACTGGACCGACCTCCTTCATTTACCGTCACCACGAGGTTCGAGGGACCGAGTCTCACCTTACGGGCGGGAGTCGGAGACGCCTAGAGTCGGGTCCCGGGGAAGCTCCTGACGAGTCCACGTCCGAGGAGGACCCTCGGTACAACCCAGTGGTGTCGCCTCCGTTTGGACGGGAGGAAGCTTCTCAGCGACAAGAGACCACGGAAGGATTGCCGAGTGGTGAAGCTCGTTTAGCACTGAGGACTGGAAACACGGTAGAAGACTAGAGAAACCCATCCATTGTGATTCAATAAGCTTCCGTCCGTGAGTTACCCTAAGTTCGAACTCGAAGAGTGGCACGGAGTCATCGTGTTTTTGTCCATAACTTACTTATTCCCTTTCCTTTCTTAGTGTCTTACTTCAAAGTCTCCCTTTTCGGATATTCGTTACGCGTCCATAGTGTCTCCGATGTCGAAATTGTCAATCAATGTCGACAGAAAAAAAAAATTAAAAATTACAACTAAATATTACATCATAAAAAATTAAAGACCAACGTGGGACCTTGTGCACCCCAGAATCAAGGGACTGGTCCCTAGTTTGGGTGTGGGGGACGTAACCTTCCGGTTCAGAGTTCGGTGACCTGAGGTCTCTTCAGGGTCCATGTCAACAAAATTCTTACTCCTTCGGCTCGATTACCCCTCCTATTCCAGATTGGTCCGTGCCTGCCTGTAACACGAGTTTAAGGGGACACCGGAACCGAGGCTATACGAATCCAAGAAGACTTTAAGACATCGAACCTCTGCGGACACTTCTTAGTCTCTGCAGCACCAGAACCGAAGTAACAGTCCTTGTCGAGTCCTGACCCTACACTTTACAACTTCATTTTTGAGCTTCGAAAGTTCTTTTTTCTTTCTTCTGTCTCCGTCTACTCTTGTGTCTCGTTACTCCGGTTTCGCTGGTAGCCGGTGTGGAGGCCGTCGCGAACCGGGTGCACGAGGGGGTCGGTGTGGACCCGTCGGTGGATGGTCGGAGACGTTGCAGTTATTGTGTGCATGGCCTGTCAGTGAGGTAGTCAATTCGATACGGGTGGTGGGGTTTCGCACGGGTCAGTGTCAGACTGAGTGACCCTAGTTCCCGGAGGAAAAGAGAGGAGAACTAACACGCCTCACCAGGAAACCGGAGTCCGAAGGAAAGTATCTCGGACCAACACCTACCAGAGGTCACAGAGAGGAGGCACGAATGTTTTCTTGGCCCGACTCTCCCGTTTAACCCTGGTCTTTCAGAAAAACCTTGAAGAAAACCGCTGTTCGGATTTTCCGGTAATTTCGATTTTCGGTACATTAAAAAGACGACCCGTCTCTTACCTCACTCCTAGACCAAGATAAATACTTCATTCTAAGGACGGAAACATCCTTCAAACACCATCTTTGTTGGGTAAAACACAAAAGTCAAATTTTTACTAAAGGAGACGAGACGATCCACTGATTTATTAACACGATCTAATACTATCTCTATTAGTAAAACAAGTGTATACTCTGGGAGACCTTTGTTGTCTACTATTTCCTAGTTCCGACCCATAATCCTTCAGAATTTGAAAAAGTTCACACATAGAAGCTTCTTACAATTTCTTATTTCTGTAGGCCATTTCCAGTTTAAGCACAAGAATAAATTCCTGCCACAAGTAAACTGTAAAACCAACTCCTTTCTGTCAAAGAGACGATGAGTCTCTCCTTCATTTTAAACGGATTACCGTCGACATCACGCCGACAATTTGTTTCCGGACTATAAGTAAAGGAGAGACAAGATTTAGTAACCCCCACCTACCTACCGAAACGGTCTACTTCCTTCTGTTGTCATTTCCTTTTATTTTGTCCAGGGATAGGTGCTTCTGTGTTTGTGTTTCTGGTAAAGTTTACTTTGTACGAACTGCCTGTAGAAATCAAAATTGTACGTATATATTTATACGTTGGACTTTTTTACCGAAACCTCCTATTTCACTTTCAACGAGTCAGTACAGGCTGAGAAACGTTGGGGCACCTGATATGTCAGGTACCTTAAGAGGTCCGGTCTTATGACCTCATCCATCGGAAAGGGAAGAGGTCCCCTAGAAGGGTTGGGTCCCTAATTTGGGTTCAGAGGGTGTAACGTCCGTCTAAGAAATGGTCGCCTCGGTGTTCCCTTCCTATTTGTCCTTTGTTTTTTGTCACCGTCTTAAAGGATGTCTGGAGTTTAAAACACAACCGAACCTCCTTATTTCACGAACTACTTCTGACAGAACACCCAAACCTGACGAACTGTACTGACTATGATAAGTCACTACCAGTTAGTAAATTTGGTCACCTTCCGGAGTCTCTCTTTACAACAACAGTTTTCCTCGGAACTAACAAGAGATGTGGAGAAGGTCGGTGAATTAGTGACCGTGTCTCCGTAGCCCCACAAGTCTTCAGGACGGGTACCACTGGCGGTACGACTCTTCGACGACGACCCGTGTTCCTGTCCGGGCCCTCAGGGTCGGAGACGACCAGAGACTCGTGACAGGTCGTAGCGGGGTGGACGGGTGGAGTC
Organism: Capra ibex; assembly: GCA_006410555.1. Lineage (NCBI taxonomy): Eukaryota > Metazoa > Chordata > Mammalia > Artiodactyla > Bovidae > Capra > Capra ibex. Next base: position 6,929,929 of record SJYO01004576.1, read on the forward strand.
TGTGGTAGACAGAACGACAACGGGTGTGGTTTCAGGAGGGTCGGAGAACTCGTCGGTGCCCTCGTTCGCGTCACGACGACTCGAATTAAGTAGAAGGAGAAAGTCTGACACAAATCCCGACCGACCGTTTCTAGTTACGAGGAGGTCACACGAAACCTGGTCTCTCCTTTACTTGTCTCCCCAAAAGTCAAGTGGTGTCGACATTGACAGAGGCATGTTGAGACAGAAGGGACGGGACTGGGTGTCGCCCGGGGAGTAAACCTGGTACCGACCGTGACCACCCAACTTAAGACAAATTCGTTGTGGACGGGCGGACGGGCAAGCAACCGTCGACTCTATAAAACAATGTCCCGGGAATAACATTTTAGAAATGATAGGTAAATAATATTCAATGATGACCATGTAAAAGTTCAACGGTCTTCTTAAGAGAAGATATTCCGATGACCACATAGAAATTTTTCGATACTAGATTTGTAAGTAAATTTATAAATGTCTTCCTCATTACATCCTTTGCTAAACGACACTTTCACCACTGAAACTTACGATAAAATTTTTTAAACCAAATAGGGTTGAAAATTTATACGACGTATATAACAACTATGTATATGTTCTCTACTCCAAAAAGGAAGTACTTTCTTTTCTTTCTTGGTCTTTCTCAAGTCTTCGATATCATCAATAACACCAACAACCAGTGATTCAGTACAGGCTGAAAAAATGTGGTGGTACCTGATCGGACGGCCTACACAGACAGGTACCCTAAAGGGTCCGTTCTCATGACCTCACCCAACGGTAAGGGAAGAGGTCCCCGAGAAGGGTTGGGACCCTAGCTGGGCACAGTGGACGTAGACGACTTAACTGTCCGTCTAAGAAATGGTGACTCGGTGCACCCTTCGGGTTCTCAAGTCTTCTCTTAAAATCAATTCGTTCATGAATTCCTTACACTTTCGACAATACACAACCTCCCTCTTCTTTCCCTCTCCTTTACTTTTATGGAACGAGTCGATCTTCCTCTTAGCTGGGGCTCAAAACGAGCTCTACTGTGGGCACGTGGAGTAGCGACATCTTTTGTCGAGGGTAGTCGTGTGTTCCTGGACCCCACCGGTATTGTCTCCCCCGAAAACAGCTATTGAGCTACAGAATAAAATAACCCTAAAGACTTTTCGTGTGCAAAAACATTTGAGAACCACAATAGAAGACTGACCACGACAAATCACGAGTCACCAGAGGCTGAGAAACACTCAGTCTGACAGGTACCAGTTTATTCGCTCCGACAAAACAAAGACAGGTACCTTAAGTGATCCGTTCTTATGACCTCACCCAACGGTAAGGGAAGAGGTCCCCTAGAAGTGTTGGGTCCTTAGCTTGGGGTCAGAGGACGTACCGGCCACCTAAGAGACGACAGACGCGAAGATTGGTGAATTACACAGTCTCAACTCCTATCTTCCCTCAGAAGGTGGATGTGGAGAAATTTTAAGTCTCCATTTGAGAGTAGGGACCACCGAGTCGATCATTTCTTAGGTGGACGTTACCCTCTCTGGACTCACACTAGAGACCCAACCTTTCTAGGGGACCTCTTCCCTTTCCAATGGGTGAGTCATAAGACCGGACCTCTTAAGGTACCTGTCTCCTCGGACCGTCCGATGTCAAGGACCCCAGTGTATTTCAGCCTGTACTGACTCGTTGAAAAGCTAAAGTTTCAGGAGTATGACACTCTCAGACACTGAGAAAATTCTTTTACGACCCTAGCCCTTCCTCAGTCCGATGGGTCCCGTGTACCAGTTACTAAACCCTGGAATCTCCTCGTGAAGTAATATTTATTTTCCGTCAAGAGTACAAGATCATTTATGTGACTTTACGAAAGATTTTAGGGAGATGGAGATTCTAAGGGTTTAAGTAGCATATTAAATAGCAACAAACAACAAACTCACTCGTTTTCTTCGGTAATAAAAAATAAAAAAGTAAAAAATTTAAGTTATTCGGTCACGTTTTTTTAGGATACGTAAGATTGGATAAACCAGAGAGTGTTTCGGGAAATTAAACTTTCTTTTACTTCTTAATAATATCTCTAGGTGGTTTTTTAAAAATTACGTTTTACTCACTCTGACAAAACAAAGACGATGACCACGTTATAAAAGAGTGCCAATACGAGAACTTTGTACTTAGACACTATCAAATTCTCGACTTATGTATTAAATTATGACGGGTTCCGGTCGTAATCGATTTCGTCTACAAACACTTTCTACGTACAGAAATAACCTCCAAACTCGACGGGATTAAGCCAGGTAAAGTGAGACGGAGTGAAAGTCCCGAGTGGTATAGGAGAGAAGACGTTACCGTCTCTGATCATTGTGTGTGGGGTAAATTTCCATCGAGTCCTCTCGGGTGATATGTGGTGCTACTTCGACGGGGTTTGTGTCTTCCCCAACAGAAACCCCTGATAACTGTGTAGTGACTTAGGGACTTAGAGTGTCGTCCCTCGGGGAGTCTTACAATGACCAAGTTGAACTACGAACCTAAGAGACGTTACAGGGCCGGTGTATCAACTTGAGACGTCACTGCCCCTGAGAGTTCCAGTGTGTAAACGAGACACTGACGTATCGAGAGTGTTCCTTCGTCAACCTCCCACCACTGATCCTCGTGGTCACATCCTTAGGGTCGGAGCGGGGCAGGAGGGACACACTGGAGCCCGATCCAGGAAATTGGAGAGACAAAGGAGTACCGTCATTGGTGTATCCCAACAAGACTCCTAGGTTACTCTGTTGCCTATATTTTGGGAATTGTGTCACAGATCGTATAACATTCCTGATTCACCTTCGGTAAAAATTATTAAATTTAACATCAGTCACAGGAAACGTGACCTAGAGGTTGGAGACTAAGGCCAAGACGGGGGTATCGACTCGGTCGTCGATTAGAGAGAGGGTACACGGACAGCCGGTCTATAAACTTGTACAAGTAGTAAAAGTGGAGAAAAGGGAGGTAGGAAACCTAAGAACTAATGTTAGTGACGATTAGTGACTGTAAAGAGGCTTACGGGTCACAAGGGAGAGTCGGACCTGAAGGAGAAGACAGCGAAGGTTGGGAGAAACCGGAGTAGTTTAGGTCGAGGAGGAAGTCTAGAGTTGATTCTACAGGGAAGACGGACTTCGGAAGGGACCAGGGACTACATAGAGGGTCTTGGTCGACAAAGAATAAATAGGGTTTGTGATGGAAGTCAAAGTGTTCTTCTCCTTCTATGTCCCTTTCTTAATCCGTCCTCACCTCCCCCCTCTTTGGGTATACCTAGTACTGAACTTTTTTTCATTGGGACGTCGTTACACCTACGTCTTGATTTCAGTCATTGTCTCCAATATGATTGTTACAGTACAAAACTGTCCCGTCACTGAAATGGAGAATTACCGACTTTCGCAACCAGAGGTCCTCCGCCCCAGTCACAGACGAAGTAAGGAGTAGAGGTCCGGGACTTGTCACGACGAGCGATCTATAAAGAATTTGTACAAACAGTAGTAAAGACTCTCGAATGTAAAAGGTAAAAGGTTGTACGAGGAGGCCTGTTTGAGTCCCTCGGTTGTCTCGGCAAAAGAACAGAAACGTCTCCTTATTTAGCCCTTGAGTCCTCGTCACCGAGTACTCTCGGTTTAAGTCGGGATCGAGAAGACGTCCTGAGAAGGTGCTGTGATTTACAGAGAGGGACAGAAGGGGTGACTCGTGTCCCTTCCGAGGTGTGAAGTGTTTTGCTCTTCATTGTGACTAGTTTATCTACGGACGTGTCTGGAAAGGAGAACACTCCCTTTTGTCCTAATATAGACAGTAGAAATAAGTGTACCTACCATTTCCGTCCTTCCGTCTAGAGACCCTAGCACCTCACCCTTCTCCAGTCTCCCGCGAGACGGGGCGGCGGGGGAGGGGGTCGAGTCGGATTGAGAACCGGAACCAGAGTCACAATGTGACAGTAGACTCCTTGGTATCGAACGAGGAGCGTATCGTGGACCACAACCAATACGGATGATCGCGGCGACAGAGGAGAATCGATCTTGTTAAGGAACCGAGGAGATCCTTTGTTCGTTTTCACCCCGGAAAAGACAAACTTCCGTGGAGTGAGTCGGAAACGTCACTCCACCTCAACAAAAACAACAAGTCGGCGATTCAACACAGGTTGAAAGACGTTGGGGTACCTGACGTCGTGCGGTCCGAAGAGACAGGAGACGATAGAGGACCTCAAGCGAGTTTTCCGGAGGTAGAAGGAAACAAAAGACCTCTCTGTACGGGACTCGACTAGGACATGCGACTCACGAAAAGGTTCACAGTTTGGTCAACCTCTCTGAAAACTTGTTCCGGTCTGTTTGTTGGCAAATAGGGAGAAACAAGAGGGTAGAGGTCAGAGGGGGAACCCCCATAATTCGGGTTCGGTCCCTGTTGGGGCCGGTTTAGAGTCCGATCTTAGGCGTCGACACGAAACGACCCTGACTCTGGGTTGATTCTTCGTCACTACTTCGACCGGTCCTCCCCAATACCTCTGTCCGTATTTATCTGGTGTACGGGTCGTCCCTCTGACTTGGCTCTCGGGACTGAGTAGTCGGGTCTTCCGACGAACCTTCGAGTCCGATGGGGTCTTAGGAGGTAGCACGGTCGGTGGGGACACCTACGTGAATCGGGTCTCTGTCCTCCCACCCTTCCCTTAGCCGGACCAGCTTCCTCCGTGGTACTACTCGAGGTTCGGACCACTCTTTCGCCTCGAGTGCCGTCATTCCGGGTCTGTCCAAAACTCGGAAATAGAACCCTTAAGATTTTAGTTGTACTGTCCCTACTACCATAGACTGAGGACTCGATTGTTTCCGTTCCTTTCTTTGGCATCCTGAAGTCCTTCCTTCCCCAAAATGGTCTGAATAAAAATATCCTCGGAAACGATCAGACGAGATACTTTAGACGGACTCGAAATTGTTTTTTAAAGTTTAAATGAGTGGACTCAATCTGAGGTACAGTCACAGGACTTCATAACGAAAACTCAGTAAACGGTTCTAGTGTATACACGGAAAAGGTCTAAGATACGTTCTCGGTAAACTTGATATCATTTGCATCCGTGTGAGTAACTACCTAACTATCTGTTGTACATTACTTTGTTCCATTTTCTAAAGAAATTTAAAATATTTTTATCAATAGGATAAATATCCATTTCCCTAAGTACGAATCAAATTGATTAAGAGGAAAATGGAGTTCTTTACTGAAACCTCAAAACGAGGGACATCAACCTCATCCTTACTCAGTTTTACTCGGCTTATGGTGTAACCGTATTTGATTTGTTTCTTCCGATCTCCGAAGTACCTTAAACTCCTTTTAGTCGAGATAACGAACGTTTTATGACTCAACAATCTCCCGTTGTAAACTAGACGTTCCAAACCCCCGAATGTCTCTTCGGCCGTGTGCATCAAGACACTAGAGGTCTCACCTCGACTCTAATGTCTCGAACACCACCTTTGACATTGTATAGGGGTCGAAGGAAAGAAAGACCCTTTGTTAAAATGTAATACTGACAAACACTGATTTTACATCAAGACAACGTGTTATAGTAGGAGTCTCGGTAGAAGGAGACACAGGTCCGAAGACTTAATGTAGAGGTTATACGGAAGTCCGAATAATGTATGTTAATCCTTTAGAAGAATTCATCGAGTAAAAAGGGGGTTTATACATTAAAACCGACTTACTATAATTCCCCGAATTTTTTTTCTATGGTAATGTAATTGACTTTAATAATGATAAAATTAAACGGACGCTTCGGAAATAAAGTTCATAGTAAAGCATATTGAACATTGAACCACCCATAGTATTAGGACTATCTTAAAATCGATGAACTATCGGACTCTGTAAACCCCCCTTTAGTAAGGGGTTTCTTCTAGTCAAATTACTCGTGAAGACCACAATTGACACTTGACGATAAAAGGTGTGAGAATTTCGTGTACTGTTTTGGTCCCTGAAGACGGTGGAAAAATTTACATTGTGGACCACCAGACAAGGAGGGGAGAGGACTGGGATTGTCAGTAGGAGGTCCTTGCGGACCGGTTAAATACCTTAACTACCTGACGTCTTTTTCGTCTCCTCGGTTCGGTCGAAGGACTTTATCGTTCAAAATTCTACTTAAAGACCTTGTCGGTGGAGTTCCACGTTATGTTACTTTGAAAGAGAATATTAAAAGTTGGTCGGTTCGGAAACGGTCCTCCCATAATAAACAACCTCTTTCACTGTAGGGACTCTTATGTTTTTCGTTTAGTGGCTCTCGTTACCTTTAGAGATTGGTGAGCGATATAAAGGAGAAGTCGACTTTGTGCCACGTTTGACCTCGTACGCGACACTTTACAATTAGCACCCACACCGTATACCACCAGAGTACCACTTTCGTCACGAACCCTAAAGAGGGGAGACGAGGTTTGTGTCGTTGTTGTTTTATGGGTCGACCATAAAGTATACCTAAAATATTTAATTTAGTTCATAATTTATATATAATATTTATATTTTTATACCGATACGATTTTTTCACTCGACTTGTAGAATTACCTGGTCTTTGTCTTGATGTTTCACCTTTCACAGTACTCGGTCTTCAGATACCTCGAAACTCGTGACTTCGTCTGTCCCACTATTTCTCAACTGAGGACACTGGACCTGTTATCGTATACGACGACGACGACGACGATTCAGCGAAGTCAGCACAGACTGAGATACACTGGGGTATCTGCCGTCGGGTGGTCCGAAGGGGCAGGGACCCTAAGAGGTCCGTTCTTGTGACCTCACCCAACGGTAAAGGAAGAGGTTGCGTACTTTCACTTTTCACTTTCACTTCAGCGAGTCAACACAAGCTGGGAGTCGCTGGGGTACCTGACGTCGGATGGTCCGAAGAGACAGGTACCCTAAAAGGTCCGTCCTCATGACCTCACCCCACGGTAACGGAAGAGGCCCTGTTATCGTATATCAGCTCCTGATTACCACTCGAACCCTAAGGGACCACCGAGTCACCATTTTTTTTAGACAGACGGTTACGGTCTTTGCGTCCAAGCTAGGGATCCACCCCTGCTAAGGGACCTCTTCCTTTACCGTTGGACGAGGTCATAAGAACGGACCTTTTAGGGTCCGTACTTGATATCAAGTACAACAACGTTTCTCAGCCTGTGTTGACTCACTCGTGCATGTGTGTGTGTGTGTGTGTGTCACCCCCGAAAGACGTGTGTTGATTCCAGACCCAATCCGAAAGTCGTACACCTTCCTCGGTCCTTTTCCGGGTCAATGACAAACGACCGACACCGTCACCACCCTCCTCCGTCTGTCTCGTCGGGACCCGGTTCGGCAGGGGACCAGACCACTGACCGAGACCCTGCTGTGACAATAGTGACACCCTTCCCTGTGACTTAATGATCCAGTTCGGGACCCCAGGGTCCCACGAAGGGTCACAGGTGTTTGTCCATGTGTCCCATCCCCATCAGGTACCTCTCCGCCTTCGTGGGCGAGTTCCACTTGGACGTTCGATTTTACAGTTTCGAATACTGCTTTTTTCGTTGTGAGTCTTTCATCTGGGGGTCAGAGTTTACAGTCTACATAATCAACGAATAACGTCGATATTGTTTGACTGTATTAGAATCACCGAATCTGGTTGTGTTTAAATAATACAGAATTAAGACATCAAGTCTTCTACCTTGGTCTTGGGTCACACTTCGTTTTTTAGTAAAAAAATTAACTCTCCGATTCCAGACTTTTATTCGTAGTTAATAGATTGACTTCTTACCAGAACACATAACACACATTGGTCCATCGAATCGAGTCTGGTTAACAGAACCATTCTGTGTCTCGTAGGGACGGTCATCCCCGTGACACCCTCATGTCGACCGGGACGTGGCACTCCCCCCCTCCCCATCGTACCTTTCCTACGACTTTATACACGTGGCACACATGTGACATGGACTCGAGGGAGACAAGAATTTGACAAGTTTTTACCTAAAGGGTGGAATAGGAATCAACCTTAAAACTAGATTTTACATAAGATATCAAGTTTAAACCGGTTCATAAGGATCCTGGCTTTATACGTTTATAATAGTAGATCTTCTTTTACGACGACTCATCCCCTAGTCTTCCATTCTTTTCTTATTCACACACATTCGTATTTCTTAGTTTTATATCAACTCGTGGATTAACCTGTTGACGGAAGATGGTGAAGTTGTGAACTTAGAAGGACCGATGAACGTGTCATAACAATTTTCATCTTATTTAGTAGACTGTACTGATCCGAAATCCTTTTATACACTCTCAGTAAGTCCGTGTTTTAGTCAAAGTTTATCTACTTTAAAAGGTAGACTCACCGAAGATGGTCCTGTCTTACAAAGATCGTCACGTCATAAAAATTAGAACAAAATTTTATTTATGAAATTACATATTTAGTGAGTTAACACTTCCGTGAAGTTAAAATAAAAGGAAATCAAAACTCCAAAACCTTAACGAGACACGTCAAAGTTCATTTTCGAGAGTCTATTTTGAACGTATGGCTTTTGGTGGTAGTGTTTACACGTTCATGTTGATATTTAAATATGTTGTGAGTTCGACAAACATCAAACGTTTTAAACGATTATTTTACGTCTTCATCCCAAAGGTAAATGTGAGCGACCGCGACCGTGACGCACATATAGAAATCGCGTCCGTTTCTACCCTTTAAGGTGCGTGTCTCTTAGAAAACACCTACGCTGTCAAACGATTATAGAATTACTCACTTAATACTATTAATATCTTTAGAATCGAAATGTAATAAACACTTCACACACGCACACACACATACTGTCGGAAGGGTCCGTTTGTGTCGGAAGACTAAGTCGTCGTAAGTCACTCTTTGTAAAGACACGATTATTATGTTTTACCTAGAATTTGACGACGTATAATTAGTTTAAGTAATTTCATGTAAGTAATTAAACACATATATTGTCGGTTTGGCCCTTACATCTCAAACGACTAAAACGTGTTTTACGTACATAATTACTTATGATTTTGAAGGTGTACTCATTATCGAAATTTTAAAAAAAGTATTTCGTTTTAAAATTTCCCGTCATGGCTATTAATAAAAATTTTTGAGAAGGTGAAAGTGAAGTAAAACACAATAAATCGAAATTCACCTTTTTTTATTTATATCTTCTTTTATTAATTCTTTATTTCCCATTCGGGTTTTCTAACATTTCATTTTTCTTACATTCTAACCCGTTGTAATTATAATTTAAGGGATGGAGAGGAAGGTTAGTTAATTTTTTTATCCAAGACCCTTGGAATCTGTGTCAGATTCCAGTACATGTTTTGTACTTAAACTTCGATATAATCCTTTCTCGAAAAGTAAAGGATATACCTTGATCTCCAACCCACACACCGTTCCCTGTTATTGTCGACACTTCCACGTAGACATATGAGTGTACAGATTTTGATTACCTTGTAAAAATGAATAGAGTCCTCTAGATTCTGAACATAATTGTTAGTCACTGATCACGACCGAAGCCGTCGTGTATGTGATGTTAACCTTACTATGCTTTTAATCATACCGGGGAAGCATTCTTACCGTACGTTTAAATGTAAGATAAATAAAAAAATTCTCCATTGGTACACCATACTATCTACATAATTAATTGAACTAATACCACTGGTAAAGTTTTACATGTGTATAGCAGTACAACATGTTAAATTTATATATGTTAAAGTAAACAGGTAATGAACAGTTAAACAGTTTTATCTTTTTTTTGTTAGTCATTCATGGAAAGATTGTAAAACGGGAAAGTCAAGTCAAGTCAACCAGTCAACACAGGCTGAGAAACACTGGGGTACCCGACGTCGTGTGGTCCGAAGGGACAGGTAGTGGTTGAGGGTCTCGAAAGAGTTTGAGTACAGGTAGCTCAGCCACTACGGTAGGTTGGTAGAGGAGGAGACAGCAGGGGAAGAGGAGGACGGAAGTCAGAAAGGGTCGTAGTTCCAGAAAAGGTCACTCAGTCAAGAAACGTAGTCCACCGGTTTCATAACCTCGAAGGCGAAGTCAAAACGGGAAATGGACTTATGATTGACGAGTCTTCTGTTCTGAGTAAAGAAACAGGAGACACCGGGATTCGTGTCGCGGACCGTGCATCGTCCGTGAGTTAATTATGCTTTAAATTTTATTGAGAACATGTCTCGTTTTATACTATTCTCAATATACTCTCCATATTTGTGTTGTAAATGTCTCCTTTGTGACCACTCCGAAGTCTAGTCGCCGACACACGACTAGACGTTCGAAGGACTCCTGTTCTGGGAGGTCAAAGAAGGAGAGACCATAAAGTTTCTTGGGATGAGGACACAGTAAGCGCCCTCCCGTTCGCTCACACTTTGAGGATTCAAACTAGGGTCCGTATGACTTAAAAGAATAATCCTCCTTAGACGGTTGAAAGGACTGACACGCAGGAACGAGTTCTTATTACGACATGTGGTCGTAAAGAGTGTGACACAAGGGGTCGTGAGAGCACGAGACACTCCATTTTTCCCCATCCTTTTTCCAATTCAATCATTTTATGAAGACCAAGAGAACACGACTCTCGAAATGTTACATGTACTCGGATAGTTCCCAAGACTCTTCAGAACAGGACATGTGTAGACACAAGGAAAAGATTTGGATCATGAGGGATTTTACTACCCTTGGTCTTGGTCACACGGGTATCATAGACGATTATATAGTACTTCGTACTGACACCGGTGTACAGACATTAAGGAGACGATTTTTAAGAGAACGTAAGACAACCGGCACACACGTACACACGACTCAGTGACGTCAGCACAGGCTGAGAAACGCTCGGGTGATCCGAGGAGACAGGGACCCTAAGAGGTCCGTTCTAATGACCTCACCCAACGGTACGGGAGGAGGTCCCTTGGAAGGGGTGGGTCCCTAGCTTGAGCGCAGAGGACGTGACGTTCGTCTGAGAAATGACGACTCGGCGACACTTTCGGGGGACAATCGGGGGACCTCGGTATTTTGGTATATACTCCCCGGGGCCCCCTGAGGAACCGGGTACAGAAACAGAATTTCTTGCTTCAAGTCAACAAATCGATTCACTCTTGAAAGGGGCATAAATTACTCGAAGATTTGGAGTGAACAGGAGGATAGTGTAAGATTGTGGTAGTTGCACCGTTTTAATAGAATGGATAAAGAACGAGAAATTTTCTGACTCCATTTTACCGAGGTATGAGAAAAATACAAAGAGAGGAGCTGGACTAAGTCAACTTTGGAATCAAAAGAGAAGAGGTCTAAGTTTAGTAAGACAAAAAAGAGTTTCTAAAATTCAACACGGAGGAAAAACAGTAACAGGAACTCGATATTAACTGTAGACTGTAACCAAAGCCCGTATTCTGTAACACTAAGTTATAAACATATATGACGTTTAACTAGTGGTATCATTCAGATGAATTGTAGGTAGTGACGATGACGACGGTTCAGCGAAGTCAGCACAGGCTGAGACACGCTGGGGTATCTGCCGTCGGGTGGTCCGAGGGGGCAGGGACCCTAAGAGGTCCGTCCTTGTGACCTCACCCAACGGTAAAGGAAGAGGTTGTAGGTAGTGATGTGTCAATGTTTAAAAACACATCATAGTATTTTTGAATTTAGATGAGAAATCGTTGAAAGTTATATGTTATAATATTTAATAACAGTGACACGATACATAATGTAGGGGTACTGAAAATAACCTTCAAACATGGAAAACTGGGATAAGTGGGTAAAAAGGAAAGGTTGGTAGTTAGACAAGAAACATCGATATCTAAATCAAAGAAAAGAATTCGGAAGTATGCACTCTAGTATCTCATAAACAGAAACTGAATAATACATAGACTGAATAATATAGTGAATCGTATTACGGGAGTTTCAGGTATGTACAGTTTTCACCGTTCTAAAGGAAGAAAGGAATGCTGACTTATTATGAAGTACTATATATGTGTTTATAGTGAAAAAGAAATAGACAAGTAGGTAGTCACCTGTGAATCCGAAGAAAGTATTACGACGTTACTAATACCTCCACGTATATTGAAAAGTTCGATCAAAAAAGTGAAGGAAGTCTACTTACAGGTCTTCATCTTAAGGACCTAGTATACCGTCAAGATAAAAATTAAAAGACTCCTTGGAGGTATGATAAAACGTGTCACCGACGTGGTCAAATCCAAGGGTAGCTGTCACGTGTTCTCAAGGGAAAACAGGTGAAGGAACGGTTATGAAGAAGCAGAAAAACTATTGACGGTAAGATTGTTCACTCTTCATTATAGAACACCAAACCAAAACGTAAAGGGACTATCAACATCGAGGAAGAATGAGATAAAGTACTATAAAATCTAAGAGTCTTCATTTTAACCTTTCGAGTAAACCTTTTGTAGACTGACCATGATTTATATAAACGGTATACGTTTTACTTCACAAAGTAGTGACTGACCGTAACTTATAATATTAACGATGTAATTAAGGTCAATATGATTAGGGGAGAGTAGAATATGGGTTCGTCAAATGAAAAGAAAGAATTAAAAGGAAAAAAGAAACCGAGGATAACTCAGAGAAGAGGGTGGTTCCATTCAAAACTGAGATAATAACATAAGATTATCAAAGAGTTCTACGACTCGTGATTAACATGAAGAAATCTATATGACGGAGAGTTGATCCTACTACTTTTCGTTAACGAAGGTGATTATTAATTTTGTGACTTTGAACACTTGACAAGTGGAGCAAGTATTTATTTTTATCTAGGCCTATTATTGGAGTGGGAGTACGGGGTATTAGGTTCTGTGAAAGAGTTCACCTTCGTTTTCCCGGTCCAAATACCCGACCCTTAATGTGTGTAGAGTATTGGAGACGTTAGTCATTAGACCCATTTGGTGTCCGCACTCTGGGTACATCTCTGACGATCAGTATAGACGATTTCTCCCTGTTGTTGTCCTTTGTGCGAAATGGACTTGAGACAGAGTCGGATGAACCCTACTCTGAGCTCACACGAAAGAGACCAACATCTGTCACACTCTAGTGGCGTTGTGGTGACCTCAGTCCCCAACTCGAGTTCAGCGAGTCGTCAATGCCCCGTCACCCTTTCATTTACCTAGGCTACGGGGTAAGAGAGTAGACGTTTTACGTCACTGTGACTTGTCGTAATACCTCTACTTTACGACCCTGTATAGGTGTTCGGGCGACGTTTACGTCCCGCGACGGGAGGTTCTCCCCAAAGGTCACGAGGTCTCGGTCTCTGGGGGCACTTTCCCGAACGCACGGTGACTCTCATTTTCCGACGGAGAGTCGGGGGTGTCTATGGGCTCGTCTCAGTGGAAACAGACAAAACGTTTAACCCGAAGGGTCTTTCTTAAGGAAGGTTTCTAAAGTGACTTATTTTTCCCCCTCTTCCAACTTTTGGTGTCTATGTTTCATTATTAGGTTCATTAATGATATTAATGTTTTGCAAATAAAGTATAAACACACATATTACAGATCTAAACATGTACATTGTATGCGTATTGGATCTCCAAACATGTAAGAATGTACATTGCATGTTTACGAGTTTCATCACATCACATATCTTGGAGAACGACGAGTGTAGTGGTACTTTTGGATACAAAACCAAGAGTTTTCTACCATCGAACCAAAAAACAAGAAGTCTTTATTTGTATAGTTCACTACGACAAGTAATTTAACGTACCATACTTTGTTACAGCATGTACTGTGTATATGTACTGGTTGTGTTGGTTTGTAATTCGATGTGTTGTACTCAAGAGAATTAATAATCGACAGTATAACTCTAATTTAACCCGTAATTTAATTCAAATTTTTCTCTAATTTAACACTGTACTCCATGTCATTTCTGTGTTATCCGTAACTTTTATTTTCCGTTAATAAGTCTTACTTTAGTGTCATAATCCCTGGACTTATGAACAACGAAAGTTTAAATTTAGATTCAAATAAAATCAGATTTTTATCCCTACTTTTCACTTAAAGTAGTAGAAGTCAAGTCAAGTCAGCGAGTCAGCACAGGCTGAGAAACGCTGGGGTACTTAGCGTCGTGCGGTCCGGAGGGACAGGTAGTGGTTGAGGGTCTCAAGTGAGTCTAAGTGCAGGTTGCTCAGTCACTACGGTAGGTCTGTAGAGTAGGAGACAGGAGGGGAAGAGGACGACGGGGGTTAGGGAGGGTCGTAGTCTCAGAAAAGGTTATTCAGTTGAGAAGCGTACTCCACCGGTTTCATGACCTCAAAGTCGAAGTCGTAGTAAGAAAGGTTTCTTTAGGGTCCCAACTAGAGGAAGTCTTACCTGACCAACCTAGAGGAACGTCAGGTTCCCTGAGAGTTCTCAGAAGAGGTTGTGGTGTGAAGTTTTCGTAGGTAAGAAACCGCGAGTCAGAAGAAGTGTCAGGTTGAGAGCGTAGGTATGTACTGGTGTCCTTTTTGGTATCGGAACTGATCTGTCTGAAAACAACCGTTTCATTACAGAGTCGAAAAGTTATACGATAGATCTAACCAGTATTGAAAGGAAGGTTCCTCATTCGCAGAAAATTAAAGTACCGACGTTAGTGGTAGACGTCACTAAAACCTCGGGTTTTTTTATTTCAGACGGTGACAAAGGTGACAAAGGGGTAGATAAAGGGTCCTTCACTACCCTGGTCTACGGTACTAGAAACAAAAGACTTACAACTCGAAATTCGGTTGAAAAAGTGAGAGGTGAAAGTGAAAGTAGTCCTCCGAAAAATCAAGGAGAAGTGAAAGACGGTATTCCCACCACAGTAGACGTATAGACTCCGATAACTATAAAGAGGGTCGTTAGAACCAAGGTCGAACACGAAGGAGGTCGGGTCGCAAAGAGTACTACAGGAGACGTATATTCAAGTAGTAGAATCAGAGAATTTAAACCCTTGGTTGTCAGATAGTACATGGCAGGTATTGACTTCAAAAGACTGTTACAACTGAAAGTTAAGACTATAGTTCTTTAAAAGTAGTTAAATATGGTGTAAAATACGAAAGTATATCAACAAAAGAGATGGATTTAAAGAGGAATCAACTATTCGAGATGTCGGGTCGAATTATAATTCTAGTAAAAAGTTAGAAAAATTTAGTTGAAAAGGAAAAATTGGAAACGTATAGGGGGTACCCGATCTTTCTAAACACTTCGAAATTGAAGGTATTAAACATATAACATGTAATGTTGATTTCTTATCAGAAAGAAATCGTGTGGTACTTGGGATGTCTTTAAAGTTGTACGACAGGTGAAAAAGGCAGAGTGAGAAGGGTAAACTTCTAGGGATTAAAATCTCTTATGTCACAATTCTTATACTACATGTGTTTGAACTTCATTAGAACAGTCCGTACGAGAAAACATCAACGTCGGGTGTCCGATTAGAAGAACGTCGATCTCGAATACCTCAACAGGAACACTTAGAATAAAAGTAGTCTTTACGGAAGAGGATTTTTTGTTTTTTGTTTTTTGTTTTTTGGTTTCGGGGTTCAACTGAAATGGGTTCTCTTTCGCTACCGTGGGGTGAGGTCAGGAGAACGGATCTTTTAGGGTACCTGTCTCCTCGGACCATCCGGCGCCAGGTACCCCAGCACTTCTCAGCCTGTGCTGACTCGCTGAAGGGAAAGTGAAAAGTAAAAGTACGCAACCTCTTCCTTTACCGTTGGGTGAGGTCACAAGAACGGACCTCTTAGGGTCCCTGCCGTCTCGGACCACCCGACGGCAGATACCCCAGTGTGTCTCAGCCTGTGCTGACTTCGCTGAATCGTCGTCGTCATCGTCGTCGTTCCCTATATTTACTACATTTTATTAAAGAAAATTTTTACTTTACTATTTAAGTGGTGAAATGAACGTACTAGTCAGTTACGACCTTTACAACACTATTCGAACATTGAAATTATAAACTTCGAACCTTGAACTTCGAAGGTTCTACTTTAAGACAAAGGGGCTATCTTCACGGTATAAAAATAAGTTTTGGAAAAATGAAAAATACGGTAAGATCCTATGTCAAGATCAGGTACCAAACATAAACCTACACCGTGTCTAAAACTTTAAAGTAATTATTTTTGTTTAGGTAAAAGACCAACTAGAGAAGTATCTCGGAAAGATGACGAAGTCTAACAGGTGACTCCAGTAAACATTGTCAGACCCTCACACACCACGGAACCTGACCAGGTCCCAAGACTTTGGATTCAGCACGTAAGACGTGCCCTCCGCTTACACTTCTGGAAAGTGTTTGTGAACGTGTTTGTCCTTGGACAAATGTTTTACTGAGGGTTTCGGCAGTCAGAGAGACGGTCGTAAATAGGCAGTCAGAAGGTTCAAGACTCCAAGGTGCCATCGAAATCAAGAGGTACAAAGGGTCCGGTGGGTCGGACCCGTCTTTTCTCAGTGTCACTGCCAGTGTTTTGTCTGACGAGAGTAAGATGGAGGTCCCTCAACCCTTTAGGGAACTCGATAAGTGGTATGAGGAGGGAAGAGAAGGTCGACGACACTTATTCCAGAGGACGACGAGACCTCGGGACGAGACGAGGTTCGAGAGATTCCATCTTGGAGAACTAAAGTTCCACTGGACCCGAAACAGGGTGGTGTCGTTTCACTGTTCCGAGACCCGACCCTATGTTACACTTACTGTATGAGAACGATTGGGGGTTCAGGAGAAGGAGGTGTTAATATCCTCGTGTTAGGACATTAACAAAACGCGACACAAATGAAGATCTACTCTGTCGTGACATCTCCAATTCCCCACCTCCCTCGTTTACTTCTCTACCCGGTTGGTTTATACTACACCTAACCGTCCGACTCCCGTGTGGGTAAACCCGTCCAGTCTTCAAGTATCAATTGGGTAGGAAAGTCTACCAGTCAAAATGGGTTTAGTTGTAGACTTTCTCTAGCAGGTCGGGGTCTTCACTCGATGTAACACCATTTATTTTGTTAAATACTTAGAGAAATCTTAAGGTCTACCTAAGGTCTGATGGGAATGTCCGACCAAGAACCTGTTGACGGACACACCAGTCCGTAGTGAGTCGGAGTCAGAGACGAGTTACACTCTTCAGTGAAAGAGAGGGAGGGTTTCTATAATAGGGGGGTTCCGGACCCTTGGGAGGACGTTTACAGGACCGCCCCGGACTGACGGTCCTTAGGGGTCCCTTGTGACCGGGTCACCGGAATCTCGAGATTTCTTAAGGACCCAGTCCTTCCCTCTGAGGTGGCAGTTGAGGAGAACGTTCTCCCGTCGATACCGTACCCACCGTCACCAAAGTAAAACCCAGTGACCTCTGGTTGTTCTTACCGACGACCTGTCATCGTCCCCCGTCCCCGGAAGCCGAGTGTTCCCGACCATTGTCGTCACCAACTACCGACGGAACACTACTGACGGTCCGTTTCGGACGACCCATTAACGACGACAGGTTACCGTCGACCCATTTCTGACGACCCATTCCCTATGGCCCGTTATCGCCTACTCGTTACCGATGACCCATTACCTACGACCCGAAACCGAACCGTGGACCGGACCGGGTCGGGTACAGTCGTCATTCTACTGGTACACCCGAAATAAAGGAGTACCCCGTGATAGGAACCATTCGTGAGTACCAGGTCCTCCGAGGAGTGACTTACGTGATTTGTGAAATATTAGACACTTCCTACATAATGGTTAAAGATTCTTCCATTGCCGATGGTAGGGGGAAAAGTGGGCAGTAGAGTAGTGAAGGAAGGGTACGCCCCGAAGTGACACTCGAATAACAGTGAAGGACACGGTGAATTTGACTTTAGGTTTGTCTTAGCACCCTAGTAATTAAAAAATTAGACAGGTTAATTGATATCGGAACAATTGTTTAAAATTTTATTATATTCATTTGCCATGGGTCTATTGGAGAAACATCTGAAATAGGGCGAGGCATTTGATTTAGAGTTTACTCTTTTCTTTACACCTACAAGACAGTTATGTCAAGGACACTTAAAAGAAAGATGGATCAAAACAAAACCTACCCCTTTTCTTACTCGAGACAAAACCTATCACACAAAATAACGATTTATGTTTATAAATCCTATTGTACTTGTGTATTTTAAATCTTTACCGACAGGTCTCTCTTTTAATAAACAGTTTTGAACGTATCGTTCTTTATCGTTCTGATCTTGTTACAGGACTTACAAAACAAAAAGACGCGTCACGGGAGTAAAGGGGAGAACTATAGACAGTCTTAAATATATATTGTTGACGTTCAAGTTCGTAATAAAAGATTTAGTTTTCTCACCTTTGAAAATCTCCTTCGAGTTTCCGACACGGAACTAATCGTATCTGTTGATCTAGTCTTAGTCACCGTCATAGAGAGACTCGTTTTAGAAGGTTAAAATAAGAACAGTGAGGGACCCCTCGTCAACGTTAACACCCACGTAACGCGAGAGACCAGAGGAAACTAGAGAAATAAGTCTAGAGGACAAATGACATAATTTTGTTAAGTGACGTAAGTAACCCGTCAGAAACAAGTAGTTTAGTCTATAACACGCGGAAACAAAAATCAGTTCACGTGTTCTCACGTAAACCGGAATAAATACTCAGGAGACTGTTTCTAATTTAAAATAAAAAGGGTAGAAAACTTTCTCAACACGACACCTCTAAATGATCTAATCCACTCATAACTAAAAAAAGGGGGACGAGAGAGTAGGGAGGGAAACCTACGTCTCAGTTCAAAGGAACGATACTAAGAACAATGACTTTTTCCTTTCTAATACAGAAACCTCTACAGACCTCTTCGAGCCGTAAGGTAAAATATTACTACCCAGTTCTACAAACTCAGACACTGTCGGGGACAGACAGGACAAGAGTAAGAGAGACCATATTCTTGCTACCGGAAAAGAAAGAGAAGGAACGACACGACAATAAACAGTCAGCCACCTTCGACCTTCCACCACGACAAATCGTACATTTATTTGGTTGTGAAAAAGGTCATTTATCGAGACGTACCGTAACACACGGTCCTTGAGAGTAGGTGTGTTACTACTTAAGTCAAGGACGCAACACGAAAGGAAAGGACAGGAAAGCGTCTCCCTTTCCACTAGTGTGACATCAATATCTTCAGGAAAAATGAAATAAAAAAAGACTAACACGGGGATCAAAAAAGGTCAGAGGATCATCTATGGTGAAGGGAAACGATTCTATTTTATGGATTCCGTCAAAAAACCTTAATTATATGAAGGACAACAGGTGACAAAATATCTACTACATTTACTTCCTACACCGAATGTCTAGATAAATTTCTCTGCACGAATAGGAAGTACCAAGATCGGTCTACTCACCCGTGTACGAAAACGTAAAAATAAATTTGGGGTGACTTCAACCAGTAATATAAAACTTACGGCGTCGTGCAGAT
Organism: Capra ibex; assembly: GCA_006410555.1. Lineage (NCBI taxonomy): Eukaryota > Metazoa > Chordata > Mammalia > Artiodactyla > Bovidae > Capra > Capra ibex. The sequence goes on from SJYO01004576.1 coordinate 6,949,294, forward strand.
ATGGAAATAAATTTCCTAGAACAAGTAAGTAGGTATATTACTAACCGTAACCGATATTGAACTACGTTACAATGTGATAAAATTAAGAAAGAGTCCGTCACAATAGAAACTAGTGAAGGATAAGTGACCCTTTTTGGGGGTATGTTAACGTTAGGGCGTAATACAAAGTCACTACTACGGTTCATGAGGGACCTTATATCGATAAGTTCTGTGAAAGAGGTGGGAGTCCGACGAGTAATTTCCCTACCGTCGAAGATTGAAATTACTTATTCCATCTCACGTTTAAGGTGAGAAGAAAGTTTCTCTGAGAGACCAAAAGTTCTTCACAAAAGACGACGGATAAAGAAACAAATTAACCCTTACCACGTATGAGGATGTATTAGCACCGGTGTCGAGTCATACGTTTCGTAAAGGGACAGTGTAAAAGAAAAACACACTAAGTTCACATATAAAGTAGTTTCTTAAGGTCTCTTTCAAGACATAGAAGAGAGTTTTTGTTTTTTATTGTTGTTGGTTTTGGGGGGTTTTTGTTTCTTTGGTGGTACGCAATACGTCTCACGCAGGTCTAATAGTAGAACAGACACCTATCTCATTGAGAATATCAGAAACCAAAAAGTGCGAAGAAGATTGGTTTGTGACCAAATTATACAAGAAAATTGGGCCCCTGGAACCACCGTCGAGGTTTCGGAGTAACTTTTCGAATCGTTCTTTCTCGGTTCATTCTGTTATTGTCCCTGGTCATAAATCCTTTTGACAGAAGTTTTAGACCATCGGATTTTTGGTCGGTTTACTACGTCAGAGGTACAAATTTTCATATTTAATAGAAAGAAGAAAAAGTTGCTTAGTTTGTCTCAGAATTACAAAGATAAATAGAGAATCACTTCATACTGGTGCACCTTTGTGCTCTTGTTTCATATCCTTCTTAAATTCCAAAATTCCGCTCACACCTATTGAGTCGAGTGTGGGTGCGACCGTTACCATAGTCAAGTCAAGTCAAGTAAAGTCAACGAGTCAGCGAAACACTGGGGTACTTGGTGTCGTGCGGTCCGGAGGGACAGTAGGGGTCGAGAGCCTCAGGTGGGTTTGGGTACAGGTAACTCAGACACTACGGTAGGTCGGTAGAGTAGGAGACAGCATATCCTCGTCCATTCTTGCCCAAGTGACGGTAAAAACAGTATGAGTTCAAAGACTCTGTCCCTCCGGACCTCACGACGTCGGGTACCCCAACGGCTCTCTACCTGTGTTGGCCACTGTCTTCTTGTCGTTCAAAGATTCTGGGAGAAAGCAGTTGAGTCTTTACCCGGTTATGAACTCGGGAGCTCGTGAGCGACTAAGTGTCCAAAACCCCCGTCGGTATACTCTTCTCCCCCGGGACTCCTATAATCGTATACATAGTTTGGGACTTCCACAATCACCTTGATCACTGTGGGTGTTGTTTGGGGCCGAGAATAGCAGCAAATAAAGTGAGGTCAATTCACGTACTGTCACAAATATGCCACACGAGACATAAGGGTATCTCGAATTGTATGCGAACCCCTCTCCGTAGATTAAATAAACTTTACTCCTCTCTTGGGATCTTTCGTCAATTTTGATTTACAATTGAACCCGAATCAATCGTAATCGTGTGAATGGAATTCTTTTTTCAAGAACAAATAGACTTTCAGGTCGAATTGACCGGTCGGACATAAAACAGGTCGTTCGGATCGAAAAGGCACCACGCAGTCGGAGTACTCTCGACACCAGGGCGACGACGGACGATGACTGAATGTGTAAGGGGTGGATCTTTTCTTTGTCAAAAGCGTGCGTGGGACAGAAGGATAAGTGTTTCACAGGGCATGTGTATAAATTTGAATTAGAACGTGACGTCGGGACACTCTACCCATAATCAGGGTGAACCGTCTACTTCTTTTGTTCGGAGTTTCCCTGGTAGATTAAAAGATCGAGTTCGTAGGTACTCTAGGACTCGGGTTTACCCTGAGAGTTCAGGTCCCACAAAAGTACGGGGTGCCAACAGTCGTCACAAGGTGTCGACCCCGCGAAAGAGGTGAAGTGTTTCGAAGGTAAACAAGTCTAGAGGACGGTCGAAAGGGTGACCTTACCGTCGAAGGACGGGTCTCGACAAATGAGAGGTGAGTAACAGGGACCGATTACGGTGGTAGGCAGACAAACCTCCTACCTCTTGAGTCCTGGTGAAACATCCCCTCTAACACTACCAAAAGGGACCCTGAGAGGAGGAGGAGAGTAAAGAACCACAAGGAATACTTACTTGATCGTGAGACCGACTTTTAAACTTTAACGGACACTGCGACTTGAGAAATTCGACCGCCTAGTCACTCCACCTACCGGAAAAAACAACAAGATCTTTAAAAATAAAACGATTATTACGTCTGCTACCTTCACTCTTTTCTTGGGATTGTTAAAAATTAACAATTATAAAGTATTAAAATTAACAGTAAAAGGAAGTAACATATTACGTTTGACATTTTTATGAGTTTGATACGTCTTTACATTCTTTGTCTTCGTCTACAGGGATGAGGTGAAAAAAGAGTGAAGCATCTTTAGTGGGAACATAGTCTAACCATACACTTTTTTCCGTTTTCACAATCGGTGCAGACTAAGAAACGCTGGGGTACCTGACCTCGGATGGTCCGAGGAGACAGGCACCCTAAGAGATCCGTCCTCATGACCTAACCCAACGGTAAAGGAAGAAGTCCCCTAGAAGAACTGGGTTCATAACTTGGACGTAGAGGACGTAACATCCACCTAAGAGATGGTAGACTCGGTGATCCCTTCGGGGTAGTCTAACCATATATAAGGAGGCTCTCGAAAAAAATATTAATACGTTTATATGCGTAACATTAATGAAATATTTTTACACCGGTGATACGATACGTTGAAAAAGAGTGAATTTATTAATAGAACCTCTGAAAGTACAGTAATGTGTATCTAAATGGGGAATAAAAACTACCGATGTCACATAAAAACAACATAACTATATGGTGTCAAAGAAATTAGTCATGGGGTAGTCACATGTAACCTAAAAAGATGTATAAAAAGAAAAAAGTTCGTTGCGAAGTTAAAGACACTCACACAGATCTCTTAATTAAGGATCTTCACCCTACGGATCTGGTTTCGTGTACATGTAAAATATACACTCCTTTTTAGTGATTTACCGAGAGGTCGTCCTAAAGCGGACAAAGAGGAACGTGGTGCAGGAAAAAGGTCAAACAGAACCCTAAAAAGTGAAAAAGAACAAAAGCTGTTACCTATGGTTGAGCTACCTGTACTCAGACTCGGTTGAGGCCCTCTTCCACTTTCTGTCCTTTCCGACTGTGCAGGTACCTCAGTGTTCCTCAGCCTGTGTGGAATCGATGACCTGTTGTCGTCGTCGTTACCTATATGTAAGGATAGGATGTACACACCGTTCGTGTACAGGGTCGAATAGAAAATAGAAACTAAAGCAAATATCAGAAGAAATAACACGTTTACACAAATTAAAAATCCCTCGGAGTGACAGACACCAAAACTAAAAGGAACGGTATACTTTTTTCTTTGGAAAGGGGTACGGTCACACTATGTTCAGTCAGTACTAAAGAAAATCACGAAAGTACCAAAATCCAAAGATGTAAATTCGGAAACTTCGTAGATTAGACAAAGTTACATTTGTTACATTATTTCTAAAGTGACATACAAAAGGTTTACCGATTTGTAGCCTCAATAGGTAGTAGAGGAGTAACTAAACTTTACGGTGAAAATATTATGTGACTCAAAAACATCTACGAGCTCATATACGACCCGCGACATAAGACTAGATAACTGTAGAGATGGTCAAGGACTCAGTGATTCTGTGAAGAATTTTATGACTCAAAGTATTATCTGAAATTATAGACAATCTCCTTCAAAACATGACGGGTTTATCGTCTTCTAATGATTCAATTTCGTTTTCAAAGGAAAGAACGGAGGGTACCGAGACCAGAGTCGGGAGAGTGGGGACAATCGTCAAACCGGACACAGGAAGTTCTGGGCCTAGATACATAAATATATACATAAATGTCTGAACTTTTATGTCCATACGGGTCCATGTGTTGTTGTTTCCCGACTGTGGTCCCGACTACCAGTCGGTCTGATATTCCTTTCGATAATTTATTACTTGATCAAGGTATATGAGTCAGAGAATTAGTACAGACTGACAAAACGTTGGGGTACTTGACATCGGGCGGTCCGAGGAGACAGGCACCCTAAGAGGTCCTCACCGAACGGTGCGGCAGGAGGTCCTCTAGAAGGACTGGGTCCCTAGCTTGGACGTAGAGAACACAGAGGACGTAACCCGTCGTCCAAGAAATGTTGATCGCGGTGAACCCTTCGACGCTCGATGATCAACCACTTGTCGTCATCGGAGGTCCAGAGAGATGATTGAGTAGAACCTGACGAACACGAGGAAGGGTCGTGTTTTAGATAATACTGTAGTTTACAACGTATACACAAGTGTTCATCGTAACCAAATAAAGTACACAGACACAATAAAAACAGTACAAACCACACTCTTAATATGATCGAGACAACTTACTCAACTCTTTGGGAGTCAGAAAAAACACTTAAGGAACCTTGTTTGATTTACGGTGTCTTCAGTAACCAAGGAAACCTTTTTGAACAACTAATTTGGAAAACCCGGACAACAGGAAAAACTTCACCCCCTCCTTGCACTTCTATCTGTTAAACCTGTCGCACAACGTGAATAGACCCGAATCACAAGATAAATCCCAAAAAATAACGGAAACAATTCTTTTAACACTATTAAAAATAAAAAGATCCTTCATTAAAAGACAATTATCATACTCGTTACCTCAGATTGAGGTAGTTAATGGTCAAGAAAACTTTATCTGAAACGAAAAATAATGTCAATTCAAACGTTTTTCTAATTTTAAAGGGAATATGGACCATGGGTCCAAGGGGATAGGAATTGCATCATGCCGTGTGAACATTGTTTTTTTATTGAAAAAATATTCCAAAAATTTTCAGAAATAACTTGAATAATGTTATAACAAAGATAAAATACCAAAAACTGACTCTCCGTACACCCTAGAAAAGAGGGGTTGGTCCCTATCTTGGGTGTAGAGGACGTAACCTTCTGTGACATGGTGGGCCCTGTAGGGATAACTGCGGAAGAATAATTTCTAGGATCAAATAAGTCTCGGGAAATCAAAAAAGGATTACAAGCAGAAGACAAGGTCCTAGGGTAGATCCTGTAGTGTACGGTACATCAGTAACACAGAGGAACCCGAGGAGAACTGACACCACCAAAGAGTCTGAAGGGAACAAAGACTACGGGAGATGTTAAAAACATAAAACCGACACGACCCGGAAGTGACACCAGAATCAACGGGACACCGTATACCCTAGAATCAAGGGACTGGTCCCTAACTTGGGTACAGGGGAGGTAACGTCCCACCTAAGAAATGGTGACCTGGTGGTCCCTTCAGGACAGGAGACGTCAAAACTCCTCACACCCAACCTGTAGGACAGCCACGGGGAGACACCTTTAAGCACACTTCAAAAAAGTACTATTCTACCCTCACCAGCACCTTCCTTCTAGCATCTCCAGTTCACGGTGCAAGTAGAGTAGTACAGTTCTCATGCAGAAGCACACCAAAAACTAGTGCTTACGACGACAACTGGTGCACTGACTCCGTCACGAACCTTCCCCAGAGGTAAACTTCGATGAGAAGAAACGGGGACAAGGTAAAACCTTCCTTTTGCCTCAACAATTCCTTATCCCTCAATACGAGGCGGAAAAACTCCCAACTCATAGGTGTATTTAATAATCTTAAGAAGACGTTCTTCTAAACAGACAAACGGGGGTAAAAATTAGATCAGTCAGTAACTAAAAATAGTCGTACCTGGGTACCTATCAATAAAATATGAAACTTAATATTAGATTATGTTGGAATAAAACACCGAAGTTAACGAGGTAGAAGTCGGAAACCTTCAAGAGAGTCGACCGAGGATACAGAGAACCTGTATAGGGATAAAATCTCTCCGAAAAGATAAACAAAAGATAAACAATCAAAAAATTCGTGATCGTATGAAAGATCGGGAGGTCCTACAAGGTTCGAGTAGAACATATAAAGGACGGGATCACGATCTTAGTAGTGAAAGAGGGTTTCTCGGGACTAAGGACAGTTACCTCCACGACAACGAATCAGTAACATTCAACACGGGCGGAGAAACGTTGGGGTACCTGACGTCGTACGGTCCGAGGAGACAGGAGGTGACAGAGGGTCTCAAACGAATTTACGTACAGGTAACTCAGTTACTACGATAGATTGGAGTCAGTGGGGAAAGAGGAAAACGGAAGTTGGAAACGGTCGTAGTCCCAGAAAAGGTTACTCAGCCGAGAAACGTAGTCCACCGGTTTCATAACCTCGAAGTCGTAGTCAGGAAGGTTACTTATAAGTCCCAACTAAAGGAAATCCTAACTGATCAAATTAAAGACATGTCAGGTCTCCTAAGAGTTCTCAGAAGAGGTCGTGGTGTCAAACTTTCATAGTCAAGAAACCACTAGTCGGAAGAAATACCGGGTTGAGAATGTAGGTATGTACTGATGACCTTTTCGGTATCGAAACTAATATACCCGGAAACAAATGTTTCATTACAGAGACGAAAAATTATACGACTAATCCAACCAGTATTGAAAGGAAGGTTCCTCATTCGTAGAAAATTAAAGTACCGACGTTAGTGGTAGACGTCACTAAAACCTCGGGTCTTTTTATTTCAGTCGGTGACAAAGGTGATAAAGGGGTAGATAAACGGTACTTCACTACCCTGGTCTACGGTACTAGAATCAAAAGAACTTACAACTCAAAATTCGGTCGAAAAAGTGAGAGGAGAAAGTGGAAGTAGTTCTCCAAGAAATCAAGGAGAAGTGAAAGACAGTAATCTTACCATAGTAGACGTATAGACTCCAACGACTATCAAGAGAGTCGTTAGAACTAAGGTGGAATACTAAGTAGGTCGGACTGTAAAGCGTACTACATGAGATATATACTCAATTTATTCGTCCCACTGTTATCTGTCGGAACAACATGAGGAAAGGGTTAAACCTTGGCCAGATAACAAGGTACAGGTCAAGATTGACAACGAAGAACTGACGTAGAACCTCACACGGAGAGTCCTCAGTCCTCTTTCACTTTCAGCGAGTAAATACAGGGTGACAAACGCTGGGGTGCCTAACATATGAAGTACCTTAAGAGGTCCGGTCTTAGGACCTCACCCATCGGAAAGGGAAGAGGTCCCCTAGAAGAGTTGGGTCGCTAACTTGGGTCCAGAGAACGTAAGTCCGTCTAAGAAATGGTCGACTCGGTGTTCCTTTCGGGTTGTTATGACCTTACCGATCGGACAGGAAAGAGGTCACCTAGAAGGGTTGGCTCCTTAACCTAACCCCAGAGGACGAAACGTCCACCTAAGAAATGGTTAACTCGATTGACAAGATATTAAAATATGAATAAAAGAAAAATTTAACACAATAGATCTTCTCTTTAAAATTACAGGTTCCAAAATCTTAAAAGATCAAATCAGTTAAAGATCAAATTAACTTAATATCAGTTTCTCATTATAGAAAAATGCCAAAGATGGAAACTCTTGACTCTAAAGAAACTATATTATGAACTTGTAAACTTTACCAAAACTCATCTTACTGACAAAAGGTAAAACAACCCGTGTACGAAGACGCATATAGTTCATTTCAAAACGTCAACATTCAGGACAAAAACGTTCACACAAGAATCAATAAAATAGTTGAACAACGAAATATTTATCCTATAAAAGAAAGTAACATAAACGATTAATCACTAATATAAATCCACTATTTTTGGTAAATCAAAACAAATAATTACAGTATCAGTCGATGGAATAATTGGGTATAAAAATATGATCAAAAATAAAGTGCACACATGAGATAGTCAGTATCGTAGATTTTTATTACTATTAACAGGGCGAGCACAAAGAACAGATACAAAGACTAAACTAAATAAACAGATTAATGTAACCGATTTTGAAGATCGTATTACTACCTGCATCCTTCCGACCTCCATTTTCCACAGTCAAATAAACCACCGAGTTGGGACAGGTCACAGACTCAGTACGAGACCTCGTGTAGACACAAAATTTGTGTCGTAATTGTGTAATTATATATTTATAATTATATTTATTTTTATAATTATATTTTATATCTATTGCAATTTGTATATCTTCTCGGTGTTGTAAGTGCAAACACAAAATAGACATTACGTCTACGAAAGGGTTTTCGGGGGTCGTCCACGGGGAAACCGTTCCCTCCGACCCTTGGACCCTCCTGTCTTTATATTACTGACTGAAAAGTAGCTCTAAAAGTTTACACAATCGGTCTCAACATGTTCGATGACAAAACGTAAGAAAATTGAGGGAAATATAGATACCAATAAAAAGATAAGGAAAAAAAGACTAAAACACAAAAATACGAAAGAGTGACAAAAACAGCCAATCAGATGGTTCCACAAATAAAGTGAGACCTCGAAAGGAGAATTTCTTGGTCGAGAACTAAAATATCATGGTCAAGAAGGTCAACACAAACGATTAAGTGAATATAGACGTAAATAGAAACAATTAAGGAACGAAAACACATGTAATAGAAACACATGTAAAACAACAATAAAAGGATTTATGGACCAAACCTTCGGACTAAGGAAACGAAGTCACAAATGTCAACCATCACTCTCTTACACTTTCCCCACAATAGTAGACCCTTGTCGAAACCCTAAGGAAAACGTGACGAGGACAACGGTAATAAAAATTGATGAAACGTACATACCAAAACTAGAGAAGAAACCGAATCCTCATCAAATCCTCTATTGACATGTAAATGATTATCGTTGCTCACGAAAATAAAAATAACAAGAGGAAACGATAAATTAAAATCGAAATAACTTAATACTAGTCTTTCAGACATGGAAAATAAAAAGAATGTTAAACGACTCCAAAATAGACAATGGTTTAAGAACTTTTTATATATCTGGGAATTTATCTTTAACGATAATTAATATAATCAGACTAGGTTACACACACACATAAATGTAAATAATTAGATACCTTCAGTGATCACTACTTCTTTTCATATAATTTCAGAGGGGAATGATAGAACGAAGTTAATCAAATATGAAAATAAAGGATGTTAAAAATCAAATAGATAAAATTATGATATAACAGACCATATGTCTTTACTTATTTTGTACACAAACGTAAAACTTAAAACATGGAGTTGTTATATTATGAAAAGAGGAACTTAAGTTGAATTATAATTGTAACGTTTGGGACGAAAGGAAATAAAACAAACACCGACGGACCACATAGAGACCGGTAAGAAAACGAAAGTTTTAAACAGTGATTCTATATCGACGGAAATCAAAAAATAAGGTAAACGTAACTAAAAATATTATTGATACATAGTAAAGGTAAACCATTAAGATAAATCATAAAATACCGAAAAAACAAAGGAACCAAACAAAAAAGAAAAGGAAACACAAGAAAGAAAACGATATATAAAACCGAACAAAAACTAATAAAGAACGGGACCCTTCTGTCCCGTTCTATCTTCTGTGTGTTAGACAAAGTTAAAGGTCGTTTACCAATAGAAATATTAAAATTTGTTATAAAATTTTAGAAAGAAGTGAAGTTAAATCTTTTACTTTACAATACCACTTTAATCATGGGAATGTAAAGAAAACGAACGAAGTGAGGAAAAGAAGGATTAAAATTAACCATGTAAGATTATCTAAATTGACCATATATAAAATTTTAGAGTCACATAATAGTACAAAAATATAAACGTACCTTGTAAATGTAGAAAAAACATTGTTGTTAAAAACATATTAAAAAAGTCATTTTTAAAATTTTAAAACCTATATTTAAACGTAACACACAAATTATTGTAACCCGAAGGGACCACCGAGTCACCATTTCCGAGACGGACGGTTACGTCCTCTACGTCTTCTGCTCCCAAGTTGGGGACTCAACGGTAAGAGAAGAGGTCCCCCAGAAGAGTTGGGTCCCTAGGTTGGGTACAGAGGAAGTGACGTCCGTTTAAGAAGTGGTAGACTTGGCAGTCCCTTCAGGGTCTCGAAAACTCTGGTCGAATCGAAAAGTGTAAGTTTCTCTGAACAGGACAGAAAAAGAGACACACCTTACAAGAAATAAAGATTTCAAGTTATTTGAGGGGACTATACAGAAGGATAACAACTAGTAGCAAAAGAGTAATATAAAACACTCGACTAAACTACCTGTCACTCTCAGGGAACCTTTCGTTCCTTTGTCTAGTCTGGTCCTTAGTTGCGACTTATGAGAAACCTTCCTGACTACGACTTCGACTTTGTAGTCAGGACTATGAAACCAGTGGATTACACTTATCGACTGAGTAACCTTTTCTGGGACTACGACCCTTTCTAACTTCCGTCTTCCTCTTCTCCCGCTGTCTCCCACTCTACCCACCTACCGTAATGCATACGTTTCTGTACTTGAACCCGTTTGAGACCCTCTACCACTCCCTGTCCCTTCGGACCGCACGACGTCAGGTACCCCGACACTTTTCAGCCTGTACTGAACCGTTAATCTGTTGTTGTTTACTACTAATTAGAATGTAGTTGAACAGACCCAATTCCCACGGGTCTGTTGACCATTTCGTAAAGATCTACACAGACACTCCCAGAGACATTTCCTCTAATCGTAGACTTAGTCTGACTCATCCACTCTGGTGGGAGTGGTCACGGTTGTCCACAGTAAGTTAGACAACTTAAGGACTTAACCTGTTTTTCTACCTGTTTCCCGTTTTGAACAAGAAATGAACTTGACCTGTAGGTAAAAGAGGACGGGAACTTGTAGTTGTGAGAACTAAGAGTCTGAAAACCTGATTTAATATGGTGGTCGACAGAACCAAGAGATCGAACATCTACCGTTTAGTTACCCTCCGTGTTCCACCTTCTTTCGAACCTTGTAAACACCTCGTATACTTATCTCCACTACCGACGAATATATTGACCTTTTGCCACTCACTTTCTTGTCATATTAAACTCGAAACTCTCCCTTCGTCCCCTGTCTAACATGTTCCTGAATGTCTAGGACGATTCCTCAACACAAAACAGAACCAAAATTTAAGTTATCCTTTGGTGGCTTACTACAATTCGTTTTCTGCACTAGACTACGTGTAAAAATGTTTAAACGAGAATAACTTGTACCCCCTACCTAACCTCTCCTTTCACTCTTACTCTACCTTCGTCATCCCTACGATTGGAACAGAAGTTAGAGTGTAAGTTCCGTTTAGCAGGTCGGACAAAATCCAATTTAAATGGTCTTTATATATAAGTGAGAACCGATTTATCGAGTAGGATGTAAATTTAGGTATATGAGTGAGCACCGACTTATCGAGTGGGATGTAAATTTAAGGATTTCCCAGTTGATTTTTAACAGATTAAGAAAAATACAATATACAAACACAGGAAACAGAGGTCACAAAACAGTTTAAGTTCGTCATCCTTACAGGTACATCACCTACTATTAATTTGGTTGGGTGACTCATTTGTGGGGTGAGTATCAATAGAGTAGGATGCTGGGTCGGGAGACGTTTTTGTTCGACACTTCAGAAATTGGAACTGCAATCGATCAAAGTCGTTCACCGGTACAAGTAGGAATACCAACCGACTATCGTCCGACCAAGGTCTTCCCCTTGGTGGGGTCCCAGGAACATTGAGGAAGGACAAGGGACCGAGGGGGAGTCCAATAGGGGGGACGAAAGAGGGTCTCAGAGAAGTCGAGACGAAGGACTAAGTTGTCAAAGAGAAGGAAAATGGGTCAGGTAGGTGACACTTACAAACCCAGGTAGTAAAGAAGGACCCGGTCGAGAACGGTTCCTCTATTTGAATTCACCAGGAGGGCGGAGGGTGTGGGACCAAAAATATAGACGGACGAGGTCCAGGGTCCGAGGGTGAGCACGTCTCCACTCCGACCGGGAGTCCTTGTTACGTTCTGAGTGACACTCAGGATTCTATTGTTACGTTCTGAGTGACACTCAGGATTCTGTTGTCGGTGCGAGTAAGTCGTTAAGAAGCCACTGAACCAAAACCATAACAGTGCCAGACAACTGAATTTTATCAAAACTACCCATGAACTTTCGTATAAGACTGTGAATATAGATCCATAGAACTAAGGTTTAGTACCACTCTCTCTTTTCACTCGGGTTCGGTTGACTACTACAGCCGACTGATCGTTCCTGTACCAGACTAGACTATGTTCGCACGGTGTAACTCCTGAGTCTAGAGTATTCTTTAATGACAGCCACTATACTAACAAGATTTTATTCTCCTTTGCACTATTTCACTTGTTACTTTATTTTATGTCAGAAGGGAGTCAAAAGTAGTAACAACGCAAGGACCTGTAACGTAACAAAATGTTTTTGGTACGTTCTTCATAAAACACGAATACGTAACTTGTAACCCGATCCAACGTCCTACTCACCCCATAAATGGATGGACTTACTCTGTAAGTCACCAACATGGTTCCTATCAAAACAGTTCATCCTGGTAGGGCTGGTAAACCAATCCTCCAGAATCGGTTTATGGACGGGCACCATGGTTTGTTCGGGACATTACTGGTTTTTAGTGGTGACGTTTAAAGATTTTATGGGGATCCCCCACCACGTTGAGGGAGTTCTCGATGACTCATTTATTTGACTAGGGAGGAGTACTTTGGAAATTATCTAGTGTCGTATCTCCTGGTAGTTTACTCAATTATGAAATTTCTCGACTCTTGTTACGAACCGTACAACATTCGGGACATATACGTAAATAATATATGTATTTATTCATCTCAGTTACGGTTGTCTTTATACGGTCCAAAAAGAATTCAATTACTCGTCTGCTCATACTCCCGACTCGGGTGACTGGACGACTATAAAAATTACCATACTTTACATGTGTCCCAGAAGGGACCACCGGGTCGCCAAGTCTGAGTCTCGAAGGTGACGTTCACCGAGCCCAAGGCAGGGACGAACCCCTTGATTCTAGGGGTCACGTCAGTCTTTAATTGATTGATTTATTTATTACTTTCTTTATTCTACCTATTTTTGACCTTTGTTTCTTTATTTTTTATGAAATCTTGAAGTTTCTTATTTTACATGTATTCAATACTTCACATTAGTAAACACACTTTTCTCTCCTTCTTATTGGATAAATTAGATATATAAACGTAAATATTTGTTCCTAAACAAACGGGGATCTCTCTCCTTGACGTAAGGACTCCCTCTCGTAGTCTTCTGAAGAATGATATTGGTCAGACTTCGAAACTATGAGACTTGTTTCACTTACTTTACGGATTAAGTTTTATTTATTATGTATAAAAATTTGTAAATTTGTTAAATTGTATATGAATCCTATTGTTCTGAGACACAACATTGCTCTATACTTCAAGTCAAGTCAAGTCAAGTAAGCGAGTCAGCACAGACTAAGAAACGCTGGGGTACTTAGCGTCGTCCGGTCCGGACGGACATATAGTGACTGAGGACCTCAAATGGGTTTGAGTACAGGTAGCTCAGCCACTACGGTAGGTCGGTAGAGTAGGAGACAGCAGGGGAAGAGGAGAACGGGGGTTAGCGAGGGTCGTAGTACCAGAAAAGGTTACTCAGTTTAGAAGCGTACTCCACCGGTTTCATAACCTCAAAGTCGAAGTCGTAGTCAGGAAGGTTACTTGTGGGTCCTGACTAGAGGAAATCCTACCAGACCAACCTAGAGGAACGTTAGGTTCCCTGAGAGTTCTCAGAAGAGGTTGTGGTGTCAAGTTTTCGTAGTTAAGAAGTCACGAAAGAAGTGTCAGGTTGAGAGTGTAGGTATGTACTGGTGACCTTTTTGGTATTGGAACTGATCTGTCTGGAAACGACCGTTTCATTACAGAGACGAAAACTTATACGATAGATCGAACCAGTATTGAAAGGAAGATTCCTCATTCGCAGAAAATTAAAGTACCGACGTTAGTGGTAGACGTCACTAAAACCTCGGGGGGGGGGTGGAGGGCGGTTTATTTCAGACTGTGACAAAAGTGACAAAGGGGTAGATGAACGGTACTTCACTACCCTGGTCTATGGTACTAGAAGCAAAAGACTTACAACTCGAAATTCGGTTGAAAAAGTGAGAGGAGAAAGTGAAAGTAGTTCTCAGAAAAATCAAGGAGAAGTGAAAGACGGTATTCCCACCACAGTAGACGTATAGACTCCAATAACTATAAAGAGGGTCGTTAGAACTAAGGTCGAACATGAAGAAGACCGGGTCGTAAAGAGTACTACATGAGATGTATATTCAATTTATTCGTCCCACTGTTATATGTCGGAACTGCATGAGGAAAAGGATAAACCTTGATGAGACAACAAGGTACAGGTCAAGATCAACAACGAAGGACTGTACGTATATCCAAAGAGCTCTCCGTCCAGTCCACCAGACTATAAGGGTAGAGAAAGTCTCAAAAAGTGTCAAATAACAGTAGGTGTGTCAGTTTCCGCAACCGTATCAGTTATTTCGTCTTTATCTACAAAAAGACCTTGAGAGAACGAAAAAGTTACTAGGTCACCTACAACCGTTAAACTAGAGATCAAGGAGACGGAAAAGATTTTGGTGGAACTTGTAGTCCTTCAAGTACCAACTGTATAAAGAAGTCTTTATACGGACCGAACCTCTTAAAACCCGTAATGAAATGATCGCACACTCTACTCACGTTAACACACCATCAAACTCGTAAGAAACCTTAACGGAAAGAAACCCTAACTTACTTTTGACTGGAAAAGGTCAGGACACCGGTGACGACTCAAAAGGTTTAAACGACCGTATAACTCACGTCGTGAAAGTGTCGTAGTAGAAAGTCCTAAACTTTATTGAGATGATCTTAAGGTAGTGGAGGTGATCGAAACAAGCATCACTACGAAAGATTCCGGGTGAACTGAAGTGTAAGGTCCTACAGACCGAGATCCACTCACTAGTGTGGTAGCACTAATAGACCCAGTACTTCTACAAAAAACACGTCAAGAAGACACATAAGAACGGTGGAGAAGAATTATAGAAGACGAAGACAATCCAGGTATGGTTAAGACAGGAAATAGATCGGGTAGAAACGTACTTTACAAGGAAACCATAGAGATTAAAAGAACTTCTCTAGAGATCAAAAAGGGGTAATGCAACAAAAGGAGACAAAGAAACCTAACTAGCGACTCCTTCCGAAAGAATAGACGTAAGTCTAAGAATATATAAACGAAAAGAGGAAACGAAAAGTGAAGGGAAGAAAAGTGTCGATAAACATTCCGGAGGAGTCTGTCGGTAAAACGAAAAAACGTGAAGAAAAGGTACCCCTACCAGAACTAGGGACAGAGGACATGTTACAGTGTTTGGAGGTAGGTATCAAGTAGTTCGTGAGATAGTCTAGATCAGGGAATTTAGATAAAGAGTGAAGGTGACATATTAGTATTCCCTAAACTAAATCCAATATGGACTTACCAGATCACCAAAAGGGATCAAAGAAGTTGAATTTAGACTTAAACCGTTATTCAAGCACTAGACTCGGTGTCAGTCGAGGGCCAGAACAAAAACGACTGACATATTTGGAAGAGATAGAAACCGACGTTTCTTATATTAGTTGAACTAAAGTCACAACTCGTAGACCACTACAGGTACATATCTCAGAAGAGAACACAACAACCTTCTCCCACAAACATTATTGGTCACGCAAGAGAACCGTTTGGAGAAAATCGGAAACGGGACGAAGTAACACAGGAGGTTCCGGTTTAAACGGACAATGAGGCCACAAAGAACTGCAGGATGAAAACGTAAGGTCAGGGGATACTACTTCTATACGTCTCAAAGACATTTACTGTTATGGAAAATGAAAGATGTTGGTTCCGTTTAAACATACATCGAAAAGAGAAGAATGAGTTAAGACGTAAGGGACAATAATTACAGTTACAGTTGTTATGAAGGATTAAGACATATCAAATTAAAAGTAATTTGATCTTGGTGTAAATAGAGTAACTGTAAGTTTGGGTCAAGTGAAGGAGGTTAGGAATCCACGGACGCTAAAACGTCTGAACATCTGTCACTATTAAGACGTATGATTAGAGTTAAACAACCCGGAAGGATCTCTCATACCAGTGGGGCGTCGGTCGTCTACCCTCTCTACTCCGACCGTCCTGCGCACTCTTTGTGTCTTCCACATCGTTTGTTCCTGGCCTCGTAGACCTTTACAGTCCTGGCGTCTGAGACTGACCCTCCTTCGAAATCTCTGATCAGTACAATGAGGAGAAAAGAGGAGGGGCCGGTGGGACGAAGGGAGAGACAGGAAGGCAGAAGAGGGAGAGGGAAGGGAGGGAGGAAGGAAGTAATTCTTTACTACTTTGTCTCCAAGTTTCTTCTTGAAAGAGGTTGTAGGAGGTCGTTCACACACCGTCTTGGTCTTTAGTCTGGGTTCAGAAGAAAACCTTTTTGTCACGTCTACATTCTCTGGTAAGGGGGGTAGAAGAGTTGAAAAGAGTCACAGACGAAATAAAGGAAGGGTGACACCTACCGCCTCTCCCTTCCGTCCACTCCTCGAACTCGTGTTTCCGAAAAGACAGGACGTAGTTTCAGATTTTTTACGAACCCATCGTAGACTTCCTGGTATCAAAAGTTCGGCACCGTTACACTGATGTCCGACCCTCACTGTTCGTCTTGTGTGTGAGGACGACCGCGCTTAGTACTACGCTTGACTCTTCCAGGTCCGCGTCGACGCGAACTACGACTTGTAAGTTGGAGAAACGTGACCACGGTTTAACTAAGAACCTGTACCTCAAAACCCACTTGATCTTTTCTTATCGAAATAACGAAACGGTCCGTTTCCCCCTGTGTCACCCGAGGACGGGAACTTTTGACGGGAGGGGTGATCCCTCCTAAACCACTCCTCAAAAATATACACACCAAGTTCCCGTCTCAACGACTACTCTAATCTCACACACGTCCCGGATGTGAAGAAATTGGACCAGAGTCCACTGGGAGACACCTCAATTCTTACGACTACAGAAGGTAAACAACCCCCCGAAATCAAGATATTACCGAAGGGGCCACCGAGTCTACGATTTCTTAGGCGGACGTTATGTCCTCTGGGTCGAAACTAGGGAACCAGTCCTTATAGGGGACCTCTTCGTTTACCGTTGGGTGAGGTCATAAGAACGGACCTCTTACGGTACCTGTCTCCTCGGACAACCCGATGTCAGATACCCCAACGTTTCTCAGCCTGTGATTCGAGATACTCCTCGAGTGTCTAT
The DNA here is from genome assembly GCA_006410555.1 of Capra ibex. Taxonomy (NCBI): domain Eukaryota; kingdom Metazoa; phylum Chordata; class Mammalia; order Artiodactyla; family Bovidae; genus Capra; species Capra ibex. Next base: position 6,966,647 of record SJYO01004576.1, read on the forward strand.
GTCAATACACATAGGAAACTCCGGCTTGGTCCTGGGACGAGGTTCCGACGTGATAACAAAGAACCGACGGGGAGGGAACAGAGACATAGGAGAGGGAAAGGACACATCGTTGACAAGTCTAGACAGGAAACCTTGAGTCCCTTCTAACACCTCCGACTTCAGGTAGGGGTTGTTTATTCCTTAACCCCTGTACCTTTTCGAAGGTACGGGTCCTCGGGGTGTCCCAGGATGAACCAAAGTACGACTGGTTCCTCGTTGCCTCCGCCTCCCCTCCCCACTCTCGTTCGTCTTTTGTGGAAGGGTCGAGTCCACATTTGGGAACAGAGTCACAGTTATGCAGTCTTCTGAGTTTGTACGGTAGAAGTATGACCTAGGGAGGACGTCCGTGGAGTGACATTGAGTTTCTTGGAAAGAACTTTTACTGAACATTTTTGGGAGTGAGCATACCAGACACGTCGTGTCCCCCGAAGGAAGGGGACACCGAGTCACCATTTCTTAGACGGACCTTACGTCCTCTGTCTATATCCAAGTTAGGTACCCACCCCTTCTAGGGGACCTCCTCCTTTACCGTTGGGTGAGTCGTAAAAATGGACCTTTTAGGGTACCAGTCTCCTCGGACCGTCCGATGTCAGGTACCCCAGAGTTTCCTAACCTGTGCTGGCTCACTGTTAGTGAGTGAGTGAGTGAACGTTGCTTCTCACTTCATATTTGACTATAGGGTCATGGTTTAAGTAGGACCCAAACCCTTCTGACGAAGGGAAAGCCCACCTCCCTCATCTCTGTAGTCTTTACTAGGGGAGAGTCTTTCTTGAAAGGACCGTCCGAAGAAAAAAACCAGAGAAAAGAGAGAGGTAACTTTTCCTATTCTACTAATTTTTCTAAGGGTGCAGATAAAAGTTTAATACAGTCTTTTCATCTAATTTCCAAAATACGAATCCTTTTGCCCCTATTTATAAGTTTGTATTTAATACCGTCATAATTATTAACGTGTAAACACGATTCATTGATCTTTTAATAAACTCGTAATTAAGGTAAATGTATACAAGTAAGTCTAAACATAGGGACTTCGTACGTTCATAAACCCCAAACTTTGTAAATTAGTGAATCATTCGTCGGGAGTTACCCTGACGGTAAATAAATAACAGAAATAACTAAAAGGATGTGTCCTCTTGCGAACACCACTTATTTTTGACTGACGACTTCATTTTCTTGGGATAGAAAAGATCACGTCTTGTTTTCACGGAACCTTTTTTTTTCGTTGGACAAAACTCTAGTAGGGTCGAGTCCCGGTCTTACGACAAGGCAGGTAAACACTCGTTGAGAAGGGGGAAATCATACCATAAGACAACAAAGATCCGTCCACGGAACTCATCGTGAACGAAGAGACAAGTTCAACTTAAAAGCTTCATTCAGAGAAAGACTCGTAACACCTGGGGGTCGGAATGTCCTCGTGTCAACCAAGAATCAAATACGTCCCCGGGACGGCTGTCCTTTGGACCTTTTTGGATCTTAGGTTAGGCAACCAACTCTGTATAGTAGAAGGAATTAGACAAAAGTTTCTTTAGAGGACCCACTGAAGTGACACTTCAAAAGTACTTCTTCTTCCGGACTCTATTAGTGTTGTCGGGATTATTACTCTTGTATCTCTGGACTCTACCTCTTCCTTTACCGTTGGGTGAGGTCACAAAAACGGACCTCTTAGGGTCCCTACCCCCTCGGAGTACCTGACGACAGATACCCCAGTGTGTCTCAGTCTGTCCTGACTTCACTGAATCGTCGTCGTCGTCGTCGTCGTCGTCTCTGGACTCTTGTGAGTAGTCTCGACAAGTCTCAAGGGGTTGGTCGAATTCACTTTTTCTAAAGCTTCAAGTTCCTATAGAGGGAGGGTTCCACCCCTCACATTGAGGGTGGGGAGTTTACGGCCGGTGAGAAACACGCACGACTGCAGATGAGAAACGTCGGGGTACCTAACATCGGACAGTCCGAGGAGACAGGTACCCTTAAAAGTCCGTTCTTATGACCTCACCCAACGGTCAGAGAAGAAGTCCCTTAGAAGAACTGGGTCCCTAACTTGGGTCCAGAGGACGTAACGTCCGCCTAAGAAATGACTGACTCGGTGACCTCTTCGGGACGGAAACACTAAAGGAAGGTTTTTCGTGTCGCACCTCCACCCCACCCGTCGTTACTACGTCGTCTCCTTGAGTCGTTTGTCTCGACGACCTCCGATCGTGACGGTCTCTTCTACGGGGACTCCGAGTCTTCAACGAGACCACGAGTGTCAATCGGTACGAGAAGAGACTACTCAGGGGTAAAGTGTCCTTGGTTTGAGTGAATAAGACTCTGGTACTAATTTACTCTGTTTTGTTCCAGTACGATATGAAAATAGATTCGGGTCCGGTTTTACTCCAGTGATACAGTGGGTGTTTTAGGGTGTGTGGGGGAGAGAGTCGGTCTTCCTCACTGACGCGGAGAAGTGGTACTGTCAAAAAGTTACACGTTGGACCAGAGGGTATCTATTCTAAATCTATGTCACCATAGACACATCCATCTGTTTATGTCTCTTCCTAGTCATCGGAAACCGATTTCTAGAAGGGACCATCGAGTCCACTATTTCTTAGGTGGACGTCAGGTCCTCTGGGACCAAGTTAGGGACCCAGTCCTTCTAGGGGACCTCTTCTCTTAGGGTGAAGTCATAAGAACGGACCTCTTAGGGTACTTGTCTCCTCGGGTCGTCCGATGTCAGGTACCCCGACGTTACTCAGTCTGTGCTGAGTCGTTGAAAGTGAAACCTTTTCCTTTTCCTTTTCGTATTTTTCTGCATCGATCAAATTGTAGATTTAAGACTAAAATATCTATATATTACAGATCCGACGATGTTCTACTTGTACCGAAGGTCGGCACAACTCTGTCGTCAAGAAACACGTCTTACAAGTCGTCACAACACATAGGCTGTCATCCTTTTCGGTCCGAGTTCCTTCCTACAAGTGAATTTTCTTTCGTTGTGACCGGTAGGTGTGCGGAAGGACTGACGGAAGACAGTGTCTCTCTAAGTCGTCAAGTCATTAAGATCAATTAGATTGGTCTATCACGTTAAAAGAGAAGATATATCGTGACTAGATAAAACCCCAGTCGAAAAGTTGTTCATGATTAATACCCCTCCTTTTTACAACACGTTCTAAGGAAAGGATATCTATGGTCAGTATCTCGACGAGACGAGAGACTGGTCGATCTCGAATGCCACGTCTCCTCTGGAAGTAAAGGAATAAGGTACACACAAGCCAGTACAGACTGAAAAACGTCGGAGTACCTGACATCGGACGGTCCGAGGAGACAGGTACCCTAAAGGGTCCGTCCTTATGACCTCACCCGACGGTAAAGGATGAGGTCCCCTAGAAAGACTGGGTCCCTAACTTGGACGGAGAGGACGCAGAGGACGTAACCGTCCGTCTAAGAAATAATGACGTGATGAACCCTTCGGGAATAAAGGAAGTCAGTCGGGATTTGGTAGTAGTTTCGAGTTTCTTGGTTTTCCAAGAAAGATCAGGGAGATGATTCTGTAGGTGTCGAGGGAGCTACACACACGAGAACCACGTCCCTCACTGTTTGGGTTGTTTAAAGTCACGTCGCCATAAGAACCACCGACAACTGGTTTGCTGTAAGTGTCGTAGTAGTGACTGTCAGTGCACGGGAACTATTACACTACTCAGACGTCAGAGGGAGAGGTTTGGAGTGTTGGGGTCTGATTCGTCCTCTTTTCCTAGTCTGTTTGGGTTTACCTCCCTGTACGATGTTTTACGGACTGGTCAGGAGGAGTTGTGCCAGTTCCGGTCGTTTTTGGTTCCTTCCAGACCCTCCGACAGTGTCGGGTCTCTCTGGGTTCTGGACTTCCGATTGATATTACATGACAGAACCTACCTAGGACTCTGTCTGTTCCCCATAATCTCCTTTTAATTACTTTACCACTATCTCTTCTCTTAAAGCAATTGTTGTGTAGAAAAAAACTCTACCTCAACGGAAGTCCCATGTTAATTTTACAACAAATACAAAGAGAGAGGTAGGACAGGCACACAACTAGTAAAGAGTCCGTCTGAGTAGAATCTCGTTACTCCGACGACGTCGAAGTTGGGGAACTCTTGGGTCTTCTTCTTTAAGAGGTCAGCTGGGCTGAAGTGGGACGGACCCAGTTCACAAGGAAGGACCTGATTCTAATCGGCAGTCAATGAGAGTTTGGGGCATCTGGTCCTTCTAATGATCCCTGACTCCCTATCGACCAAAGGGTCCTCCTCCCTGTTGGGTCGAGGTCGGGTCACTGTTCTCCCGAACTTCCCGTCGATGTGTACCGAACACCTTCGACGTAGTGGTGATAGGGATAGGAGGGTGGGGACGTCGAAACCCTACCTTCACAGAGATTGAGAATGACTGGGAGGGGTCATCCAGGGGTTGTTCCCAGGAAGACGGACCATGACGACCACGGTAATCTTGGTCCGGTTCAAACCAAGTCCTCGTTTTCCTTTCGAGATAACGACTAGAGTATTATCTCTCCCTACTCGAGAGAGATCTCCTGTCCGAGATGGTCCGTCCTGGTGACAAGTGCCCGAAGTAGTCGCCCCTCCCCTCCCCCGCCCCNCCCGCCCCGAGAGACCCCCGCCCCGAGAGGCCCCCGCCCCGAGAGGTCCCCGCCCCGAGAGGTCCCCCGCCCCGTCCACGCGGCGAGTGACCTAGGTCCAGGTCCACGTCGGAGAGACGTGTGCCGGGAGACGGTGGTGGTAGAACTTAACTCCCAGCACACGTCGGAAGACTCCACAGGTAGCGTCGGAAGGCGGGTGTCGGACTCCCGACTCCACAGTCGCGTCGGACAAAGAGTGGTCCTCGAGACCAGACTTCGCGGCTCAAACTCCGGAGACATGCACCGGACGACACTCGTTCACTATCGTCTGACTGGTGTTCCTCCTTTTTTTTTTCAATCTGAAATAAAATAATGGGTCTAAGATCAAAATAAAAGATCCTTAACAATTACCCGAAACGACCGCTGTATTGGTGTGTCCTCGTCACCTTTCTGTCTTACTCTCTTAGAAACAGATTCGCGGATCTTGTGCGGCTACGAGACACCTAATCGAACGAGACGCGGAAAGGATCAGTCTCCCAAAGGCACTCATAAAGAGGAAGGTAACCTCCTCAAGTCGTTAATGACATTCCGATGTGATCACGTAAATATCTTGACACAACGACGGCACTCAGTGACACTTCTTAGTAAATACACTAATTGGACACATTTAAAATCTGAAAAATTTTTATCATTCAATATATCCAGTGGCGCACTATGGACATTGATTAGCGTTGTAATCGATAGTTTAAGAGTAACAACCAATTAAATAGAAATTTCTGAGTTCTTACGTTAAGTGCATTAATGGATGGATGCGGCATAAAGTAAATTCCAGAGACACTCAGTACCTAGAAGAAAGATATTGACTTTTGTAAACTACGTTAATTAAGTTCTCCAGACGGTGTACACAACATATTGGCGTGACTTGAGTTTAACATCTTTGTACACAACACAAACTACGAACACAGGACTTTAAGAGTGTGCTCTATACTGTAGGGGATCAATGTGACCAACCCCCGCTCTTTATCTCTTCGTGACACAAGAAACTCTCTCACTTTTTCAACCGAATTTCGAGTTGTAAGTCTTTTGTTTCTAGTACCGTAGACCAGGGTAGTGAAGTACCCTTTATCTTCCCCTTTGTCACCTTTGTCACAGTCTGAAATAAAAACCCCCAAGGTTTTAGTGACGTCTATCACTAACGTCGGTACTTTAATTTTCTGTGAACGAGGAACCTTCCTTTCAATACTGGTTGGATCTATCGTATAAGTTTTCGTCTCTATAATGAAACGGTTGTTTCCAGGTTGATCAGTTCCGATACCAAAAAGGACACCAGTACATACCTACACTCTCGACCTGACACTTCTTTCGACTCACGGTTTCTTAACTACGAAAACTTGTCACCACAACCTCTTCTGAGAACTCTCAGGGAACCTGACGTTCCTCTGGGTTGGTCAGGTAAGGTTTCCTCTAGTCAGGACCCACAAGAAACCTTCCTTACTACGATTTCGACTTTGAGGTCATGAAACCGGTGGAGTACGCTTCTCAACTGAGTAACCTTTTCTGAGACTACGACCCTCCCTAACCCCCGTCTTCCTCTTCCCCTACTGTCTCCTACTCTACTGACCTACCGTAGTGGGAGAGCTACCTGTACTAAAACTCACTTGAGGCCCTTAACCACTACCTGTCCCTCCGGACCGCACGACGATAAGTACCCCAGCGTTTCCCAGCCTGTACTGACTCGTTGACTTGACTTGACTTGACACAAGAAGAAAGAAGTAGACTTACTTCCAAAGTAATTAAAAAAAGAACTTTTTAGAAACGTTACGTAAAGAGCTAAAAAAACTCGAAGACGTAATGTATTTGTGTGGAACGAAGATAAACTAAAGCTAACAAACGAACCGGATCAAAGGGACGTTCATAAACCATTTTAGCCTATTAAAACACACACACAATGCGTCATAGACACGATTAGACGAGTGTGAACCCAAAACTTCACAACGATATTAGATGACAGAAGTAGAAAACGACCTAAAAATTCCCCGATAAAATAACGGACAGTAATGGAAAGTATCATTGAAGACCCGTGACACAAGGTCGTCGGAAAGTCCATGGGTCACGATGAGTGGGCCGGGAGACACGAATTTCTCTTAGAGTACGGAAGGGGCCTTCGGTGTAGAATGAGGAAGTCGTCGAGACGGAAAACCGTGTGAACTTTACAAAAATAAGATCTACTCAACAATTTCAAAGTTGTACTCTCTATTACGGAAAATTCTACTCCTATTTGAGGGACTACGGACACTACTATATTAAACGCGCCATACAAGGGTCGGAGACGGATCTGCGTCGTGGTGATGCTACCGGGCAGGGCATACCCACCGAAAACACCCGGAACCCTTTTAAGAGGTCACCCCACTGGTACTATGACTCTCTGGTTCAGACGGAGCAGAAAGCCTCCCCACTGTTCCAGTAGACGTTCCGTGCATGACTTTAGAAAGGTATGTCTATAGAACTAACCAAAGGAGTACCACCTTATACAGAAACATAACTTGAACTTGTCTTGGATTACGTACTTGTGCCAGTGGTCTAAGTCCATCGGGTGGACGGAGCTAAGATACGACGGGACTACCTGAAACGACGGGATTTCTATGTCCGTCCGTGGCCTGTAGGTCTACTCAAGGTGTTTGTAAGGAACTGGTGGATGACACGTGGTTGGTGGTGTCTTGACACCATGTCTTTATTCTTTTCTGGGGATATTCCTCGACCGTAGGATTAGATAATCGAACGTTAAGTCGTAAAGACAGGAGTAAGTAAGTCCTTTGTACAGAAGGTCTGTGAGCCGATCCCTAATACCTACGTCACCACTCGCTCCGTGTGTTCTGTACCAGGGGTGGAAATATCTCAATTTCAGATCGGGGTAAAGATCCAATCCTTTTCTAGGTCGCCTTTGATCGAATTGAATGTCCTAATTGGTACGTCCGTCGTACGTCAAAAATTTTTCATTGGAAGTTCCTTTTTAGTCTTACTGAGGAAGGAAAGAGATTATCGGACTACTGGGACTTTGAGAACGACGACGAAGTCACAGAGTTCCATTTTCGTTTGGAGAGAGGGAGTCAGAGAGTGACTATCTAATATGGACTTAAAGAGAAAGATAGAGTAGTTCACCTTTCTCACAACTTGATGATAAATTGACGATATAGGATCCTCCCACGACAGACACCAAATTAAAACACTTGTCTTTTATAACGAGTGACGTGTTTACCTATCCTTTGATTCGTGAAAGGGTCAAAAACAACAACAACAACAATAACAAAAAATTCTATCTAACTCCCTCTTTCGCCGTTTCTCTGAAAAATCTGACGTACCTTGAACCAATAAAATTTGATGACAATCCAAATGGGAGGTCTAATTAAACCACACATTATCCCGAAAAACTGGTTTCAACCGTAAACAAATATTTATTACGAGAAATTTCTTACTTCACGTATACTAATACATCCTTTGTCGAGTGACTTCAAGTATGACAAGTATATCAAGTATGACAACATAAGAGAATCTATCACCAAGAGTTTACCCCCGTCAAGAAGGGGGCCCCCTGAAACCGTTACAGACCTCTGTAAAAACCAACAGTATTGGCTCCTTCGTCCACGATAGTTGTTGATTACCTGTTTCCGGTCCCTGTGACGATTTGTAGGGCACTACGTATCGTGTCGGGCGTGTTGTCTCTTAATAGACCGGGGTTTACAGTGGTCAAGGTTCCAACTCTTTCGGAGAAAATTTTATTAGGGTGACATCTCTGTCACGATGGACACTACACCCCCGATTCAACGGTTTTGGTCTCCTTAAAACACTTTTGCTCAGGTCGAAAGAAAGAGGGGGACGAGAGACTAATAGAAGAAACAGATAAATGGGTAGTAAATCAAGGGAACACAATACTTCGAAAAACACACACACACAAAAAAATACCTGAATTGATATACTCGAAAAGTAACGGGTAAGACTTTAGCACTGACCAACATTACATTTAACATATTGTGTAGAGAGACGTCGAAGTCTAAGGTGTTGAATTTGGAGGATCCGACGAATAGACAGAAGGTGGTGGATGGACGCAAAATACGTGACGTGAACCGTAAGAACTAACAAGGAAAGTATAATTAAAGTTACCACGGGCCTCCCATGGAGAGCGGTATATTATCCAACGAAACACTTGTTAAGGTCATTCTCTTGGTAAGACGGGTTTGTCACTCTATGAGACCTTACATTTTTTCTATGGGGAGTCACATAGTAAGAGTAAAGATCGCACCGTCATGTAAGACGTTAACATAACTTTAATTTTACTTCTACTTAATAAACAAAGGGGAAAGTGAAATTTTCACGGGGGTGGCAAAGTCCATTGTGACAATCGGTATACTTTGTCAATCTCGAACTTTCAATGGCAACCTGTACCTACTTATAAATAAAACATGAATTTAAAGGTTTAGTAATTCATAGGGAACAGGGCTCTAGTAATAAAAGTAGTATTATCTGAAGACAATGTAAGTTCAACAAGGTCGAAGACTAACCGGTAAACCTTCTACTGTCAACAAACAACGTAAAGCAAACCGACGTCGAAGGGAACCAAGTAAACTCTGACAGGGAGCTCGCAGCAAACGAAAGCCACTACAGATTTCCTTGAGCGGAGACAGAAAAGTCTTTAGAAACAGGACTACCCTTTTGATTTTTCTGAAAGAGTTTTACCACCACAACAAAAAATTACGTTACGGAAATCAATCGTCCCTTGCACCCTGTAAATCCCCAAAGTTTCTACGACCCAATCTCGACAAGTGAACTTTTAGTTGAGACAATCTCGTGTCCTTGGTAACCGTAATGACAGGAAAGACACCGAATTCTTTTCCGTGTCGTTTTGTGATTTTGACTGTCAGACTATAAAAGTTCAACCCAGAAATGAGACGTCTTTCCGAGACAGTGGTGGAGGGAGACACCAGGGACTCAAATACGAATCTTAAATTTCACTCAAACCTGTGGCCACCGGAACACCTGGGGTGTGAGGACCGACGGGTCGTAGGGTGACTCACAGGTCCTTGACGACAAAGAAGGAGACTTGACACTACGGTAGAAGGGGGAGGTCCAGGTTACGTAGAAGGGTGTGTCGGTGACTACCTGACCGAGGGCGGACAACAAGGTAGGAATTACATACGACATAGAATCCGGACTCACCAGTAGGATTTTGAAGTTAACGGAGTGAAGAACGTTTATAGTCTTTTTGTTTCTGGTTTTAGGGAGATCGAACGGGTACGTTCGGAAGACTTAACCCCGGGATTCTGACGAAAAGAGGAGGTACAAAGTAAATGGATGTCAGGACCTTGTGAATCAAAGTCCATTCGGAGAAATAAGAGTCAGGATGTTTTTACAGAAAACGAAAGAATAGTAATGGGGGGTGGTCGTTACTCAGTAAGAAGTACTTTTAGGACACTTTTGAGTCTACATTGGAAGTACTCGAAAGGAACTAGTGGGGTAATTTTCTCCTTGTAGAAGGAAACTTTAATTACATATCCAGTGCATGAGAATGATGAACGAAGTAACTTAAGTCCAGAGATGAGGTTATCAGGACGAAGTCTTTCGGAAAGGGAAAATTTTATCGTAGGGTTAGTAAACGATAGGGAAATATGAAGGTGATTTTATATTCGAAGTACTTCCCTTTCTAAAATAGACAGACCAAGTGGTCCGTCGAAGTGTCATGGACCTTGTCTGGGAGTTACACATAAACAACTTATTTACAAAGACCCAGGAATAGGAGAGGAAACATCATAATCGACAGAAACACGACTTGACACTTACATAGTACAGATCTAACACTCAAGGAAACAACCCCCCTCTCCCCCACTAGTACAGTAGCGAAAACGTAAGATGGAGGGGGGGTAAAGTAGGGAGAACGGGTGGAGGTTTTTTTATTTAGTTATTTTTGGAGTACCCTAGTATTTGTATCATCCGTCTCAAGGACCACGTATCACTTACAACTTATTTCACAACATTACTCAGGAAAGTTTTTCTTATAATTAGTCTGAAGACGAAAACTGGTTCTACTTCGTTGTCCAAATGAAAAGGTGGTCTTGTCGATTTTTCGTTCTGTTCGATAATCTTCGTTACTGAAAATTCTGTAACATGTAACTTAGCAATTCTTTTCTCTAAGGATTTTATATTTGCTATGTTTACTCGAATGAATGTTTTGTCTTTCTTTGAGTGTCTGAATCTCTTTCATGAATACCAATGACCCCTCTTCCTACTCCACCCTCCCAATCTCTTAAACCCTACCTGTACATGTTGACGATACAAATTTTACCTATTGGTTGTTCCTGGATGACATATCGTGTACTTTGAGCCGAGTTATAATACACCATCGGACCTACCCTCCCCTCAAACTTCTTACCTATGTACACATACATACCGATCCAGAGAAGTGACAAGTGGACTTTGATAGTGTTGTAACAATTCACCGATATATGGGGTTATGTTTTATTTTTCAAATTTTTGTATTTTTTATAAAAAAATTTTTCTTTTATCTAAGGACTCTCTATTTCTTGATTACTCTACTAAAGAATGATTTTTTTTTTTTTCCGGTAAGATATAATCAACCTATAAATAAAGATGCACTATAAAGTCAAATTAAAAAGAGTTATTTGAAAAAATTTTAATAAATAAAAATTAACTTCCTATTAACGAAATGTTATAACATAACCAAAGGCGGTATGTGGTCGTACTTAGTCGACATCCATATGTATACAGGGAAAGGAGAACTTGGAGGGAGGGGGTGGTAGGGTTGGAAGACCCAACAGTGTCCCGGGACCGAACTCGAGGGACTCGGTATGTCGTTTAAGGGTCACCGATAGGTAAAACGTGTTTCATTCATATACAAAGGTACGATGAGAGAGGTAAACAGGGTGGGAGAGACAGAGGAGGGGACTCTACTCAAGATATTAACGGGGTTTTAAAGACGAACCTCTTTCAAAGGTCCGGTGTCGTATTTTGTCCCTTAGACGTCTCCTGTCACCTGAGGGACTAAAATCCTCTGTCCGTCCCTCAGAACCCAACGGTTCCATTGATTCTCTGTTAGTCTCTCCTCACAACATCTCTTCTCCCGACGTGTTTTTCTCTCGAGACTTCGGGAGGTCTACCAGGGTGAACTTATAGGTTTGTCGTTGACTAGTTACTTACATAGGTATACTCCTTTGGCGAGCTCCGTTCCCTTCCTCAGTGGTCTCTCCCAATCTCTCTTGTCACGGATTTCAAGTACCTCCCGTCTTTTATCACGTACAAGGGTTGTCAATGTCACCTTTTGAAGTATTAAGTACCTCATTATCTCGTGATACTTCCCAGAACGGAGTTTTCACCCCGATAGTTGGGACCTGATTCGTGTAAAGAAAAAGGTGGATCACGTCGAATTTTCGTTCTCAGTTTTTATAGTTTGACAGAGGTTTATTAAATTGACCCAGGGTCTAGTTTCGTGTCCTTATAAAAATCCTTATTTACTTATTTATTAAATTTTTAACGGTTCATATGTTTCTTCGACTTTTCATGTCAAGTTAGGTGACTTTGACTACCTCTTTACTGTAGTCACTATCTTAATCATCTGTTCCTACAATTTTATTAACAATGGTATAAGGTATATTTCTTCTATGTTTTTCCGACTTGTACAATTTATCTTTGTACCTTCTGTATTTTTTACTTATGTTCAGTTTGAAGATCCCAACTTTTGTTATCGTAGTTTCCATTTTTATGTTGGAGTTGATTGAATTAAAAGGATAGTAACCTCGGAGATTTCCTCTTCCGAAGGGACTACAGGGTCTACCATTTCTTAGACGGACGTCACGTTCTCTGAGGTCAAGTCAGGGACCCAACCTTTTTGGGGGACCTTTTCCTTTACTGATATGTGAGGTCACAAGAACGGACCTCTTAATGTACCTGCGCCCTCGGACCTCCCGATGTCAGGTACCTCAATGGTTCTCAACCTGTACTGACGCACTGATTGTGAAAGTTAAAGTTTCTTCTCCTTTGTCGTCTCTTCCTTTTTATAAACTTTGTTGTCTTTAATCTTAGAAGAGTTTAAAACTACTTTTGATATTTGGGTATCCATCTTCTTCGAGTTGTTTGGGTTCAAGTTCTTCGTATTTTGATATGTTGACGTGTAGTATTGGTTTAGTGAACTGTGTTCACTATTCTTCTTTTCTTTGTCCTTTTCCGTATAGTGTGTCTCCTTGTTTCTATCTTACTGTCGTCCAAAGAACCACCTTTATTCTGTTACTTCGTTGTAGAAATTATATGATCCCCCTTTTCGGAGTTAGGTCTTAGAGATGGGTCGTTTTTACAGAAAATTTTATTTCCGTTATGCATGTAGATATATGTTTTCGACCTAGTCAAGTAGTGGTCGTCTAGACTTATCGTTCTTTACAATTACTTCAGGAAGTCCGTCTTCCCTTTACTATATTTTACCTTTATGTGTTCCTTTACTTCTCATGGTCTTTACCATTGATGTTCATATATTTGTAATTCAAAAAATTTTATAGTAAAATTAAAAAATTTTTCTATTAGGTGATGAATTTATTTTTTATCGATTCATACTACACAACTATTATGCACGTCTACACTTTATATACTGTTATCGTGTTTCCGGTCTTCCTCTCTTTATCTTCCTATAAGAACATTTGGAGGATACCGCTTACCCCACGTCATATTATGGTAAATTTCTACCTGACACTTTTCAGTCTATATATGTGTTTTGGGATTTCGTTTACGATTTTGTTGCGTTATTTCTCGATATTGATTATTTGGTTGTTTCGTCTATTTTACCTTAAAATTTTTTGTTGATAAATTAGGTTTTCTACCGTATATTTCTCCTTTTTCTCTTGGTTTTTGACTATCCTGTTTTCATTTATTTATTTATGTCCATCTAGCATCGAAATCTGAGGATTTACAAACTTACTCCCAGAGTCGTTTAGGAGAGGGGAGTTTACGTTTTATTTTGATCTTTTTACCAGTGTTTATTAGTAAAGTCCAGAGATCCTTGACTGGTTTCCGTCTGTTGTCTAACTCTTCAATAAGTTATTTTGATGACTTGGAACTTTCCTCGTCACCCTCAGACACCTTAAAATCGGATCCCGATGGCGGAAGGAGGAGAAAGGTGGGTCAAGGTGACACACCATCAAGATGGTCCTACACCGTCTCTCCGACCGAAATAAAGTTTGTTTTACGTCGTTTTAGAAACGAGTTCTTTATGGCTTCCTTCAAGAAGCCCGACTTTCCTTTATTATTGACATTGAGTTTAGGTGTGTTTCCTTATTTCTTTTGATCATTTCAATTAATATTTTCATATTTATATAAAAAGAGAATAATTGAATAATTTTTCTGTCAATTTGTTTGTCGTTAATACTATGATATAATAACTCGAATGTTGTATATCGATACACTGTATACTGTTATTTTCGTGTTACCTCTCCTATCCTTTACCTCCTATCACCTCGTTCTTTTACTGAGGTTTACCATTAAGGTTGGGTATGCTTCTTTACCTCTCATTGATGTACTATTCATATGTCCAATTATATCTTCTCAAAGACGTATGTAAAAAGAAGAAGACAATTGAAGAAATTTTCTAACATTTTTCGTCATGAATTGTCTTGATATAACAACTTAGACATTGTCTATGTCTACTTTGATATACGACTACTAGTTTGCTTCCTTCCTCTTTCCTTACCTCGATATAACCTCTTTAAAAAAAGGTAAAAGTACTTTAATTCAACTATAATTAGACTTCACACAATATTATTTAATTTTATACGTAACATTAGGAATCTCTTTGGTGATTCTTTCATTAAGTCTTTATCAAATTTTGTTTCCTTAAGTATACCATATGATCCTTTATAGACTAATAAGGGACCATCGAGTCAACCATTTCTTAGACGGACGTCACGTCCTCTGGGTCCAAACTAGGGACCCATCCCTCTAGGGGACCTCTTCCTTGACCGTTGGGTGACGTCATAATAATGGACTTTTTAGGGTACCTGTCTCCTCGGACCGTCCGATGTCAGATACCCCAGTGTATGTTTTCTTACGTCATTTCTTCTTTACCCTTGTTTTTCCGATACTCTGTATCTTTGGTTTATCGTTTTACCCTCGATATTTAATTTGGTGTATCATTAATGTAATTTATACTTACTTAATTTGTAAGGTTAGTTTTCTGTCTCTAATAGACTGCCCTAATTTTCGTTTATGTTTTTGTCTTTTTTCTAGGTTGATATATACAGAGAGACGAGAAGTCTTCTATGACTATTCTCTTACTTTTTTATTTAATACCTGAACCTTTTTTATAAACGTTTAGTGTATACCGATTTTACCTTTTCTGACTGGTAGTCTTCCCAACCTGTCCTATTCTTTGTCGACCTTGAGAGTGTAGGAGTGTACCTTACATTGTACCATGTTGGTCAAACCTTTTGTCAAGTCAACAAAGAATGTTTCAATTTTAATATAGATGGTATACTTAGTCAACAATGTGACGATATATAAATAGATTCTCTTTACTTTTGAATTTAGATGTGTTTCGGAACATGTGTTTATAAGTGTCGAGATAAATATCACCTGTTTTGATCTTTGTTGTGTCAACAGATAGTTGTCCATTTGCCTAATACCACTGCCATATATCGAAAAGAAAGGTAAGTGAACAACTGTCTGTAAACACGACAAAGATGACTACGTTTCTCGACTGAGTGACCTTTTCTGGGACTACGACCCTTTCTGACTCCCGTGACCCTCTTCCCTCGTTGTCTCCTACTCTACCAACTTACCGTAGTGGCTCAGATACCTGTACTCAAACTCGTTTAAGACCCTCTATCACTTCTTGTCCCTTTGGACCACACGACGTCAAGTACCCCAGTGTCTCTCAGACTGTGTTGAATCGGTGACGATTCGTTGTTGAGACTTTATTTTCCTTATTTGATGACTCTGTACATTGTTGTACCTACTTACAATTTCTTCGGTCTGGTTTGATTTTTTCTCATGTATGACACACTAAGGTTAATATACTTTAATATGTTTTACGTGCGATTAGACGTCTCTGTCTTCATCTAGTCTCTAACGGACCCCTTGACTCGACCACTCGATCACTTCTCTCCACCCTCTCTTTCTAACGTTTGCCTGGGTTCCTTTCAAAATCCCATTACCTATACAAGTAATAGAATTAACACTATTACTACAGTGTTAGTATGTATTTACAGTTTTATAGTTTAACATGAGGACTTTGTACAAATAACACACAGTTATTATAGAGTTTCAAAAAACAAAGAAAAATTCTTTATGATTAGTTACTTCATAAGACCGAGATCGAATGGATGTGGAAACAGGAAGGGGTGTTGTTAATTGGCTTTCAAAGACCCGAAGGGACCATCGAGTCACCATTTCTTAGACGGCCGATTACGTCCTTTGTACCCAAGTCAAAGACCCAACCCTTCTAGGGGACCTCTTCCTTTACCGTTGGGTGAGATCATAAGAAGACCTTTTAGGGTACCTGTCCCCTCGGACCACCCGATACCAGGTACCCCACCGTTCTCAGTCTGTGTTGAATCCCTGATTTCGTTGTTCTTGTTGTTAGATACTGATAGGGAATTTACGAGGAATTTGGACACTTACTCATTTTCTTACTCATTTAGTCGGGTCAATGGTCGGACAATAAATAGGATTGTATTTACGGAGGCATAAAAGGTAAGGACGACTTTTTTACCCTTGTTTGTCAAATAAGAAAGTCCTGTTAAAAGTACACATCGACCTGTAACTAAGGTCAAAGTCTTGTGAATTCTATACTCTGTGTTTCATCGAAATTTTAAAAACCGAGATTTTAAGCATCGTTTGTGTTTCACTCACAGTGTGAGTCACTAATCTCGATAAGTAAAATTGTATACTTCCATAGGCTCTTAACGAAGGCGGAGGTTGGGATAAAGAATTTAGTTATGTAACTATAGAAAATCTGATGTCAAGTGTATTTTAATTAGGTCTACTAAACACTAAAATATTATAACGAAATCAATGGACAGTCCTAAATTCCAAGATAAGGTCCATAAGAGAATTTTTATTGACTAATACCACCAATATGTTTGATCTTGAGATCCTGTTCATCGATAACTCGGATACTTTATAAATATTTGGTGAAAATAACACCCAGAAAAGATGGTCTAAAATTATATGTACACGATAGGAAACAGGTCGAAGAAGGTCTATAAATTTCTCATTATCTACTAAACTCGGATTCGAATAAATACATCGTCGATAATTCGTTAGTTATCCTAAAGTTAAAGAGTTTGTCAGAGAATCGAATCAAAGTATTTCGTAGTGAAAAAATCTGATGTTTTTGTCGCAGGAGGAAATCTTTTCTAGGTCTAGTATTAACTTAATGTGACTTTGAAATGAGCAGTGACTAGACTGTACCACTTCACCTTAGGTGTCCCAGACTACTCTCCGTCATACGGAAACGTTTTCCCGTACTCGGAACTTGAGTACTGGACCCAAGTTTCCCCGAGGAGATGAACAATGGAATCTGTCTAGAGGTAGACCAAAGGAGTAATCAAATCTTTTACCTATATGTAGTATCTATGGAACGTTTCAAGAAAATTACTTCTTCTATTTTTAATAAAAATTTATGGTCGTACCACGAATCATATCTCACCACGACCAAATCAACGATTCAGTACAGACTGAGAACACTGGGGTGTCTGACATCGGGTGGTCAGAGGAGACGGGTACCCTAAGAGGTCCGTTCTTATGACCTCAACGGTAAAGGAAGAGGTCCCCGAGAAAGGCTGGGTCTTAGTTTGGGTCCAGAGGACGTAAAGTCCGTCTAAGAAATCGCTGACTCCATCTCCCTTCGGGTCTTACTTACAGAACTTTCTTACACACGAGTCACCACAGACTGAGAAACCCTGGGGTATCTGACATCTGCCGGTCCGAGGAGACTAGTACCCTAAGAGGTCCGTTCTTATGACCTCACCCGTCGATAAAGGAAGAGGTCCCCTAGAAAGGCTGGGTCCTTAGCTTGGGTCCAGAGGACGTAACCGTCCGTCTAAGAAATGGTGACTCGGCGGACCCTTCGGATCATGTCTCATGTCTCATCCATTGGTTGTTTAGTTTGTCAAGTCAAGTCAAGTCAACGAGTCAACACAGGTTGACAAACGTCGGGGTACTTGACGTCGTACGGTCCGAAGGGTCAGGAAGTGGTTGAGGGTCTCAAAGGAATTTGAGTACAAGTAGCCCAGTCACTACGGTAGCTTAGTAGAGTAGAAGAGAGCAGGGGAAGACGAGGACAGAAGTCAGAAAGGGTCGTAGTGCCAGAAAAGGGACTACTTCAGTCAAGAAGTGTAATCCACCGGTTTCATAACCTCAAAGTCGAAGTCGTAGTCAGGAACGTTACTTATAAGTCCTGACTAGAGGAAATCCTACCTGACCAACCTAGAGGAACGTCAAGTTCCCTGAGAGTTCTCAGAAGAAGTTGTGGTGTCAAGTTTTCGTAGTTAAGAAACCGCGAGTCGAAAGAAATATCAAAGTGCAAGTGTAGGTATGTACTGATGACCTTTTTGGTATCGACCTCTTCCCTTACTGTTTGGGGAAGTCATAAGAACGGAACTCTTGGGGTACTTGTCATACTTTTCTGTTTAGTTATTTACAATCGAATAAATGAATAAAAGTATCTAATAAGGTAAAAGGAAATCTCATCGTTTATAACCGAGACGGCGAACGGTCGACACTGAAACCTATTCCACCCAGAGTCAAAGTCGTAGACTTTTCACTCTTATTAGAACAAAATTCCTAGTTTTGTTCTATTAAATGTGACTTCTCAAAGTAGTCAAAGTCTCATAAACACTTCCACTCTACCAGAAAGAGAGAGTTTCGAAGTCGGTCCGTACCATAAACGACCTCTACCCTTTTCCAACATTGATTTACAATCACCGGAGTGACCCACCCTAAGGTACGACTCACCTGTCCGGACTTTTTCTAAAAGTGGTTTTTATATACTTAGTGACCCGAGTCCAGACCCAGATATGATCCGGGACCCTAGGTCGCTACTCGTTCGACTGTTTCAGAATGAGTCTGTTTCGTTCCGACACCCGGGTTTTCCGCCCAGTCGCCTCCAGCTTTCTCTGGACAGTTTACACAAAGGTCTGAGACGAAGATTTCTTGAAGAGGTAGGTGGGACAAGAATGGTAGAAATAGGCGATGGGATCATTTTGGTGGGAGTGAAATAGAAACGATGATGAATTAATGTACCGTATACGGTAAGTAAAGATTTATTATTATTACTTATTCTTCTTCTTTAATTTTTCAATGTAAAAATGGGAGTAAAGGTCACAAAAGAAAATAACGGTCAAAACCTAAAATTACGGTACGTCCGTCGTTTCCACCGGAGACTCTAAATGCGAAAAACGTTAAGCTCTATAATAAAAAAATCGTACTAATTACAAATTAAAATACTTGCGAAAAAATTACAAACTTCTCTTACTGTTCAGAGATGAAAACAAGTCATTTAAGACATATGGATAATTCAGTTCGAATATTCAACACGATAAGATTATTGGAAACTCGAGTGAAAACAGTTGACCTAGATATTTAAAGACTCTATACAGATGAGAGTAAAAAGGTATATAGGATAGAGTAGACGAAGGAGCATAGGTCCTTTAGTGATAGTAACGAAAAAGAAGAGTCACAATATCTCAATTATAAAATTTTTAATAAAATGGATGGTACAGATCCCGAACCCCCGTTCTGTTTTTTATCTATGGATATGGGTTACTTTGAAGGGCAGAGAATCATAATGTACACAGGTTTAGAGTATAATATCGTTCCCGGACACAAACCCTTCCCCTTCACTCCTCCAGACGTGTTCTTAAGGGCTTCTCCGTGACGTCCAGGAGACACGTGTGCAGTATACGTCTTCCGACTGACTCAAACCCCCAAAAGAAAATTATCAAAGAAATAAAAACCGACATGACCCGGAAACAACGAGAAAAGACCAACAGTGTTCGTCCTCCGTCGGGGATCACCGCTACGCGGCCGAAGAGCGACGCCACCGAAGAGAGCCACACCTCGTGCCCGAAGAGAACCACACCTCGTGCCCGAGACGCCGTGTTCCCGAAGTCGTCGACACCAAAGACCCGAGGTCTCGGGTCCGAGGTATCGACACCACGAACCCGAATCAACGGACCGTCCTACACCCCAGAAGGACCTGGTCCCTAACTTGGATGCAGAGGACGTAACCGTCCGCCTAAGAAATGGCGACCCGGTGGACACCCTTCGGGGGTGTGACCCCAATCTAAACCAAGAATCGGATCCAGACGTGAGTGGTCGACCCGGTGGAATCGTTCATAAAGTTTGGTGTTGTTCGAGTCAAAGGACCAGACATTTTACCCCCATTATTATCCTTACCGTAATGGTCCAACACCCTAAAGTACTTTATTATCCATCCTCCGTGAATCTTCTCTAGTTCGTGTTAGTTTGGGGACCATTTATAGAGTCTCTCTATCGGTGCCAAGACGTCTCGTAAAGTGGTTCGGGACTCCTATGTTCTTATTCTGCGTTCGATCACGAGACTTTAGAGAATGACAGCCGGAGCGAGTCGCGACTTATGGTAGTCTACGAATTATCTATACAAACTAAGAATCCGACTCATCTTTATACCAAGAATGTGAACTCCTTAAAGGTGAGATTACCTCTTTTCTCTTGTTTGTTTCTGGGTTTAAGGGTTCTTGTGTTTAATCTAAATGTATTTATCCGTGTTTATATAACATGGTCAATGTCAGACTCCCCAACGATCTTATTAATCTTATTAGGTTTGTTTTTTCCTAACCGAGACATTTAAGTGGAGGTTGGATCTTAGGTAATATCCAAGAAAATTTTATATTTCTATTTTCTTCCGGACGTGTACCCTATATTAAATTATACATGTAAATAAATTTTGAAAGAAAATACTCACACTCTGTTCTGTGGTTTTTCCACGTTTATTTATACAATCTTGTTAAAGTAGTGCTTGGTCGTGAGTGAGTTGTAACGGACATCCGTACGAAACAAAGCGGTCATAATAAAACTTTTCAAAAGGATAACGGGATATGGTTCAATGAAGAGTTAAAGTATGTTCGACGGACCTCTGTAAACTTAGACACCGGGGAAGTTTTATAAGACTTCAACGGAGGTAAGGGAAATCTTGAACATCTTAATAAGACAACTTATATAAGTCGAATAGATGTCAGTCAAGTCAAGTTAGCGAGTCAGCACAGACTGAGAAACGCTGGGGTACCTGACATCGTGAGGTCCGGAGGGACAGGTAGTGGTTGAAGGTCTCGAACGAGTTTGAGTACAGGTAGAGTAGCCTCTACGGTAGGTTGGTAGAGTAAGAGACAACAGGGGAAGAAGAGGACGGAAATTAGAAAGGGTCGTAGTCCCAGAAAAGGTTACTCAGTCAAGAACCGTAGTCCACCGGTTTCATAACCTCGAAGTCGAAGTCGTAGTCAGGAAAGTTACTTATAAGTCCTGACTAAAGGAAATCCTAACTGACCAAACTAGAGGAACGTCAGGTTGTGGTGGCAAGTTTTAAGAAGCCACGAGTCGAAAGAAATATCAGGTTGAGAGTGTAGGTATGTACTGATGACTTTTTTTGGTATCGAAACTGATCTACCTGGAAACAGTCGTTTCTTTACTGAGACGAAAAATTATACGACAGATCCAACCAGCATCAAAAAGAAGGTTCCTCGTTCGAAGAAAATTGCAGTACCGAAGTCAGTGGTAGACGTCACTAAAACCTCGGCGTTCTTTTATTTCAGACAGTGACTAAAGTAACAAAGGGGTAGACAAACGGTACTTCACTACACTGGCTTACGGTACTAGAATCAAAAGACTTACAACTCAAAATTCAGTCGAGAAAGTAAGAGGAGAAAGTAGTCCTCCGAGAAATCGAGGAGAAGTGAAAGACGGTATTCCCACCACAGTAGACGTATGGACTCCAATAACTATAAAGGGGGACGTTAGAACTAAAGTCAAACACGAAGTAGGTCTCGTAAAAACCAAAACAAAAACAAAAACAACACGACGAACGTCTTAGAATCAAGGGGCTGGTCCCTACCTTGGGTCCGGGGTCTTCACTTTTGGGTCTCAGGATTGGTATTTGGTGGTCCCTTAAGGGAAATTAGAAAAAATTTTGGTCTCTAGAAAGATTAGTCAACACCACTTATTGTTCGTACTAGTTCTACTATTAAGGTAAATCCCCAGTTTTACTTTGTACTTATATTACACTAGCATTTTAGAAGACTAATATATTACGAGTGATATATGATTTGTATATATAATTAGTTTTGTAGTCAAATAGACGGATTTATAATTAAATTAATTAGAAATACTTTCTCGATACACTCACTCGTCGTCTTGACCCTAATTTTGTCTTCGTTGTACTTTGTTTGAGACACGAGAATGGGTACTACTCTGACATTAGTAAACATTCATTAATCTGACTAAAAGGACTGAGCATCTGATCAAGTCGGAGCACCGTCGTGACCCTAAGAGTGGTCGTCTGCGGTAATTTGTCTTTACGGTTCACTAACAGAATCTAATCACCTTTAAACTTTACCTCTATATGTGACTGTAAAAAAAAGAAAAAAATTATATTTAAATAAATAAAATTAACCTCCGGATAATGAAATGTTATAACATAACCAAAACGGTATGCAGCTGTACTTAGGCGGTGTCCACATGTACACAAGGGGTAGGACTTGGGGGAAGGGTGGAGGGAGGGACATGGTAGGGAGACCTAGTAGGGTCACGTGGTCGGGGTTCGTGGGACATAGGACGTAACTTGGACCTGACCGCTAAAAAAAGTGTATACTATAATATGTACAAAGTTACGGTAAGAGGGTTTAGTAGGGTGGGAGCGAGAGAGGGTGTCTCAGGTTTTCTGACAAGATATGTAGACACAGAGAAATCGACAGAGCACATGTCCCAATAACAATGGTAGAAAGATTTAAGGTATATATACTATACGACTGTAAAATTCACGTAGTGTTGACCTAAAGTTCTAATACCCCAAAGTAAGATGAAAGATCACTACCAAAGGAAACCTTTTTATTAAACCGAAAAGAGGACAAAGGAATACATACTCCGTCGATAGTAGACGGGTGAGGGCTGAAACACTACTTCACTCCTTATTAATGTGTGACACACGAACCAAAACTTCTCGCGGTACAATCTCTGTACTATAAGTAATTAATACATAATCAGAAATAACGTATGAAATACGAGGAAGACTCTGATATAAGAACTGAAGAAAGTGACTACAACATTGTTTGTCACCTTAATCAAAAGAAACTAGCAACGGACATCATTAGTCTATTTTAAGAAAGGACTTTATAAAGAGTCCCCGGAGAACAGTCTCTACCTCGTCGTATGACCTAACCTATCCTGAACGAGTGAAGGTTCTTACTCTGCCTTCCGTCCACCCTCCTGAGTCAGTGGTGACCCCCCTTCTCGAAACCCCCTCCCACGCATTTCTCTTGTCGGTTCGTTGGGGTCACACAGACCCCCCGTTGGTACGGACGAGTGGGGTCTAAACCCTTAAACCGCCATAGGTCGGTCCTCCTACCCAAGGTCAGTCTTGAACCTTCCGGCACCAGGAACAGGTCTTCTAGACTGGTACTTGAGGTCCCATCCTAATCCCGTTCTACGTCCGGGGCACCTTCCCTCCAGTCGTTCTCTATCCCTCCGATCTCACGGTTTCACGGTGGGATCTCACTCCTCCACCCGACACCTCGTCCCGTTGACCGACAGTGGATCGTCCCTTTGACTCAGTCACGGATATGGCTCTCGGAGCACGGTTGGTGTCGCTACCCCCCTCCCCACGACGTCAAGTCTTCGACGCACCTGGGTCTCAAGATGAGTCCCCGTTTCCCGAGACCCCGACCTCCAGTGCTTCCGGGGAAGTATCTCGACCACAGTCACCTCTATTCTTCGGCGTCCGACCGGGTGTCTCCGGTCGGTCTCTCCCCGACCGAGAGGAAACTCCCCCCAACCGAACCTCACACCCCACACGGGGACGTGGCGTGTTGAGACTCCGACACAGGACGAGTGACGTCAGACACACTTAACACAGGCGGAGAGGGGTCGGGTCGGGGACGACGGTGCGCCACGTGTCGGAACGTCCGAAATCCGTCACGAGGACCCGGCACCTTGGACGACCCTCTTCGGTAGACGTCTGCATTAACGACCGTTTACCCCCTCGTTCGGTCCTTGGTCGTGAGACGTAGGTAGGTGTCCGCTGTCCGGTCTGTGGTGTAAGGGAATAGAAAGTGAAACAGAATAGACCGGGACCTCACTCCCTCCTTCTTGAAACATTGTTCTTCCTTCTTACTTATGACCCGTGTACCTTTTCCTCCAAGCGTCTACGGCACGGAATGACCGCACTAAAAGGGTGTTCGAGCTAAGCGAAAGACGACGGGTAAAAAGTAATATAACTAAAGACTATGTGATCAGCTTGTGACAATATGAGTATATTGTCTCCATATTTCCCGTGAAAAATAGTACCTGGACAAATAAGAATAGTATTGAGACGAATTTAAGACAAGAATCCGAAAGGAAAATAAAAATTTTACTCAGGAACTTGTACTTACCAGTACCTTTTAAATGACATCATATTAACGTATATTAGGAGCTTGAAGTAGGTTTTTGTTAAGGACCCATCGTCTCTTGACAGTATAAGGTAACACAAAGAAGTAACGTTGTTGGAAACTCCCCCCTCCCTTCGTTAAAGTAAACGAAGTAAAAGTATGTTTCATCTTCTGGGTAACACGAAAACATTAATTCAAGGGAGGGTAGTCCTCTTTTCTTGGACAGATACTTTACACGTAACTTGGGTTTACCTTTTCAATTAAGTTTTATTTTTCGTTACTAATAGAACACAAATAATTACTCTATTTATAAATTATTTTATAGAGACAAAAGTAGAAAGATAAAATTTTGTACCGTTAAATTTTCGTAAAAACCTACATTATCGTGTAATTCTCGAACTCAATGATTAACCTAATTCGTGAGACACAAAGAGTTGGTTCACGGAGAACCGGTATAGAAGTGTCTTTATTACGTCGTTAAACTCACTGTTCTTGGAGTAGTTTGGGGGAAACGGACAGAACCCTATTTCCGAATAGGCTTTCAATCTCAGGATTCCGTCTCCGAAGTACCCAACACGACCCTTTAACATACCATAACACTACAATCTAAAGTAATTGAATATTAAACCTCAAACTTTGTCTAAAATCGTTCTTAAAAATTTCGGGAGAACATGGGAATGGTCGTCAGTAGTCGTAGTCACCCGAGTCTTTAAGAGAACAGTCCTTGGACTCGTCGTATAGTCCGAGTCTCTTCCCGACGGTGATACCGTCCTCTCTCAGTGAGGAACGAACGGGGAGATGTGTAGAAACTAGAGGACCTCCTCCCATACCGTTAGGTGAGGTCATAAGGACGGACCTCTTAGGGTGCCTGCCTCCTCAGACCTCCTGACGTCAGGTACCCCAATGTCTCGCCCTGTGCTGACTCGTCGAGTCGCGTCGGGTGTCGTGTGTGTAGAAACACAGAGAGAACGAGTACACGGGAAAAGGAAAACAAAGAAGACTTTTCGTGGTATCGGATCACCTTTTTTATGTGTAAGACTTTAGGATATTCGGTCTAAGTTTAGGATAAAGGGAAGTTTACCCCATTTGGTTGTTCGACCTCTGAGTCCCTTCTCAACGTCCAGTTCTGGTTTCCGTCTCGTGACCGTCTTAAGGGAGAACGAACCCCCTGTAATCAGTAACAAGATCAGTTCGGAAGTTGACTAATCTACTCCGAGAGGTGTAATGTCTCTCGTTAGATGAAATAAGTTACACATGGTTCAATTTACAGTAAAGTAGGTTTTTAGTGCAAGTGTCTATATAGGTCTTATTATAAACCGGTTAATAGACCCATGACACCGTGTCGGTTGAACGGTGTACTTTAATTGGTGACACCTCACTATCAGTCTGTAGACTATCGCCACTACAGTGACCGTAGGATTCAGTCTTCACCTGAGTCCGGCATTGGTTGGCCGAGTCGACGGGACACACTGGGACCCGTTCGGTGAGTTAGTGACACACGGAGTCAAAGGAGTAAAAATTTTCCGTCCCTTGTTAGGGATGAGGGGTATCAGTGACTCTCGGAATATATTATGTCGACCGAGTCTCGACTTTATGTAAACTCAAGGAAAAGTCCCGTGTCTCGTACACAAAAGGGCAGACGGACAACGTCAATAAATTCAATATCAACAATGTCAATAAAACCAAAGACGACTTAAGTAAACGATAATCTGTGTATCAAAAACTCGTGTATGATACACGGTCCGCGACAAGACCTACCCCCTGGGTCATGACACTTATTTGTTTCGTCTCGAGGTGAAAGACGTCGCATACGCGGCTACCCCGCCCCCTCCCGTCCGTTCTGTTTGTTGTTTGTTCATTTGTTTTGTTGAACTCTAGTCACGACATTTCTTCGATGGAGTTCTGTCACCTTGTCTCCGTCCTCGTCCACTCGACCAACCTCCGAAGTCCCTCCTCCACTGTAGACGCGACAGGACACTTGTCCTCCCTCCTCGGTCGGAACTCTACGAGGGTCCCGACATAAGGGTCGTCTCCCCTTGTGTCCAGGTCTTCGGGACTCTGTAGTTTCTCGAGTCACTTGTGGTCCTTCTCTTCTTTTTGTCGTACGACCGATTCTATACCAGTCGACCGTCTCTCGCAACCATCGACTCTAGTATCTGTACCCACGACATCTCTGTCCCTTCCGACCGTCAAGAACATCCCAGAACATCCAGTCTGATTTTCCCAACCCAAAATAAGGGTTCATGTGACCGTGGATGACTTCCCAAATTTCGTTCCTTCACTACATCTTTCTGAAAATCTTCTGTTGTGATCGGTCACACAACACTTCATGACGTTCTCCGTTGATACTTGTACCCTCCTGACCAATCCTTCGATAAAGGGGTTAGACCCATTCCTTATTTCCGTCGACCCTGGTCGACCCTCGTCGTTCTACCTTTCTCTACGCACCTAACTCTCACATCAATCCTCCACCTCGGTAAACACGCCCTCTCCGTCCACTTTCTACTCCTCTCTTTCTCCCTCGACCCAAATCGAACTCGTCCACCGTCTCCCACCTCGCTAAGAGGTTCACCATTTTCGTCCTCTTGACGAGCTCAAAGAAGGAAGTATACTACGACTCATATACTCAACCCCTTCCTACTACGTCCAAGTTCTCAAGACACACCGGTATCATTCAGACTCTACGGACCTCTACGGTTCGGGTCACGTACTCGTGTTCCCCTCTCCAGTCCCGGTTTGTATGTTCGGGTCATAGAGTAGTCGGGGGTCCGTCGTGACTTTCAGCATTCTGATCTACTGTAATCGTTCCCCATCCATCCATTTCTTCTGTCACACGACTCTGACCCCAAAGGCCACCTCCTCCCTCTTGGTCGGTTCCTCTGACCCTTCTTCGGTAGTCACTCGCTCCGCTGGGTCTTCGGTGTTCTTCTCCTTTAAGCGAAAGGTCCTCTCTCACCAATTGAGAATCTACGACGATTGTCCAGGTTATGAAACCGGTGAACTACGTTTCTCGGTTGAGTAACCTTTTCTGAGACTAGGACCCTTTCTAACTCCCGTCCTCCTCTTCTCCCGCTGTCTCCTACTCTACCAACCTACCACAGTAACTGAGTCACCCGTACTCAAATTCGTTTGACGTCCTTTATCACTTCTTGTCCCTTCGGACCGTACGCCATCAGGTGCCCTAACGTTACTCAACTGAATCACTGACCTGTTATTCTTGTCCAATCCACTTTACTCCTGTCTTTTCTAGTAACACAACCCGTCAAACCTTCCAGAAACCACAAGGACTGTTCTCATTGGAATCCCCGGGTGACCCCGTGTTTGTGTCGACCGTTCTACCGGTCCCTCTCCTACCCTACCCTCCTCCGTCTACGTACGCAACTGTGCAGATTCTTCGAACTTACACTAGCCTCGTCTCGCTCCTCAGACCCCTCAGTCGTCTCCCGAGACCCTCTACCACAAATGGTACCCTCTATAAGTAGTTTGTACAGATTCACGAGTCCCTCTACTAGTCTATCTCTCTCTTTCGCCAGGACGTCCCCACTCCCTCGTCTTAACGTACTACTCCGTTCTCCCCGCCCCTCCGTCTTGTGCTCCTTCTCTCATCGAAAGACCTCTTCGTTCCCGTGAAGAGAGTATCACCTTCTTACCTCCCGTCTCACCCAGGGACACGTCCCTTGACGACCCCTGCCCTCCCACACGAAAAAGAGTCCCTTGGTCCTCCGTCAATCCTCAAATTACGTAAATTCCTAGTCTTCTTTTTCGTCATATCGGTCTTATGACAGTCGTTCACCCTCTAGTAATCATCCACTCCAGTTTCTACACCTCCCATCGTCTGTCACCTATCACTTCCCAACTGTACCACTTGTCCCTCTCACGACTCCCTCAACTCCTTTCTTTCTCATCGTACTCTGCCAACAGTACCTCTACTCCTTTCCACTTTACGGGTTCTTCGAATCTTCCTAGTAGTCCCTCGCGACTAAAACTCCCACCTTGAGTTGGGTTCTCGTGCAAAGTCGACAACTCACAACCGGACCCCACTCGGTTTCCGACTCGTAGTGACCTCAAACACTAACCGGTCCGTCCACTCTTCTACACCTTCAATCCGTCCCTCGTTCCCCTTGAATTCGACCCACCCTCCACATAGACGGAGGTCTCGTTCGTCTACTTTGAGTCTCTTAAGTCGACCTCCTCTCATATTTCTTACATGATAAACGTCTCTACCCTACCAGTCTTGGTGTTGCCCATTCTGGTCGAGGTCAGTTTTTGGTAAGGACGGAGATCTCGACAACCCCGTCGACCTCCTAACCACGGTAGTCCGGGCCGTTCTCGAACCTTCTCCCTGCAGGGTACCGTCGACGTTGGTGTCTACGGTGGTCTTGACCCTACTCCGTCCCTACCTCACTCTGAAGAGGATGGGAAATGGAGAGAGATCAGAGAACTTGTAGGACAGGTAACTGGGTTGACCTTTAGTCTTCCGTTTCTGTGGTTCATACACGAGGGGTCTCCAGTCTAGTGTCTCGTCCTCCACCCCCTCTCCCAATTCCTTTCTTAATCGGGTCCTTCTCTCTTACCCGTCCTCCTTGTACTACCTACTATGTGTTTATAGGATCACTGTTGGGGGTCGATTATCTTCTATACGACAAACTCCGACTCTTACTACAGTAGTTAAGAAAAGGAGGGTGCTTCAAATCGTGTCCCGTGAAGTACATTTCTGGGTCGTTTACAACCTGGGTTAGTCTATCGACTACACTAATTGACGAGTCCGACGGCGGTGATGTATACCAATCACTGAATGCTCTATTCGTAGTGGATTCACGTGACATCCAGAGTTCTCGGGACTTAAGAATGGAAGAAATTTGGGCTATTGGGGTATAGAGTATGAACTTAGTTCACTTATTAAATTTCGTGTATAAATTTTGGATAATTACGTGTTCAAGTCAACGGTACGTTTAATATTATCCTTTTTTTATCGTTTGTTGTACAGATCTCCTTGTCCCCTTGCCGGTATATTTGATACCTTGTGTGGGATGTCCCTTAAAAACCTTTACATATTTTACTATAGGTGTTTTCTACATATTATTGTTATCAATTGCATATACGACGGAAGAAGTAACTTTTACGTTTGAACGTATGTGTTATTTTAGATTTAATACCTCCCCCCTTTTTGACATATGGTCTTTACCTCACCCCTTTTAGGGTGCTTTGACTCTAATATATACACAAAAGGGGTAAAATTTTTTATAAAATGATATATAAAGTTTAGAAGTTATTAAAATAAGATTTTTATATAGGAATTCCTTGGTCACTCTTGGACCTTCATTACTGTAGAAAACGTTTTCACAGGTACCTTAAACCGTTTAGTTTGAAAAGGTCGTAAAAGAGAGAGATGGAGGTAACGGACGCCTATATAAAACAGAAAAACATGGATCCTAAAGTTAAGTCTTTCAGAACGAAGTATGTGAGATCTTGAACCGACTTTATCATAAACTGTGAACTCTAAGGTTATAAAACATCGAGGTTTGTACAGGTGGGGTTATACCTTGTAGATCACTTTTTAGGACCGGTAATTTCAAGTCAAGTCAAGTCAAGTCAGTGAGTCACCACAGACTGAGAAACACTGGGGTACTTAACGTCGTGTGGTCCGGAGGGACGGATAGTGGTTGAGGGTCTCAAGTGGGTTTGAGTACAGGCAGCTCAGTCACTCGGTAGAGTAGGAGACAGCAGGGGAAGAGGAGGACGGGGGTTAGGGAGGGTCGTAGTCTCAGAAAAGGTTACTCAGTTGAGAAGCGTACTCCACCGGTTTTATAACCTCAAAGTCGAAATCGTAGTCAGGAAGGTTTCTTGTGGATCCCGAGTAGAGGAAATCTTACCTGACCAACCTAGAGGAACGTCAGCTTCCCTGAGAGTTCTCAGAAGAGGTTGTGGTAATTTCATCCACTAAGGATTACAAGTACTCAAAGTCACCTATTACGGTGACGTATAAAATTTGTACCGGATTTTACTCTACTTCGTCCCTATCCCATAGACAGGACAAAAATTTTGATGAAGACAACCCAGACATAAGACAACCCAGAGAGAAGTCTGACAATCTCAGGTATTTGATCTACCAAATATTTGTTGTCTGTAAATAAGGAGTGGTAAAACTTCTGGTTCTAGTTCCGTGACCGTCGAAACCGTCAAAACCCGTCGATGGTTTTTGAAATCGTCGAAAATTCTTAAACGAAGGATGAAGTATCAACCATAGAAGAACGGTACAGAAGTGCACCGTTTCCTTACCTCCCTGGAGAGTGCCCAGAGAAAATGGTCCTGTGATTAGGGTAATTACTAATTCATCGGATTAGTGGGGAGTTTATAGGGAAGAGGATTATGATAGAGCGACCCCCAATCCAAAGTTGTGTACTTAAACCCCCGATTGTCTTTGTAAGTCAAAGACCCTGAAAGAAACTTCTTCGTGGCTCCGTCAGTGTACACCTTGTCGTCCTTGACCCTAGGAAGAATTCGATTACTCGAGAAAATTTTTGAACTGACTAACGAAAATCCGACACGACCCAGACAACGAACCACGTCCAAAAGAGATCAACGCCGCTCATCCCCGATCACAAGTGACTCCACACGTCCGAAGAGTAACGCGGCCGAAGAAACCAACGTTTCGTCCGAGGCATCAACACTGTGTTCCCGGATCGAAGGGGCGCCGTACACCTTAGAAGGGCCTGGTCCCTAGTTTGGGCACAGGGGACGTAACCGTCCGTCTAAGATTTCGTGACCTGGTGGTCCCTTCAGGTCGGAGAGTCGAAAAATGTCCGATTCCTTTGAATGGTTGAGGTCCCTCGGATTGTGTCAGATGGGACCTCTAAGGGCCGTTGGAGTCTAGGGGTCCACCAGGTTTGGACAAAAGTGAAGGCCACAACCCCTTGTTTAACTCGGACACAGTCGGACACGACTCGAGAGTCTTCGACAAGGTGCGGTGTAGGTAAATTCACCTACATTGAAAAATAATAATGTCGGTGAATAAACTTCCATGTATTATGGTAGACCTTCCCAAAAAGGTCCGTCATCATTAACTAGTGAGATCTTAAGTTGATAATTTTTGTTTTTTCTGTACCGAAATTACAAATCGAGAACAGAGAGTGCGAACTGTTCTTAGGAGAAGTAAGACAGACACTACACGAAGAGAAAGCACATAGTCAGACTTTCTTATTCAGTGAAACCCACTTTCCACAGATCTGAAGGTCTTTGAAGGTAAGTACGTCTGAAGTTTGATAGTGAACCCTTTCAATGGTTGTAATAAATAACACACACGGGAATAAAGTCTCAGTGCCCTCCAGACTCCCTCGAAGGTCGTAGTGCGGGTGTATTGATGGCGAATAACTCGTCTCGAAGGAACGACACTCGGTACACGATTTAAGAAGAGTACTCAGTCTCGTAAAACGGGGGTAATCGGAGGGTCACACCTTCTATAGCACGGGCAAATTCCCTCTCCTCCGACTTTACACCCGAATGGACCACCGAGTTTACCACTCCTTAGACGGACGGTACATTCTCGGGGTCCAAGTCAGGGACCCAGTCCTTCTAGGGGACCTCTTCCCTTACCGATATCTCAGAGTTTCTTAGTCTGCACTGACTCGGTACTTCGTTCGTACGCGTGTGCGTGTGTGTGTGTGCGCGCGCGTGTGTGTGTGTGTGTGTGTGTGTGTGTCTCCGACTTTAAATCTCTTCGGTTTATTGAGGGATTTTGGAGGGGTCGATCACTCACTGACTTCACCTGGGTCAGACCGTCTCAGGGTTTGAGACACACGACGGACGAAGAAGTCGTAGGTGGGGACTCACGATCCCCGGTCCTCGGGACCTGCTGGTCCCTGAGTAGACAGTACTTATTTCAGTCCAGACCCTGTTGATTAGGACTACGTCGTTCCCTCCTACAAGTACGGAGGTTTCAAGCCCCATGGAGAGTTGTCCCTTTCTACTCGAATACGACCCCATGACATTTCTACCTAATGTTTTCCCCTCGGTCGAAGTCCGCAAGTGACAGTTCTATACCCCGTCAGTCGTCGATCATGGGGTGGGTAGAAACAAGTCGCCCCTTCCTGATTTCACCCCACCCCTGACAGTCATCGTTCCCTCGTCGCTAGGGGGTCTTAGTGGTTCGTCTTCAGAACCCCCGACTTTATGTCGGTACCTATCTTTGGAATAATACGTCGCAACAGTACTGGTCAACCTTTGTGACGAATATAAAGTTACCTTTGCAGTGTCAGAAGGGTAGTGTCCCGACTCGAAGTGAAAGAATTCATTTTCGACATACTGAATGGGGTATCATCCGTAACCCTTACATCGTCCCTTGTACTGTACAAGAGGAGAAGAGTTTTCCAATCGTTCTCTTCCGGTCCCTTCCCCCTGTGTAATGACTTCCACTGAACAGGGGTGGACATTGGTCCGACATCAGGATTAACAATTTTAGACGTCGTGGGGAAGGTGGGTAGTCGTTACAAACACTACTACTTTAACTTTTCCGTCGGGGTGCCGGTGACGGGACTAATAGTTGGCTTTACCAGAGAGTTGCCTTGATTGCTTCGTCAGGTCGAGATAGGTGGAGGGTAAGAGAAGGAATAACAGGGGTCCTACTCGAACGATTATAGGTTTGACAACAAATTAACGATTCAGCACAGGTTGAGAAACACTGGGGGGGGGCCCTAGGAACGTTCCCCCGGCAGAGGGGTAGGGTGCCCGAGTCTCGTGGTCGGTGTGAGTCGTCAAGTCTTCGCACCTCAGTAAACGAAGCACAGACACAGAGTACGTCCTGTGGAAGTGCACGGGGTACTTTTGTCTCTACCAGACAGCACAGGTGGGGTCACGGGACTACGGATCGTAGCCCCCCTGGGACTGTGAGTCAGCTGCGGACTACATCTACCGACGGAAGAACTGACGTACGAGTGGAGGGGTGAGTCTATGGACGGGGATTCGTAAGGTACATAAAAGTCGGGTCTTCACCAGTGTATCCTCCATGAGAGTTAAAGGATATTTTACTTACTCACTTGTAAAAGGGGAAACTAGCGGGTCATTCAGTAAAATCTTGGTACTTTTCCCTCATTTTATTAGGACACAAGAAAATGAACTGAACTTATCTTTAAAAATTAGAGAGGTTTTAAAGTAGTAAAAGTTCAGAGTCGTCCGTATGTCTTGAAAACCTTCGAGTGACGAAACTCAAACGTAGTGTCAAGTTTAGTGGCACGAGGTACATTGTACCTTAAACACAAAGAACTAGTCATACCCCGGAATCCGAGAGTTTTCTTTTTGTGCCGTAGAGAGTGACTTCTACGAAATTGAGATGTAGACTCGCCTTGATGAGGAGAGGAGAGACTTCCTTCAGAAACTTTTCTTCAGTAACTTTAATGACTGGATCGTCTATTTGTCTCGATGGGATCTGAATTGGAAGTAATGACCCGCGTATTTCGGACGTATGGGATAACAGACCCTTTCGCGTGCCCTATATTTACGGGAAGGTCGACCCTCGGGAGGCCTCTCGTCCGGAAGTCGACAATTAGAGACGGATGACAGAGGTCGTAGTTTTGCGTCGGAGACTCTACAGAACTTGTTCATTTAATGACCCCTCGAACTCATACAAGAAATTGTTGATGAACGAGCTCTCTCCGACTGTCAAAATTTGCCCACGTAAAGGTTCACTGGAGTAGTCTATAAAGGTGCTTCTACATTCGTCGGAGCTCAGGTTCCTCGGACGTTCTCGTTCATACTCCTCGTGGGTCCGGCGGGGCGTCCCCTGTGCCCGACTGTGGGGGTGGACTCCCTCGGGGTGACCGTGCCTTTTAGCGAGAAACCTTGTACAAAGAAAGTCCAAAAAGACACTAAGATGTCTTGGGACTCTTCTTGAGTCCGCAAGCGACAGTTCTATACCCCGTCAGTCGTCGATCATGGGGTGTGGACACTAAGATGTCTCGGGACTCTTCTTGGGATGTCTTGAAGTAGACTCTTCAATTATAACGAGGATCAGTCTTCAAAAGGATTTCACTAGTCTACTCGAAAGTGTTTGCACCAGGAGAGATAAGGTAGGGCTAAAGAAAATGAAAGAGGAGGACGACGAACTTGCAGCACCCGAATTACAAATTCTAGAGTCTCCTCTCGTCTCCGAGGTCTTCTTCCCTCCCATAAAGTACGGTGAGAACCCTGCTGAGTTTGGAATGAAGGTCAAAAAATTTTCTTTCGAGAAGTTTTGACGCTTCGCACTTCTTCAGTTTTTGAAGAGTAGGACCAAATTACTGGTCTTGTGGGACCGAATAAGGGTAAGTCTAAATCAATCGTAAGAGTTGGGTTTCTTTGGTGGGTCTGAGTTTCTGTTCCACCTGATCAGTGATTGATTCGGAGCGAAGAGAGAAGGAATCCCAGACTCCAATTGATGTTTACACGGTCACCGGTTGATTAATTGGTAGATTACTTACCACCAACGATCCCAGAGACCTAGAGCTGGGTCCTCTTCCTGTGTTTCACCGCTCTGTTAGCGTGTAGGGGTTTAGACTCTCTACTTTAGTTCCTGGACGTACGAACGTTGACACAGAGGTTCCGACACTGGCAAACAGGTCCGTTAGTCACCCGCTAAAACTACCGAGAATCAGACTATTGTGAGACTTAAAACGTTATAGTCAAGGCGGTCAGTAAAAGTCAGGACCTATCCCCCTGTACAGTAGGATATAGTGATGAAACTTCAGTGGGTTTATTTTATAAATACTTAAAGACCAATGTTACGAAGATTTTGTGAGACACTACCAGTTCCCGTTAAATCTTTGTTTAAAGATAGACAGGTCAGAATCAAAACCTTTCCCCACGATGTCGTCTACCCGTACCATAAGTACTCGTGTAAAGTTACGACACCTTAGGGTACCATAGGATCGAATAATGTTCCGACTACGACCTGTGTCTCATCGACAAGCGATTTACGAATACGTCAACCGTGACTAATCTATCTGGTACCCAGTGTTGGACAGGACAACGTGGACGGTACGTCTCTTGTTCGTAGTGCATCTCGAGTGAGGCCTCCACCCCTAACTTCGTCGGGTGCTTCCACTCGTTTATAAGATGAGGGGTGGGTGACCTCGATATGTTTAATTTCTAAAATTTACGTTTATTTCAGTAATATACAATATGGACTTATTACCTGTCATTGACTTATTGTGTAATAGAGGTATTCATACAAGTTGGCTTCGGAATTCGTAATAAGAATAAATGATTTTTTCATTCGTGTCTTAAGTACAATTGAACATGGTAAAATACCTCGTGTCATTTCCCAATATAAAAATAATTGCGGTCGCTGGAACGTAAACAAATTCTTTCAGTTAAAGGAGAGGTCTCACATATTTAACTCATCTGGAATTCCTTCTTCCAACACACATGAACACACGGACGACTCAGCGAGTCAGCACAGACGGAGACACGTTGGGGTACCTGACATCAGGCGGTCCGAGGAGACAAGCACCCAAAGAGGTCCTTTCTTATGACCTCACCCGACGGTAAAGGAAGAGGTCCCCTAGAAGGGCTGGGTCCCTAGTTTGGACCCAGAGGACGTAACGTCTATTTAAGAAAGGGATGACTCGGTGGACCTTTCAGGGACTCCTTCTTCGAATAATCATCGATTGGGTATACCACGTTCTTGATAGTGTTCGATTTACATTACAGGGTTTCGGTCTATAACCAATTTATGTTCTATGAAATTTTTAGTGAAGATTATAAATCTACAGTTTGTCCTATTATGCACGACTAACATAAAAGTAAATCAAATAGAACGCACCCCTACTCAAATTTTGGTTTACCTCACTCTCACCCCTCTTCGTTAAATTCTTTTAGTTGTATAATTTTCCGTGGATGGTACTCACGTCATTTATGTAATAAGTCGTCGTTCAATCACTCCGACATAAACGAAGACTTTAAGAATGGTCTTTCTTACGAAAGAGGGAATTAGATAGCAGACGACGGACTGAAATGGGTTCGTGAACACTGAATAAGATGACTAGTTTGTCCGACTCGTTCTACTAATAGATACGTACCTACGAAGCCACATTTTCTGAAGAGCCCTCGTCAAGTTGAAAGATTAAAAATTTTTTGTTTTCCCCGTGTTCTCTCCTCCCTCACCTCGGTGTCCCGAATTATAGGTTGATTACTTTACGATTACTTGTGTTTATTTAAAACTTTCTTGTGTTTGTAACGAAACTTTAATCACTATGGAGAAGGTAACAGAATTTTTTACCTTCTAACTTTGGACATAGCGTTACAAATGATACAAATTAAAAGTTAACAAAGAAACTACGGAGTCTATCTTTCTAAACGTGGACGTTTCTTTTTTCCGAGACTTGTCTAACGTTTGTGAGACGTTTGTGAAGTAGTCCTTACAATCAACAGTCGTACGGGGGTCGTGTTCCCTCGGAACTACTATAGAATATACGGAAACTGAGGAAAACTAATTATTTACGTTTGTTAAAAAGAGTCATTGGAGACAACGTTAGAGACGTACTGTTAGTCCCTGTTGGAGACCACTTCCCTCCGTGACCTCAGACAAAAGCGAAGAAGCCGACGTCTTATTTATCCACTACAAATTACGGAAAACTGTTAATCTCTTACTTCAGAGACGTCGATACGTTAAAGTCGTTGACAAATAAAAAAGACAAGGGACGTTACTTCCTAGTTACAAATGCTATTAAAATTGAGGTGAGACCCACCTGTTAAACTAATAAAGAAAGGGTCTCAAAGTACAGGAGAAAATAACTTAAGAACCCACGTTTATAGTAACCGAAAAGTGTTTTACCTAAATACTACAAAGGTAGTTTTGTCACATAACTTACCCGTAATATTCCTTCGGTTCACACTGAGAGTACCTTATAAGGTAACAAGGAAGGGTTCCGTTTCTGTCGCCGGCTTTGGACACTCTTTCAGTTCAAGTCAGGACGTGATTCGGGGCATCAGAAGGGAAACCGTTCTAGGTACTGAAACGACAACCATAGTCCCGTCGTCCCGTGAGACCTTAATGTCTCAGATCTGAAGAGACGACGACCCCTCGGAGACGTGTTACACCTCCACCAACTGTTCCCGCCCGTCCCGACACCGTAACGTATCGAGGTCCTCCGTGCAGGGTCCCTTAGTCCTGTCTCGTCACCGGACTCCGACACGTTACGTGAGTCTCGAGACCGTCTAAACACATTTCGAGTTCTCCAGTCCGAACGGTTCGTCCGGTCCCATGTCTCCCTTTTCGGACTTGGACTCTCTAAGACCGTATGTCCCCAGACCTAGGTCCCTACACTGGGATACCGAAGACGGTCAGTAGGTGAATAGAAAGGGAGTGAATCACTAAGTAAGGTCATCGGTACATACCTACACTCTCAACCGGATATTTCTTTCGACTCGTGGTTTCTTCGTGGTTTCTCGAAAACTTGACACCACACCCTCTTCTGAGAACTCTCAGGGAACCTGACGTTCCTCTAGGTTGGTCAGGTAGGATTTCCTTTAGTCAGGACTTATAAGTAACCTTCCTGACTACGACTTCGACTTCGAGGTTATGAAACCGGTGGACTACGCTTCTTGACTGAGTAACCTTTTCTGGGGCTACGACCCTTTCTAACTTCCGTCCTCCTCTTCCCCTTTTGTCTCCTACTCTACCAACCTACCGTAGTGGTTATGCTACCTGTACTCAAACTCACTCGAGACCCTCAACCTCTACCTGTCTCTCCGGACCGTACGACGTCACGTACCCCAGAGTTTCTCAGCCTGTGCCGACTCCCTGACTTGACTTGACTTCACTAAGTAAGTCAATAGGTTATGTATATGTATGTATAGATTATGTATGACCCAGGAGGGTCATACGGTCAGGGGACCCCGTTGACACCTCTCGACCACCGGGTTACCTTTCCTCTTATCACAAATCACAAATCAGTCAAACCCGACGACAACGTTCTTCTACGTCTGACCTAATGACTATGTGTTGTCTTTGAATAAAGAAAGTCAAGAACTCCGACATTATGGAGGAGTCCCACGGCCACATCAGTCCGATCCCATGAGAAGACCCAACGTTTATCGGCAAAAGTGTATAGGAATGCGCCTCCTTCCCCGTTCCCTCGAAAGACTCCAGAGAAAATATTCCTGTGATTAGGGTAAGGATGTCCGTGGTAGGAATACTTGATTAGTGGGGGTTTTCGGAGAGGAATGTACTCTCTGAACATAAAGAAAAAGAAAAAGAAAACCGGTGTGAGACGTTGAGTCCTAGAATCAAGGGGACGTACGTACTTTCGACACAGTCAAGTCACTACAGGTCGAGAAACTCTGGGGTGCCTGACATCAGGCGGTCCGAGGGGACAGGCAAACTAAGAGGTCCGTTCTTATGACCTCGCCCAACAGTCCCGGAAGAGGTCCCCTAGAAGGACTGGGTCCCTAGTTTGGGTTTAGAGAATATAGAGAACGTGACGTCTGTCCAATAAATGGTGGTCGCGGTGTAACTTGAGTACCTGTCATTTTCGTACCTCAGGACTGGTAACCTG
Source organism: Capra ibex (assembly GCA_006410555.1). Taxonomy (NCBI): domain Eukaryota; kingdom Metazoa; phylum Chordata; class Mammalia; order Artiodactyla; family Bovidae; genus Capra; species Capra ibex. The sequence goes on from SJYO01004576.1 coordinate 7,005,448, forward strand.
ACGGGTCCTTCAGGGGATCTCCAAACACAAAGTTGTATACTTAGACCCCACCCCCTGTGGAAGTCAGGGATTGTAGTCCGACACCGACCCTTCACCTGACTCCTGATTTGGCTCCGGGCGAGTCGTGTGATCCTCGAACCAAACTCACGACCCTCCCTTACGACGAGTCTCTACCCCACACCACCCCACCTGACTTGACGGGAGACCGGTTTCCTCCGTTACGGTTGAAGAAACTGGTCTGGTCCGGTCCTTCCGTTAGTCTCGTAAGGATCCCGGACACTTTCAACCTCGTAATCCGTCTAATGACATTGGTGACAGTGAGACAGAACTTTGGTCCCTATTATTAGGGACTGTCCTCTGACCAACCCACCGAGATTACTTTATCACAAATATTTCGTTCATATTTTCTCCGATACGATTGTTTACTGTCTACATTACTGACTATCACAATATTAATTAGAGGTGATCTGTATCGTCAAAGTACTCTGAGAGTGAACCGGTTTATGGTATATAAGGAGAGGTAAAGATGTGATAAATTAAAGAATCTAAACAGAATTACTGGAACCGTAGACATATAAACAATGGTATTCAGTCGAGTTTATTAAAAATCTTTACCTACCCTATGTAACATTTATCTCAATAGACCCTATTATTCATCTAAAGTACAGGATGACTACTTAACTAGGTAGGTAGAATAAAAGTTCCACGAAAGATAAGTCTTTTTCTATTTTACAGACCCTCTTTTTATTCTATCTTCTGTCTTCTTAGAGTTAACATCTAATAATAAAAATCAACCTACTTGACTATCCTTTTTCATACGTCTAAAATACGTGTTACTCTACCTACACGATACTTGACGATAGTAACCTACTTCGGTACAATGTAAGGTCGGTCGTTAGTTACACCGTCCCCAAGCTACACTTCTCACTAACGTCCATTATTTATGAGGTAGGAAGTATGGGTCTCGACTATAAACCCGGACGGTTGCCAACCTAGGTGACCGAGGAAGACTGGGTACTCTAACCCTGAGGTCCACCGACACCCGTTACTCCCCGGTCGGATATACCATGGTCCACCCCGGGTTCTCTACATAAGAGGATCTCCCACCCGAACCCTCCCTCACAGGTTCTCGTCCCTGGTCCGTTCGATTTCGAACACAGGGCAGATGGTGAGTGAAAGGTCCCCGTACTGGAACGACTCTTTCTGACTTCTCCGATTTAGGAGAGAGTCGGAGGTCAAGGGATAGACATTTTACCCACTTTTATTGTGGGTGGAGTTTCCACCTCAATTCTAGGAACGACTCGAGGAGTAGGAATGAGACCATATGTCAATTATACATTATTTTTTGTAAGAAAACTTCTTTCTACCACTATCATTATGAGGACTTAAACGGGACCCACTATCGTCTAAAGATGAGTGTAATCTTCGATACCTCTACAGAAAAAAAAAAATTTCTATAAATAAACGGACAGGACCCAGAATCAACTCCGTGAGCCCTGGAACCTAGAAACAACGTCGTGTACCGTAGAAATCAACTCCGTACGTTTGAGAATCGACGTCGAACACCCTAGATCAAGAGATTGGTCCCTGACTTGGGTCCTGGGAGCGTAACCCTCGTGTCTCAGAATCGGTGACCTGGTGGTCCCTTCAAGGACTTCTACAGAAATCTTTTATGTGAAATTTCGTTTAAACTTAATTCCTTTACTCTACCACCTTCGGGATCAGTAGAACCTAGACTTCATCACTCACTTGTGGGGTGCAGGAACACGTCCCTCATTAGTGAGTCCTGGTCTACGTAAACCGACTACGTCCAAACTGGAACTGGGCCCGTCGTCCCTACCATCCAAAACTTAAAACCGACCCGGTAAGAACCCACTCTGACTCCGTTCTTCCCTTAGTGGCTCCTGACAGAAGAAGATGCTCCACACGGGGGTCTCATCTCTTTTTGAGGTACATTGGGGACCATCCGAAGGGACCACCGCGTCTCCAATTTCGCAGACGGACGGACCCAAGCTAGGGACCCAACCCTTCTAGGGGACCTCTTCCTTTACCGTTGGGTGAGGTCATAAGAACGGACCTCTTAGGGAACCTACCTCCTCGAACCACCCGATGTCAGGTACCCAGTGTTTCTCAACCTGTGCTGACTCACTGAAGTGAAAGTGAAAGTGTGGTCCACAAATGGAGGACTTCCTGTCGCCCTGTGGAGGAGGACAGGAGTCCTGTTCGGGATTCCTTGATAAGGATAAAGGCAGAGTGTCTATTCCGAGTCTCTCCGAGTTCCTGTGTCTTGCTCGTCTCCCTCCAAACCGGGGACGCCCCATCCCGACACAAGACAATCGGAACAGGGAGGGGTTCACCCGTGACTTGGGCGTTTCCACATAGGACTACCATGTCCGTCCCGATCGTACGGTTACTTCTGTAAGGTGTCTCTACTCGATGTAGTAGCTAAAATAAAGTATCAATAGTTGCGGTCACATCATTCTTTATTATAATTTACAGATCGTTATCTATTTTTTCTGGAAATCTCCTCTCTCGATTAATTCCTCATTCCGACCTAATAAATTTTCTTTTTAACAAGTATCCTTTCCTCTATGGGAGTCTCGTCGACTGTCTTCTCACTCCTTCAGTCGAGAGGTCCATCCTGCTCTTACACGTCGGAAGCGTTTCACAACTAGACCCTGTGCGTTTATTATCTTCTCAGACGCCAGTAATACCTAACTCGGGCGGTACCCGAGGACCACACTTGAACAATAGCCTCATAAAATATCAGGTGGACTGGCTTTTCTCGTTGACCTGACACTTTACTATCTCGTTTATTTTTTTCGGCATTTTCTCGGCCTCACTATCATTACCCTCTAAAATTCATGGACTCGTGTCTCGTCTCACGTAATTCACCTACTTTATTTCGGACTTCGTACACACCTTCTCCGAAACCCCTACCCTCTCACCCTCCGCCCCTCCTCCGACCGCTCTTCCCTCCCCTCAAAGAGGTCTCCCCTGACAAATCGAGTCCTAGATTGCATAATCATGGATTGTGTCTTCCATATTAATTTTAGTCGTAGACGTAATCGCACGTACAAGGGCGACGTCCAGTCGGGTCAGGAAAAGAGAGCCGGAGACGAACGTTCTCGCAGAAGATCTGGGTCGAAAGACGTAGGTATCCTCCAAGGTCGTGTTGGAGGTCAAGCAGGTCGGGTGTTGAGTCCGTAAAACCCCCACTGACACAATCAGAGAGACAGTACAGGTTGAGAAAAGTTGGGACACCTGACATCGGGTGGTCCGAGGAGACAGGTACCCTAAGAGATCCGTTCTTATGGCCTCACCCATCGGTAAGGGAAGAGGTCCCCTAGAAAGGTTGGGTACCTAGTTTGGGTCCAGAGAACGTGACGTCCGTCTAAGAAATAGTAGACTCGGCGCCCCCTCCCACCCCCCCCGACCTTAAGATTCTAGTTACAGTCGTAAGTTGTGTAACGTCGGAACAAGTTTAACGTGACAAATCACATATAAAGTCCTCTTCCGTTACCGTGGGGTGAGGTCATCAGAACGGACCTTTTAGGATACCTGTCTCCTCGGACCACCCGACGTCAGGTACCCCAACGATTCTCAGCCTGTGCTGACTCGCTGAAGTGAAAGTGAAAAGTGAAAGTACGTGACCTCTTCCTTTACCGTTGGGTGAGGTCACAAGAACGGACCTCTTAGGGTCCCTACCCCCTCGGACCACCCGACACCAGATACCCCAGCGTATCTCAGCCTGTGCTGACTTCGCTGAATCGTCGTCGTCGTCGTCACATATAAAGTTCAAATGTAATGTAAAGACCTAATATCGGAATTTTGTACAAAGACTTATTCAGAGTCTCACTCACGAAGGATATGGTCATTTAATAATTTACGGAAAGGAGTTCTACTACGGTCCAGTCAGTTCACACGACGGGACCCCCCGAGTCCGACATCCTGGTCTGTGGGCCGTGAGTGTCCACGACCCCGTTTCCATCCGGGGCCTTCGGGGTACTGTTTAGGAACCACTAACCACTGTCCATTACTCGCTTCGGTACTCACGTGTCTTCATTCCCTTGATCCCGTCCTTCTTTCGGTGACAGTGACGGAGACAAAAGTCCTACCAAACACTTGGCTCAACAGCGGCCGAGACCCCATTCGGACTAGGTTTGAGAGTCAGACCCATAACTCCTTTCTTAGGATTTGGTTATCGGTCGACCACCCGGGTCACACTCATCTACGAGTCGGGTCGACATTGACTCTCACGGTACGTAGTGTCGTCGTCAGAGGTTGGAAAAACCGTGGTCCCTGGGCAAAACACCTTCTGACCCCACCCTCCCCACCAAGGCCCCACAAAGTTCACGTGACGCAAATAACACGTGAAATAAAGATAACACAGTGAAGGGACCACCGAGTCTACCATTTAGAAGACGAATGTTAAACCCTCTGGGTCCAAGTTAGGGACCCTGTCCTTCTAGGGGACCTCTTCCTTTACCGTTGGGTGAGATCATGAGAACGGACCTTTTAGGGTACCTGCCCCCTCGGACCATCCGTTGTCAGGAATGACTCACTGAAAGAAAGAATAAAGATAATAATAATGTCACAGTATATATTACCTCTTCCGTGACCGTGGGGTGAGGTTATGAGAACGGACCTTTTAGGGTACCTGCCTCCTCGGACCATCCGACGTCAGGTACCCCAGCGGTTCTCAGTCTGTACTGACTCACTAAAGTGAAAGTGAAAAGTGAAAGTATGTAACCTCTTCCTTTACCGTCGGGTGAGGTCACAAGAACGAACCTCTTAGGGTCCCTACCCCCTCGCACCACCCGACGCCAGATACCCCAGCGTCTCTCAGCCTGTGCTGACTTCACTGAATCGTCGTCGTCGTCGTCATCAGTATATATTACTTTATTAATATGTTAACAGTGAACGGTAAGTGACTAGCCTAAAACTACACTCAGACGTTCGTCAACGACATAATGGCAGAGACACGTCGGTTTGAGAAACGATTTCTATTAAACGTAAACGTCGGTGAGTGGTCGTAGTGACGTAGTGGAGGCGGACTCTAGTAGTCCGTGACCTAAGAGTATTCCTCGTGCTAGGGACCTAGGGAGTGTATGTCAAGAGTCACCCCAGGCTCGAGGATACTCTTGGACTACGGTGGTGACTAGAGTGTTCTCCTCCACGAATCCGTCATTGCGTTCACTCCCCCACACGAATCAGCAAGTCAGTACAGACTGAGAAACACTGGGGTACCTGACATCGGATGGTCCGAGGAGGAGACAGGTACCTTGAAAGGTCCCTTCTTATGACGTCACCCAACACTAAAGGAAGAGGTCCCCTAGAAGGGTTGGGTTCCTCGTCCTTTGGGTCCCCGAAGGGTCCACCACGATCACCATTTCTTAGTCGGACAGTTATTTCTTCTGTGTTAGCTACCCCGCGTCGACATTTGTGTCTACTGCGAAGGTAGACATCGGGTGGACTGTGGAGACAGGCACCCTAAAGGGTCCGCTCTCATGACCTCGTTTGACAGTAAGGGAGGAGGCCCCTTAGAAGATCTGGGTCCCTTACTTGGGTGTAGAGGACGCAGATACTGTCTCTACGGTTTAAGACTCGAACGTCTACGTTCTCCGTCTTACTCACCCCTTGTCGGGTCCCAGGTTTGGTAGTGTGTCCTCGGGGTCCGTGGCACGCCCTCCGGCCCTGGAGGAGTCCCCCCGTCCAGAGTGGAACCGGGGTCAGGCGAGACGGGGAAAGAGACGTCCCCACACTACTGACAAGAGGTTCCAACACCTTCCTTACTTCAGGGGGGCGTAGAGGGTAGGGTAAGACAAGTCAAAGGAAACAAAGATTTCGTGAACCAAGATTGTGTGACTTGAGGTTTTCCGTCGAGTCGTACGGGGGAAGTGTTGTGTTTTTATTTTGGGGCCGTTTTATAATAAAATCGATAAACAAGACTCTACTGCGAACGGTAAAAGTCCTACAATTATTACCCGAGACTCCCCTAAAAAAAGGGACCCAGGTTATTGTTACAATATTTTAATTTGTAGGTACACTCACTTCCTTTAACTTCATTAATAGGACGTCTCACCTCCTCTCGGAGAAGCGCGACGTCTCGTGGGAGTCGGGGCCCGTGTCGTTTCATTGGGCACTGTCGGCGAGAGGGTGTCGTCTCCAGGAGAAGTCACGGCCCTTGGCGGTCGTAGACCTTCGGAGTAGGGAGGAGTGGTACAGGGGTCAATCGTGGGACGGGAAGGACCACCGGGAGGTCCCGGAACACTCCGTCTTCGTTCTCGTCGCGTTTCTTCAATACACTACCAGTGGTGTAGGGACGTCCCGGGTGGGTTCCAGTAGGGATCGGCACAGGGTACGACTCACGAGAGGCGAAGGGACTGGAGTTGCCGACTCATCTGTGATTGGTTGCAAGGTCCCTTCCGAAGAGTCCACCGCGATCACCATTCCTTGAGCGGACGGTTTCGTCCTCTACGTCCAAACTCGGGACCCAGCCCCTCGAGGGGACCTCATCCTTTACCGTTGAGTGAGGTCTGAAGAACGAACCCTTTAGGGCACCTGTCTCCTTGGACCACCCGATGTCAGGTTGCCCCAGAGTTTACCAGTCTGTGCTGACTCGCGCGTACGCACTCCAAGATCCCTTCCCTCGAAAACCAGGAATAAATCGGAACTAGTCTTCACAATGCCGGAACCACATACTATCCATGAAGGATAGACGTTCCGATTGAAATAACATTACTTTCGTATTACTCGTTGTCCGACGAAAGTCTGCGACCCCTATTTACGGAAAAGGATGGAAAGAAACAGGCGGAGGTCCTGTGAGTAGGGGGGTTTTATATACCAAAGGACAGTCAGACCTCCAGGGGCGAAAGGAGACAGACGGGTACCTGTGAACGACAAATATTCTACGTACGAAAGGACGGTAAACCGGGTACGAGAGGAAAGAGATAAGTATAGATCGATGGGGGTACGACATTGAGTCAGACTTGACTCTTCTCCCCACCCCACCCCAACCACCCCGAAGACAGACCGAGTGACAACTGGGGACCCGGTGACTCCCGTTCTCCTCGAAGGGTCTCACAGCCAAAAGGTAGAAATGTCTCTTCTTATAGGCGGAGCGAGACGAGGTCTCTATGACACACACGTGCACTTTATTACCTATCTTCATGAAAAAGTTTCGTGGTACGTTTACGGCCTATCACTACGGTAACAGACTCCAAGTCCGGTTAGACTGCATAATAGTACCATCGTCCCCAGTGTGACCTTTTAGGTAATCACCTCAGAAGACCCGATCTTCTAAGGTCAAACCTAAGATCGCGTTGGCACTGTTACCATTCGACGAGGCGATCACGTCTCACTTACCGAGACAACCGACTTATTTCCAACAAACGAAACTACCGAGAAGTGAAGGTGTCAACGAGTAGAAAAACGTATTTTTATGGACGTGTCGCGGGTCTCGGAATATACGTAAACGAAACACACCTAACCAATAGTACAAAGACGATTCTTCCTGTCAGACTCCTTATTCGTCCTTACGAAATGGAATGAGGCACCATTGTGCAGACAGGAACCTTACTCCTAAGTGAGAAAGTAAGTAGGCAAACACGGTATTTACGGACACATAGTCGTGTCTAAGACTTGATACTAAGAAAGAAGTATGTAGAACGTCACAAAGATAAAGTTTTATAAAAGAATCTAGGTGAACGGATGTTCAGGTGTTTGGGTAAATAGTTCCTTTTAAACCCCTGGTGGACAACCAAAAGTCAGAGTCGTGACAACTACCTAGAAGCCTCTTAAAGGTCGTTTAGCGCTCCGCGTAGAGGACACACCCCACGTGACGAGTGGCAAGTCGGCGTAGACAGGGGTGTGGTCCGTCCAAACCGAACCTCGTAGAACACTCCCGAAGAGAGGGACCCCTCTTACAGGTGACCGGTAATCCACCCACCGGGGATACTCGGATCCACCGGTTACTCAAAACTCAGTTTTTCCTGTCGACCCTCACCTCCCGTTCACTTCGATCCTTTTCAGTAATCGATCTAAGGCGGTCCTTCTTGACTTTGGTCTCCTGTGACAGTTCACCGGTGTAGGGGTCCTCTTTCGGTCCCGTCTCCCATCCCTCCCCAGGGTCGATTCGGAAATCGTGACCGCCGACTTCGTCGGTACACACGCACGAGTCAACGAGTCAGTACAGGCTGAGACACACTGTGATCCCTGAGATCGGGCGGCCCGAGGAGATAGGTACCCGAAGAGGTTCCGTTCTTAGGACCTCACCCGACGGTACGGGAGGAGGTTCCCTAGAAGGGTCCCTAGTTTGGGTACGACAGAGGACGGAGAAGACGTAACGTCCACCTAAGAAATGACGACTTGGTGGGTCCTTCGGGAGTCGTCGGTACAAACCTCGGTTTATGTACCTCGGGTGGGAGGTAGGAACGTTGTATTCAATTGTTCCCCACAAATAAAATAAATGGTGATACAGGGTTCGGAAAATACCGGTGGGGTACGTATAGAATTACACGGTCGTCAACGACGGACCCATGGCAGACTGTAAATTACGTAGGACCACTGTAAAAAGGGTCGTCGGTGTTCTAGGACTTAACAAAGTTACTTGACAAGACAAAACGGGTGGGCCGACGGCGGAATGGACTCGACACTGGGTCTTCGTCGGGAGTGAGTAGGAAAGCCGAGCCACCCCTAGTCAGTCGTGACGGTCCGAGAAACAAAAGGGCTTAGGCACCGACCCTGTAGACGTCTAATCGATTACCTCCCACGAGGCAGAACGGTTTACAATTACCACATTTTACACTAGTAAAACGACTGTTTACATTTGTCCAAAGTAAGACTGAACGCCATCTTTATTAGGGAGTCAAAACGTTGGACCCTTGTTATCTAAAACAACTACAACTAATGAGGTAAAGATCGAGGAAGGTCACTATGTCGCTAAGAAAGGTAACGTCGAAAGTCTACTATGCACATACTACAAAAGAGTAATCGAGGGATTACTAGCTATGCCACTTAAGGTACAGACGCAGCGTGGTGGAATATTAGCGTTTACTTAGGCAATCTCGTCAGTCACGTCTGTGTAGAGGACAGAGTGAGGACGGACGAGACTCTTCAAAGAAAAGGAAGGAGGTTTCAGTAGTTCTCGAGTCTCCAGACACTCTACTATGAGAGGGGAGTGCACAAAGAGAGGACGAGTCACGTTGGGTGGTCCCTTTATTGAAAAGTAAAATTGGAACCCAATTATAATTGTCAGACTCTAAAAAAAAGGACTCTTTCAGTAAAATGTGTGTAGAGGTGAAGACGTTTATATACGTTCTCCATGGGAGGGGTACACCGAGAGTAATACTGTAAAGAGGGGTTTAAAATCCCTTTCTTTACAAATTTTAATGTACCCCTAAACCGTAATTTAAGGTGTGAATTCCTCGGGTGACCATCCTGAGACGAACTACCGGAGATTTAATCATTACTCCTTAAGTAATTAAATATAACGTAAAGATGAGGACAGGATCCGGGACCCCTCTGACTCCCCTTGTTTTTGGGAGAAACCTCTCCGACGTTCGACCACCCTCTCTGTCTTTGTCACTGCGACGACTAACATCTCTACTTTGGGACCACTCCCGACCTGTCCTGGCCCCGAGGGTCCTGTCCGCTGGTCCGTGGGCTCCAGTGACCACCACAGGGCCTCCCTTGAGGAGTACCTGACTTACACGTTCCCACGTACCCTCACCTTCACTCGCACTCCTTCGAGGGTCCAGTTTCCACTCGTCGTAGGACCCTCTACCCCCTCCTCTCCTCTCTCCCCTTCGGACATACCTTTGTTCACCTTCTTCCTTCGATCCTAGAGGTAGGACCCTCGTCTTCCTCCGTCTCTTCCCTCACCTACCACTTCTGTACTGGTCTAAAGATCGAACTTTCGTCAGTGGGACCTAAACCGACCTCCTATCCAACCCCTACAAGGTCTACCGCACTCCCACCGGGTCAGTCTTCCGAAAAATCTTCAGGTCCTTCCATCACCACCATGGAGTCTGACTCCCAAACCTCCCTCTCTGTCTGTCTCTACGCGGACCTAACTCGCCTGTGGACCCTCCATCCCACCCGTCCTGAACCATCACCTGTCCTCTCCGGCACCCTTCCTGCCAAGACCGCCCGAACCGACGACGTTGTCAAGTACCTTTGTCCGCCGGGACTTTCTCCTGGACAAATGTCTCTTCCTGACACTGAAGCTCCACGGATGTACTATAAAGTTGAGTAGGAAACCAAAAGAAATATATTTCAAGACTACTTTAATCACGTTCATCGCAATGTGTGTGTGGGTGTGTCTGTAAGTACAGACGAGGACTATATGTCGTCACCCGGGACGTCAGTCCTAAGACCACGGGTCCCAACCGTCCTGTCCGTCCTTAAGGCTCACATCTGTCTCGAAGGCGTCTCCCTCGTGGGACCCGGGGCGTCCGTCATTCCCTCCCGTCGCACCTCATTTCGCCCGTTACCACCCAGTGCAACCACGGGTGTCCTACCGTCCCTCCCCTCTGGGAGTGTCCCTTTCCGGGGAGACCTAGACAGAGTAGGGTACACCACACTGTGACCCGTCCAAGATGGTACCCGTCCTTCGGTCGTTAAACCCCTCCATTCAAATAACCCCCCTAGAAGGAATAACCCCTCGGACGGACCCGGGTTCCTAGTTCGACACAAGAGGTCCTCCGAAAAGAGTCGGTAATTCGACCCTAAAACGCAAGATAGGAAGTGTGGGGTCGTTGTGAGTCACCATGGAGCCAGACCCGTAGGGAGCCTAGGAAGGGGGAAGGACCTTACGGGTAGGCCGGGGGTCGGGTGGGAGGAGTCGAAGTTCCGCGGGGGGGGAGCCGTAGTGAGAGAGGACCCCCCGGGAGACACCGAGGTGAGTGCGACGGAGGATGGGGTCCGCCCAGCGCTGGAGGGGGTCCCGGGTGCGGAGGGAGAGCGACTCAAATACACAGCTAAAGTCTCCAAAGTACATACATAGACAGTAGTGGTGTACAATGGCCAAGTCTCTGGGAGGTACGGCGACCGGGACCCGACCGAGTCTCACTGGCAGTTCCTTGGTTCTCACCGGCAACGACCTCTGTGACTCTATCCTCCTGTCTAAAGTCGGCTCGACGAGTGGACGGGACCTACGGTCCTCCTTCGTAGAGACTGAGGACTGTTTCACGACGGGTGAGGCACCCTTGCGAGGCCGTCCGTGCCGTCCTGCCTTCCTCCCCACACTCACTTCTGGTCCCATCCTTGACCTGCCCTCGCAGAGGAATGTTAAGGTCCAGCGAGTTGACCCGTTTTTGGTCTTTAATCTTTCGTATCCTCCTGAACGAGGACCACCATCCGTAGAGTATCTTTATCAGTAACCCTTGGAATGATGGAAGATTTGTGATTCGGAGTATAGCCACAATAGAGTAAATTAGGGATACTGTTGGGACACTCTATATTTTCGACAATAGGAGTAACATGTCTACTGTATGTCTCTCCGAGTCAGTGAACGTGTCCCAATGTCTCGATTTCTCGACCTAAGTTTGAGTCCGAAGGTCGCGGTCTCGGACGTGAGACCACACTGGAATTGCCCTTCCCGTCACAGACTCCGTGCAAAATTTTGACCTTTTCGGAAGGGAGGTTCTGACCTTTGGGAGCACAAGAATTTTTAGTCTAAGATCGTCACGTATCCGTAAAGTAATATTTCCGACTGTACCAGACGTTTGTTAAACTCGGTTCGACTCGTGTCTAGAGGAAGGCCCTCTCTCTGGTCCCAATACTTTCTCCACTCTCTTCTCCACCAGCACACACCTACACTCTCGACCTGGTACTTCTTCCGACTCGTGGCTTCTGGACTGCGAAAACTTGACACCACGACCTCTTCTGAGAACTCTCAGGGAACCTGTCGTTCCTCTAGGTTGGTCAGGTAGGATCTCCTTTAGTCAGGACTTATAAGTAACCTTCCCGACTACGACTTCGACTTTGAGGTTATGAGACCGGTGGACTACGCTTCTCGACTGAGTAAACTTTTCTGGGACTACGACCTTCTCTACCTCCCACCCTCCTCTTCCCCCACTGTCTCCTACTCTACCAACCTAAAGTAGTGGCTGAGTTACCTGTACTCAAACCCATCCGAGACTCTCAACCACTACCTGTCCCTCCGGACCGCACGATGTCAGGTACCCCAGCGTTTCTCAGACTCTGTTGACCCGCTGACTTGACTTGACTCTCCTCCATGTGTGAAGAAGAATCCCCTGACCCACTCGGTCTTAACCCCGGACCCGACCCTTAGTCCGTCCTACCCCGTTCGAAGCAGCCCTACTCTGTTATCTTTTCGTACTCCGAGAGGTTTGACTCTTCTTTGCACTTCGGACAATACTTCTCGTACGGTCTTGGCTTCCCTTCTCCGACGTCCTATTCCCACACACACAGAGATCACACCCGAGCACGTGCTCCGCGGGCGGTCACTCCCGGACCTTCAGCCCGTCCGTACCGTGGTACTCTCGTAACGGACAGAGCCAGGAGGTGGGCGAGGGTGAGTGTACTCTGAGACATGATCGGTTCGACCCACGTCCCGGGTCCCTGTTCTACCCCTTTCACTCCAGGACGGGGCCCTTGTTCGTTAGATCTACGACCCACTAATCGTGATGCACCGGGTCTGAAACACACATAGTCGAGTAGGTAAGGGTGTCGCTCCTTCTACGATACTGTGGGGAGGCACAATGTCTACTCCTTCGTCTCCGAATACCTCCACCTCAATGGGTGGTTCAAGTGTTTCGACTGGTTCCACGTCGTTACCGCCTGTCTCCCAGGTCTGGACGTACAGACCGAGTCTCGGTGCAAAACTTGACGGTAGGACTCGACGGAGGAACGGACCCCGTGTCCTCTGGTGGTGCAAGTTCAGATGGCAGGGTACCTCCGACGACCTCTGGTCTCGGTTAATTTTCCGTCCCGTCTCTAACTTTAATAGAGTACCTTGTTATTCCGACTGCACTGATTTACGGTTCCACTACTTTTCTGTGTCTTTAATCTGGTTGTCACCTCTTCTCGGCAGTACTTTGAGCCTACAAAAGAACCCTTAGTCTACAAAGAGTACGATGCTATAGTAAACTCCCTCTTTTTTCTTGTATCCTTTGTAAGAATTTAAAGGTTAAGGATAAATCTTTGTAATACATTTCTCAATCGTAGTCGTTTCCCTTTTCTTTTACTTGAGCTCTTCTCCGGTCTACGTTCTTGAAGAACCGTCCTCCTCTCTTTTCCGCGGACTATGTGTGTGTCCAACACTACGTAAACTGGACTCACTTGTCGCAACCCTTTCGTGAGAAGGTCCCGTCTCCGCCTTTACCTTCTTTTCCATGGCTCCTTACTCATTCACGAAGTAAGGACCTCCACTTACCCCTGGATAGCACCTTGTACAGACCCAGCCTCCCTCTGTCTCGGAAGGTCATCCTCCTCTCGATTGTGTCGCGTCCACCCCCCACCGACCACTCAATGTCCAAGGAACCTTCTTTTGGCCCGTCTACACCCTAACAGACTTTCATACTACGTCCTCCTCCCAATACAAATTCATCACGTACTATTTAATCGGGTTGACTCCCACTCTTCCCGAAGGGACCACCGAGTCTGCCATTTCTTAGACGGACGTTGCACCCTCTGGGCCCAAGCTAGGGACCCAGCCCTTCTAGGGGACCTCTTCCCTTACTGTTGAGTGTGACCAGAAGAACGGACCTCTTCGGATACCTGTCTCCTCGGACTGATGTCAGGTACCCCAGCGTTTCTCAGCCTGTGCGGATTCCCACTCTTTCCTGTCACTACCTTTACTTCACTGGTATATCACGTTTCACGAAACGACACTTTCTTTCGTTTTACTCCTTCTTTTGTGTTTTCCTTTCGACGGCGGTGGGTTGTTATGGTTTAGGTTGTCGTTTTATTTTACTCCTGAAGGGACCACCGACTTTGTGGTTATGAAACCGGTGGACTACGTCTCTCGACTGAGTAAACTTTTCTGGGACTACGACCCTTTCTAACTCCCGTCTTCCTCTTCCCCTGCTGTCTCCTACTCTACGAACCTACCGTAGTGGCTGAGTTACTTGTACCCAAACCCACCTGAGGTCCTCAACCACTACCTATCCCTTGGGACCGCACGACGTCAAGTACCCCAGCGTTTCTCAACCTGTGTTGACTCACTGACTTGACTCGACTCATGATACCTTTTGAACTGGGGTTCTGATATGAAATTCTCGATGGTGTCGACTCTCTTTCGCAAAGTGCTGAACTCCCACCCCTAGTCCGATATGTTGGTTCCAGTGTCGGATCATTAAGGACTACAATTGGCCAACGATGACCCGGAAGGTTCGACCCATTGAAACTTTAAATCACAAATTTCCTGACTACCAATTTAGTCTCATCGACCTAACCCCCACCCCCTTCGTACCCTTTAAAAAAATAACACGATTTCATATGTATTGTGTTTTACATACGAAACTCGTCAATTTTTACAATTCTTAATTTAGACGTGCGACAACACGTTCGTAGTGGTAATAGGTAGAGGTCTTGAAAAGTAAGAGGGTTTGATTCAGAGACATGGGTAGTGTCTTCAGAGGAGAAGGGGACGAGGGACCATCGGAGACAAAATGAAAGACAGAGAACCTTAAAATGACAAGGTCCATCGAGGTTTTCACCTTAGTCTTATAAACAGGAAAATGTAGACGGATAAAGGTAAAACTTATTACAGGGGGTCAGAGTAGGTACAACATCGACCACAGTCTTGAAGTCCGACTTAATGTAAAGTAGTATACCTCTCTTGTGTAAAACACATAAGCAAAGGTAGAAAACCGATCACACTTGTTACGAGAATACTAGCAACCAAATGTTCTTAGACAAGTTCAGGAATGAAAGCCAAGAAAGCCTATATATACGTCTTAACCTTAACGACCTAGTTTACCATTAAAATTTAATTTAAAATGTAAATTTTTTATGAGAAATTATGACAAAAGGTATGAGAAAAAGTGTCGTCGACGTAGTAAAATATAAGGGTGGTCGTTACGTGTTCTCAAGGTTAAAGAGTTTAAAGAACGGTTTTAAACAACAAAAGACCCGAATTTGTAAAAACAATATTATCAGTGAGATTATCTACACTCCCGAAGGGACCACCGAGCCGTCATTTCTTAGGCGGACATTATGACCTCTCCGTCCAAGTTAGGGACTCAGTCCTTCTAGGGGACCTCTTCCTTTACCGTCGGGTGAGGTGATAAGAACGGACCTCTTCGAGTACCGGTCTCCTCGGACCGCCCGATGTCAAGGCTCAGCGTCTCAGTCTGTCCTAAATCGTTGATTCTCGTCATCTACACTTTATCTTTGAATAGAATCTTTTCGTACCTTAAATACAGAAAATTTTAGTAATCTCTTTAAAACAAAACAAGTCCAGTTTACTTTAAGAGAAGATCAGACTCTCAGACCTATAGGTATTTTATCTAAAAGTATTTTAGACCTTCGTTATTGATCCGAACCCGTCTTAAAACGTCGACAGTTTGTGTACCCACAACACGGACCTTTTATGTTATTCCATAGTCCGGTCTCCCTACCCACCCGAATAACGACAACACAACAACGCCAGGAGTAAAATTTCCTCTCCTATGATCTGTCGTCCTCTTGCGTCACTGAAAGGTTGCGGCGTGACAATCACTCACAATCTCCGTCCTATCGGGAGTCCCGACGAGACGATCCACGGTGTAAGGAAGGGCCTATAGTGTGACGTCCATTTATTCGGAGTCGTAGATTTGTTTACGAGTTTTATACCAAACATGTATGCCACGAAACATTTATAAATATTTACTTGATGGATACATATATTCATATGTACGTGTGTGGACAGATAAGACCCACATCCCACCCCAAAACAAATCAATTAATTAAATAAATAAATGAAACCGCCGGGATCCAGAAGTAAACACGTGCGGTCGAAAGAGATCAACGACGCTCGTCCCCGATGAGAGGTCAATACCGTCCGTCCGAGGAGCAACGCCACCTCTTACCCGAGTCGTCAACGTCGTGTGTCTGAATCAACGGGACCGCGTACACCTTAGAAAAGTCTGGTCCCTAGCTTGGGTACAGGAGACGTAATCGTCCGTCTAAGAAATGGTGATCTGGTGGTTCCTTCCGGTCCCATCCGAAAATCTATGTTCCATTAGTTGGGGAGACAGGAGTTTAACCAGTGATAAGGTAATTTATAAATTTACATTTGGTTAAGACTTTATTTGTACTCATTGTTTAAACACTACTATTCCTACTCTTTCCGATTAAACATTTCGTACGGATCGAAATAATTTCCGTAGATAGTCAAGTCAAGTCAGTGAGTCAGCACAGGATGAGACGTTGGGGTACCTGACGTCGTGCGGTCCGGACGGACAGGTAGTGGTTGAGGACCTCGAACGAGTTTGAGTACAGGTAGCTCAACCACTACGGTAGGTTGGTAGAGTACGAGACAGCAGGGGAAGAGCAGGACGGAAGTTAGAAAGGTCGTAGTCCCAGAAGATTCCTCAGGCAAAAAGTATAGTCCACCGGTTTTTAATTTCGTAGTCGAAGTCGTAGTCAGAAAGGTTACTTATAAGTCCTGACTAGAGGAAATCCTACCTGACCAACCTAGAGGAACGTCAGGTTCCCTGAGAGTTCTCAGAAGAGGTTGTGGTGTCAAGTTTTCGTAGTTAAGCAGCCGCGAGTCGAGAGAAATACCAGGTCGAGAGTGTAGGTATGTACTGGTGACCTCTTTGGTTTCCGTAGTTATTCTGGTACATTTCATTTCGTGTGCGTCTGTGGTTCATACTGATGACTGACTCAGTGGTTCAGTGTTTGTGGTGGTCCGGTGCATCGGCCTTCACGCCTGTTCATTTACCCTGTGACTACGTCGCGTCTTAGGACCAGACTGACCGTTCAGTTATCGATGAAATCAAGTCACGAAAGTGTCGAAAATAAGGGAGGGATGAGGACGGTGGGGAGGAAGGGGAAGGGGACTTTCTTATTCATATGGGATTACCTTTCTGTAGTTTGACCCTTCAACCTCTGTTCTGATTTTCTTTTCATCCTCTATTTTCCCCCTTTTCCTGACAATAATAGTAAAACGTCCGTAATAGAGTTCGGGGCATGAAAGTTTACCCGATGTCCAGGAGTTGCTGAAAAATCAAGAAAATGAACCAAGAATCGAGTGTGATCCAGAGTATGTACCCTCAGGGACGACCAAAGTCGTCACGACCGACTTTTAACTCACAATTAAATCGACGTTTAGTTGTCGTAGGTACCTGGACGTTTAAGTCCCTCTTTAAATAAATCAAGTGACATGGACTAAATATTTCCGAGATGAAACGAAGGTCCTCATATTATTTATAATTAATTGAACGTCATTAGAATGAATTGTAAAAATATCATCGAAGTATTTCGTATTAATTCTATTGTCTGGTTTCTGATATAGTTATGATCCATAATAATAGAACGAAGTAATTAAAAGTTTTTATATCACAGATTCGTTATAGAATTAGTGGCTCTATTCACCTCAAGTCAGTATCATGAACGGTTCCCTGTGAAAGGTTCCATACTCCCCTCGACCGTCCAAAGACCTAACCCCTTGTTCTCACCCCCTCCTTTAAATCACTTGTAGACGAGTAGTCGTCGTGGGAAGTATTTATAATACTACGAGTTATTAGTTTACTTCTCTGACTCGAAGTCTCTCCGATGGACGGGGCTCCTACATGTCACTTATTCATAGTCTTGGGTAAGGGGATGAAGGACCTTGTGTTCTAGGACTTGAGGACCCTTTGTTACTGAAAAGGGTGTCACGTGAGAGTTAGTCTCCGGGTCCCACGGAAAGAGACCCCTCTTTATTACCCCTTTATACTTTTCTCGTTTGTGCTTCTCGAGCCACACGTTCCCACCACACCCTCACCTACTAGTGTGGAGCTCGTGCACGTGCCATTAAATGTCTTCTACCAGTATTCGAAACGCAGTAGCTAAAAGTCCCTTCTTTTCCTTCCCTTACTCTCTGCTACCCCCGTAATTCCCACACCTCATCTCTTCCTCCTTAGCCGTCACTTCGGCCCGTGGTCCCTTCAAGTTTGGGGGTAACCATTTAACACTTTTATTTTATCAGAGTAACCCAACCAGGACGAACCTTCACACGATCTGTTCCCCCCTTTCTAACGTCCACATGTTGAGTGATACTCAGCCCCAGAGACTCTAAACCTCGATCACCTCCTCTTTCCCTTTTCTGTCGGTGTGAATGGCGTGCCCTCATAGGTGCCGTTTTCGGGAGACTATTGGGGGCATTACTATTCTAAGTATTTGCGACGGACCGCAAAAAACTAGAATTCGTCCATAGTCGAATGACGAAGGAAGTCCTATCTGATACATGCATGTTCCCTCTTCTGGTACACTAAAAAAAAAACGTTTAAAGGACAATTTCAGGTATACACAGGTCTTTAATAAGAACGAAAAAACGCCCCTGTGTAAACCCCTCGTATTAAATGTATGTCACTGTAAGTGGGTACAATGTATGTGTCGTCCTACTCAAACCCGTTTACATGTGACAGTGCATTGGAGGTGGTGTTAGTGCTGTACCTTACCAAAGTAGTGAGGTCTCAAGAGACGATGTCAGTTAGGGAAGGGGGTTGGGACTGTTGAATAAACCACAATGATATCAAAGTAGAAAAGATCTTAAAATATATTTAACTTAACAGTCGGGTATCAGAAGAACAAACCGAAGAAAGTAAAGTGTACTATAAAAACTCTGTTTAGACATAACATAGTCATTGAACAAGGAAAAGTGACGACTCATTATAAAGTAACTGCCTATTTGTTGTTATACGAATAGGTAATTGGTAAACTTCTGTAGACCCAACAAAGATCAAACCCCGAGAGTACTTGTTACGACGATATTTGTAAGTACATGATCAGAAACACATCTGTGTAAGGTAAAACATATCTGTAGTTATTCATCATAACTACCTCAGTAAACTGTTCGTACACATTGAAACTATTTTGACAGTTCAACGAAACGTCTCGCCGACGTGACAAAAAAATAACAGCAGTCGTCCTATCATTTCAAACAAGGACACTCGCGGAAAAGTAAACGGACAACCGGTAAACATCTAGAGGAGAATACTTTAAAGACAATTTTAGAAAACGAGAAAAAAAAAATTACCCGATAAGTAGAAAAAATTTCATAATTAACTCAACATTCTCATGAGAGATATAAGAATTGTGGTCGGGAAACGGTATAAACAAAATGTTTGTGCAAGACGACTCGACACCGAATTGGATAAGAAAGAATTGAAACTACTTCTCGTTTTCCAAAAAAACAAACAACCAAACACTAAAACAAAAACGAAAAATTCTTTAGAAAATTTGGTTACCAGTGTTTCCAAAAAGGACTATAACTGAATGTCGCTGAAGTATCAAAATTTCAGGACGTCAATACAGATACTAGATAAAATGTAATTAAAAAATTATACCACTCTCTATTCCTAACTCCAAGTCAAAAGAATACCGATAGGTTAACAAGAAAACTTTTCTGGTCAAGTGTAACTTAATGGAACATGTTTTGTTAACTGGTGGATTCAGTCTCAGAATCGGATACACAGATAAGAATACGGTTATGACATGACGGAAGGAATAACACTAAAATATAATTTGAAACTCTATTCCATCATACTTAGTAGGTTTGAACGAGAAGAATTTATTAATAAAACCGACAAGATCCAGGAAACTTAAAGGGTACATTTAAAATCAAATCTAATAGTCAAAGATATCTTAAAGATTCTTAAACTAATCTTAAGACGACTTAGACAACTGGTCACACCCCTTAACAAGTGTTATAAGTTAGAAGGTTAAGTACATGTATAATGTAGAGTGGAAAAGACATACAAAAAGTTAAATAGGTGGTTATAAAACTTCACGTACTGAGAACGTGTATAAAATAATTTAAGTAAGGATTTAGTATAAAACATCATGACACTTACTACAAAATTTTAAAATGAAAGGTTAACGAGTAACGACCACGTATTTCCATAGCGACTCAAAATTTGATTGAAATATAACTCCTAGAATGATTTTAGTAACTAATCAAGATCACGGAAAAACCTTTAAGGAACCCTTAGTAAAAGATACATGTGTTCGTACACAGGACTCTTATTTTTTATCAAAATGAAGAAGGAAAAGTTAGACATATTTACTCACACACACACACACACACACATGAGATAACGTGAACGATACTAAAGGGCACATTCCGACTTATCTACACCACTCTCACCCGTAGGAAACTAGTAAGGGTTAGAGTCCCTCTTTTCACAAGTAAGAAAGTAGAAATTCATACCAGAAAAGATATCCAAAAAAAAAATTACATTTAAGAGAAATAGTCAAACTCCTTCAAAATAGGATAACGACCAAACGTCTCTCAAAAGTCGTTGTCCACAATATAAAATGGTTTATGAAAAGGACTAAGATAACTCTATTAACATACCAGAAGAACGATAAGACAATTATATTTCCAAATGTTAACAATTGAAAAATCACTATTTGGTTGGAACGTAAGGACCATAAACAAAACAACAACAACAACGAAATCTAAACTAAAAGATTTCATAAAAGAAGACTACAGAAAAAGACTACAACCATAGTCCCATTAAGACTGAAGTATTTTATTCACAGACACGAAAGACTTTCTTGAAAGATATCCTAACCATATAAAGATAAAGACGGAATTTATAACTATCTTAAGTGGTTTTTTCAGTACTTACAGATCTAACTAAAATTATCTATTGAGTTAAAGAAATAAGTTACAAAGTAAATAAGAACTCAAGTAAAACTATTAGACATAGAAAGTTCCCTAAACAGTAAAGTAGACTCAATGACGTAAGTAACCGTAATTCAAGAAGTATTATTAAGGAAAATTTTTTATGGACATCTTAAGGAAAAGAGCACGTAGTACTATAACCATGTAAAACAGAAGAAAGAAAGAATTAGTCAGATCCATTTATAGATAATTTAAACAACTATAAAAAGTTTTGTGTTTGAAAACCAAAATTAATAAAAAAGACACATAAAACGAAAGACAAAATAACTAAAGGTGAGAAGTGACAAAGTACGAAAGATACACGAAACCCAAATTAAATGAAGAGATCAAGATCGGAAAATTTTACCCTCAAATCTAATGGCTGAATTCTTGTAAAACGAAAAGACCCAAAGGGACTATCGAGTCAACCATTTATTAGGAGGACGTTACGTCCTCTGGGGTCAAACTGAGGACCCAACCCTTCTAGGCGACCTCTTCCCTATCCGATGGATGGGGTCACAAGAACCCGAAGGGAACACCGAGTCGACCATTTCTTAGGTGGACGTTACACTCTCTGAACCCAAGTTAGGGACCTCTTCCCTTTCCGATGGGTGAGGTCATAAGACCTGATCTCTTAAGGTACCTGACGTATCAGGTACCCTAATGTTTCTCAGCCTGTGTTGACTCACTGAAAGTGATGAATGATGAATTGTATTCCTAAATTTCTGTAAGTAAACCCCTGAAGTGACCACCAGTCACCAATTTTGGAGTGCAAGGTTACGTCCCCTACACCCAAGGCAGTGACGAACTCCTCGCTGTGCACGGAACACCGGTTTTTGGGTTTTGCATTTTGTCTTCGTTATGACATTGTTTAAGTTATGTCCGAAAATTTTACCAGGTGTAAGTTTTCTCAGAAAATTGTTCTATTTTCTATAAGTAATGAAATACGTGACTAAAATGACATGGAGTGATTAAAACTATTTAGTACAAAAGTAAAAGTAAATTGAATTTTATAACTTTAAAAAAGGTACTAGGTACCCAATAGATCTTCACAAATTAAAGGTTTTTTCGTCTTCGTAACGAAACGACTGTTTCCAGACAGATCAGTTTCGATACCAAAAAGGTCATCAGTACATACTTATACCGTCGACATGGTATTTCTTTCGACTCACGATTTCTTAACTACGAAAACTTGACACCACGACCTCTTCTGAGAACTCTCAGAGAACCTGACGTTCCTCCAGTTTGGTCAGTTAGGATTTCCTTTAGTTAGGGTTTATAAGTAACCTTCCTGACTATGACTTCGACTTCGAGGTTATGAAACCGGTGGACTGTGCTTCTCGACTGAGGAATCCTTTCGGGGACTACGACCCTTTCTAACTTCCGTCCTCCTTTTCCCCTGCTGTCTCCTACCTACCAATCTACCGTAGTGACTGAGTTACCTGTACTCAAACTCGTTTGAGACCCTCTACTACCTCCTGTTCCTTCGGACCGTGCGACGTCAGGTATCTCAGTGTTTATGAGTTTGTGCTGACTCACTGACTTGTTATCGTTGTTGTTAAAGGTTTATAACCCCCTATAAAGTCTCTAGTAAGACAAAAACTAATGACACATACACACACGAGTCAATGAACCAACACAGGCTAAGAAGCGTTAGAGTACCTGACATCGGGTTTTGGGAGGTGACGGGTACCTTAAAAGATCCGTTTTTATGATCTTACTCAAAGGCAAAGGATGAGGTCCCCTAGAAGGGTTGGGTCTCTGACTTGGGGTCTGAGGTCGCAGAGGACGTAACCGTCCACCTGAGAAGTGGTGACACGGTGGACCCTTTAGGGCAAAAACTAACGATCGTATTAAGATAACACTAATCCCATGACGAAATTGTGAAAAACTTAAATGACTCTGAACAAGATGTCAGATAGAATCATTTACAAGGTCTACAGGAACCTTTTTTTACACACAAGACGAGAATGCCTTGTCTATTTACAGTTGCCCGGGCTGACTAACTATGACAATTGTTCAGAGGAGGTAGCAATGACGAAAGAAATTTTGGTTGTGATTTTACCCTCGTAACTTTAAAGGGTGATGTTAACCCCTAGTAGATAAAGTAAAAAAATCAAGACAGGTAAAACGAAGTATATAAAACATTGACGATGATGTACCTGGGTTTAAATCACACACTAATGTCCACAGTAACAACACAGAAGGAGGACATGGTTGGAACAACAGTAATACATAATGGGTAGAACCAGAGATTATTAAGAGAAACTGAATTTTGAATAAAATAAATTGTAATTAACTCAGTGGTGTCGAAAGAATGAGACGATATAGTCAGTCGCACACTAAAATTTTGTTGTTATTCTTGGTGATTCTTACTATCTCTTATACGGTAAAAAGATTCCCTAAACTGAAACTCAGCAATACCCTCTCGTAATCTACCAAAGACAGGTAAACGACGGAGACGTAGAGTCGTACCCGAACCTGGTCTCTCCGACTCCCCCGGACCGCCCTCTCTGCGTCGACGTCTGGATCGGTGGGCGTGGGGTAGTTGTTCCACCCGACGAGTTAGTCGGTAGAGTGGACACACACTCTGACATACTCGACGTTGTCGTGGATCTCGGGACCATGAGTGGAAGGTTCACAAGTCTCTTGTGAGAACGGTATGTAATTATGTAGTCCACTAGAAAGAACTAGAGTTCCCGTACAACAAGTCAAAGATTCAGTACAGGTTGAGTAACGCTGGGGTACCTGACGTCGTGCGGTCCGAGGAGATAGGAAGTGATAGATTTCAAGTCGTTGAAGTGGACTCCTAAATCTGTCAACACGAGTCTGGGAAGGGGGAGTGTCGGTGATGTGAAGATCAAAGAGACGGTTCAAGTACAAGACGGGAGGACACTTATGACTTGGACGGAGTCGTCCGAGTGTCGCTCGAGTAAAGATGGAAACTCGTCGGCCACGGAACGGCTGTGAGGCCGGGAGCCCAAGGGGTAAACATTTCAGTCCGTAACCCTCACCTTGTTCCACTGGGGGTGGTCTCGGGAAGGTCAAGATTCATTTGTGATTCCTTTGAGATTTATTTGTACATACGGGAGTTCGTAGTGGTTGAGTTACCTCTACTTAAACTCGTTTGAGTCCCTCTATGACTTCCTATCTCCTCGGACCGCACGACGTCAGGTGTCCCAGCTTTACTCAACCTGTACTGAATCGTTGACTTGTTGTACGGGAGCTCTAGTTGTTTCTAGAGTAAAGCAGTGGACTACATAATTTCTGACGGACTGGGACGTACCGGAATAAAAAGTCGACGCCAGTGAAGTAAAGAGTCTGGTGAATATCAGTTTTACGTCTAACGAAGTCAATGGGGGTACCTAATTCTGGTGACTCCACTTTCCTCCGCTAATCGGACTTTCTAGGAAATCCAAGTTCACGTATTAGGTTTAAGGATCCTATAAAACAACGAAGTTGAGATGTACGATCCATCGAAACCAGACAATTAGACGATGAAACCCAGAGACTCTAAGTTATTGGGGGTGTATAGAAGACTTTCTTTAAGACAGAACTTTAAGAAATCCGATGAGAAAAAGAGTACCGGTGACCAATCGACTGAAATATTTATTTTACTCATCACACAAGAGTAGTAATTGTTATGTTTAAGGTCCTTGGGACAATTCTTTTTGTAGTGACACCATGGGACTCGAAGACAATAAAAAAATATACCTCATTCCTGAAGAAATAAAGTGGTCTGAAGTAACAACGTAAGTCATCTTGTCTTACCTTTATCGAAAGATACCAAGACGACTTAGAGTGACAACTATTTGTTTATGTGGACCTCCGTTTACTAAGACTCACGAAGTCCGAACAAACTATCAAATAAACATCATAAACACATACAGTCCCTGAGTATTGAGTTTTTAAGGTTTTGTTAAGTCTTCCGGTAGGTGGGTCAAAAGAGTTTACTCAACTTTACTGGAAATAAACCATCACGTGACCTCCGTCTTAATGTGAACACAAAGAACCCAACCCTTACTCACCTGACCTGACTCCACGTACTCCGAACGGAGGAGAAATCGTCCGAGAGATTCCCTCTCTTAAAAACTAAGGTTCAAAACATTTGAAACAACTATGTACATTTTTATAGTGTCATTAGAGGGTTGTCCATCGTGTACTCGAAATTTTTTCGAGTCCCGACTGCCCACTACTCCCCTACTAAATTAAAAGTTAAGTTCGGTCAGAAAACGTTCACTATTACGTAAAACTGTGGAAAGGAAAAAAATTTTGAAAAATAAAACATAACCTCATGTCGGTTAATCGTTGCAACACTATCAAAGTCCACTTGTTGGTTCCCTGAGTCGATATGTACATGTACATAGGTGAGAGGGGGTTTTGGGTGAGAGGGTAGGTCCGACGGTGCATTGTAACTCGTCTCGAGGTACACAAACGATATGTTACTCACGAATAACCAATAGGTAAATTTTATATAGTCACACATGTGTCGGAAGGATTCGAGGGATTAATAGAGAAGGGGGGTTGTTTATATTCAAGTAAAAGATTCAGACACTCAGAGAAAGATAAAACACTCAAGTAAACATAGTAAAGAAAAGTCTCAGGTGTACATTTCATGCCGTATGCCATAAAGGGGAAGAGACAGACTGAATGGAAGTGCGTCATACTGGGAGAGATCCAGGTAGACACAACGACGTTTACCGCAATAAAACTGTGCAAAAGACCGAATCGGTTATCAAATCCGGGTATCGACAAATGACCCCTATATTAAGGAAGTTTTATTAAATAATCGGGATTGGTACTTGTACAACAAAATATAACGTTTTCAAACATCATAATGTTCCCGTCCGTCTGGTCATGGTGGTTTATAGCAATTTCTCTAATTCC
Organism: Capra ibex; assembly: GCA_006410555.1. Classification (NCBI taxonomy): domain Eukaryota; kingdom Metazoa; phylum Chordata; class Mammalia; order Artiodactyla; family Bovidae; genus Capra; species Capra ibex. Next base: position 7,031,162 of record SJYO01004576.1, read on the forward strand.
TTTTCGATATATATTACTGGACCCCTAACTATCTTAAAATTTTCTGTTTCCGTTAAACGTCTTGTTATGTATATCGTACTAGGGTAAAATGAAAAAAAAAAAATTCACATGTACAGACATAAGCATAGGAAAGTCTTGTTTTATCGATCCTCCCACGCGCGGCTTGACGGGAGTCGCCAAGAGAGAGTCCCCCCTTGATCTCGCGGGCCTTTCCCGAAAGACGAAGTGTCCAGTTCACACTCCACTACTACTAGAAAAAAAGGGTCCCACAAGTTTAATTTCTTTTGTTTTAAAGGTCTTCTTCTTTTTGTTATCCTTCTCTCCTCCCTCAGAACTCGGGTTTCGTGGACGACATAGCCCCTCTGAGTTCCTAGGGGGTCGACTCCTCTCCTCCGACACCCCGGCCCCTAAGTAGACCTGGGGGACCCACACTCCCCGTGTCGAACTTTCCGTTTCCTCTACCCCTGTCAAAGTGGTTCTACATCGGTCCCAAAGAGTCGGAGTCAGGGCAACTGAGACCCCGACCTAGCAAGACAGGACACGCAGCAATCCAACGAATCGGTGTTGGTGGTCTACGGTCAGCGTGAAGGTTGGGGTGACTCTACTGGGGTTTGTAGAGGTCTGTACCGGTTCACAAGGGACCCTCCGTCCTGTCAAGAGTGAATTCTTACTGATCATATTTTGTTATTTACGACCTTTCCCACACCTTTCTTCCCTTGGGAGGATGTACCAACCACCTTCACACTGAACCACGTCGGTGATAACTCTTGTGATACCTCCAAGGGATTTTTCGATTTTTATCTGGACGGTATACTGGGACGTTAGGGTCAGGATCCGTATATAGGTCTCTTTTTGTACAAGGTATTCCTATGTACGTGGGGTCACAAGTAACGTCGAGACATATGTCATCGGTTCTGTACCTTCGTTCGATTTGCAGGTAGCTGCCTCCTTACCTGTTTCTTCTACACCACACATATATGTTACCTTGTGATGAGTCGGTAATTTTTCCTACTTTATTACGGTAAACGTCGTTGTACCTAGTTGGATCTTTCACAGTGTGACTCACTTAATTTAGTCTGTCTCTTCCTCTTTATAGCATACTATAGGGAATACACACCTTAGATCCTTCTTTACTATGTTTACTTGAATGAATGTTTTGTCTTTCTCTGAGTGTCTGAACCCTTTGTTTGAATACCGACGACCCCTACTTCTCTATCCCTCAAACCCTTCCAGTACCCACACGTCACACGACAGTGGAGTCAGTACAGACTGAGAGACACTGGGGTACCTGACATCGGGGGGGTCCCAGGGGACAGGTACCTAAGGGGTCTGTTCTTATCACCTAACCCAACGGTCCGGGGGAAGATCCCCTAGAAGGGTTGAGTCCCTAACTTGAGTCCAGAGGACATCCAGGACACGACGTCCACCTAAGACATGACGACTCGGTAGTCCCTTCGGGGTCCTTCCAGTACATGTGTGACAATATAAGATTTACCTATTGGTTGACATAGCGTGTACCTTAAGATGAGTTACAGTACACGGTCGGACCTACCCTCCCCTCAAATACCCTCTCACCTATGTGCATGCACATCTGACTCAGGGTAGTGACAAGTGGACTTTGAGAGTGTTGTAACAATTATCCGATATGCAGTTACGGTTTATGTTTCAAAAATTTTTGGACTTAAGTACCTATTCGAGAAGGTTGTTTCTAATTTCTTCTAGACTTAAAAAAAATTTTTTTCCTTAATGACCACATATGCTACACTTACTACCCCGTCCTGCACCCCTCTCTTCGACTCTCAGTCTTCACCGTTAGACCCGAGGTAGGTATGTGGTAGAGACCTCGAACTACTCTCGTGAGTCCTATTCTGTTGTCCTTCCGGTCCCTCCCGGAGTCGACGGACTTGTAACCTCTTCGTTTAAATTTTCCACATTGTCAAATTCGTCTTATTCGGTCTCTTCTTCGGTCTCTCCGTCTGTCTTCGTCCTCTCGTACTAGGGACTTTCGATTCACCTTCCACTGCTTGTGTCTCGACAGTCGTAACCGTCCTACCACAGTACCCGACTTACTACGACTTCGGGATTGAGGGTCGCACTGACGCAAACCTTTGTTCCGATAATTCCTCCAGTTCAATTTATGTCAGAATTCCCACCCTGGGATTCGGTCATTCTGACCACGGGAAAATTCTTCTCTTTCTTCCTGAGGGGACCACCAGGTCACCGACTCTGAGGTCCGAGGGGTACGTCCCCCGGGCGACACGCTGGGGACTCACCCCTTGATCTAGAGTGTACGGTGTTGATTTCTAAGGCCCGTGGTTTTGGTCCTGGCCCACGTCGGTTTATTCACTCAGTTATAAATATCTTTCTTCTCTTTCCATGTGTTTCTTACGCGTACGTGTTTCCTTTCCGGCACACTCCTGGGTCCTTCCATCTACCACCGGTAGACGTTTGGTCCCTGTCTCCAGGGTGGTCTTTGGTTTGGACGGTCGTGGAACTAGAACTCGTAGGTCGGAGGTCGTGGCGCACCCTTAGTCGTAGACGACACCTTCCGGGGGTCCGGCACGACAAGACACTACCGTCGGGTTCGATTCAGTTACCCCCAAGTTTGTAGTCCTCCAGCGGTCCCAAGATTTCTTCTTCTGACGGACCCTCGACTCCTCATCTTCAGTCCAGTAGTAGTCCTGTCTCTTAGTCTCCAGTCTCTCTCCCGTGTGCTCCCTTCGAGTTCTTCCGACACTTTCCTCTTCCTTCTGTCTTCAGACATCGGTAGTCGTCTCTCCACCCCGTTTCCCTTCTATGACGAAAATCTTAGTCTTTCTGAACTAAATCGATTTCTTAGGTGGACGTTACGTCCTCTGTGTCCTCTGCGTTCAAATAAGGGACCCAGCCCTCCTTGGGGGATCTCCTCCCGTACCGTCGGGTGAGGTCATAAGAACGGACCTCTTAGGGTACCTGTCTCCTCGGACCCCCCGACGTCAGGTACCCCAACACTTCTCGACCTATACTGATTCGATGACTCGTGTCGTGTTGTGTTTAGTGTCGAATCACTCCTAAGAGTTCTATTGACAAGTTCAAGAATTAGATGACTGTTACATACGAACATCGGGCTTACAGATAAAGGATAATAAGACTCGTAGAAGTTTTACTCGTAGAAGACCAATATTTACACTGTATACGTAGGATAAATGTAGTATAATATATACACTATACATGAAAAAACAACAAAAAACCAGTGGTTCGGTACAGGCTGAGAAACGTTAGGGTACCTGACTTCGTGCGGTCCGGAGGGACAAGGAGTGGTAGAGGGTTTCAAAAGGGTTCAAGTACAGGTGTACACACACATATACATGTAAGTAAACATTTCTTTTGTGTTTCTTCTTTCGTCTTATTACGTTGGTTAGGATGGTGGGTCGTCACTTCTACATGTAAAGTAAAGGTAACAAGAGTATAACCCTCTAAAGGAAGGTCAGAAAAGAGACATATAAAATTTTGTTTTAACCCTAGTATGTCATATATCTCGAAACTTGGGAGGATAAAATTTGACCCGTAACTCAGTATCCATAAACGGGTAGTAATTTATAAAAAGTTTGCACTAAAATTTTTTTAGAAAACATAAAATAAGGGAACATAAAATTTAAATTAAATTAGTTAATTAAATAAAAACCGATGCAACCCAGAATCAACGTCGTGCGTCCTAGAAAGCGACCCTGTACCCCCGAAAAGGGTCTGGACCCTAACTCGGACCCGGGGACGTAACCTTCCGTCTAAGAATTGGTGACCTGATGGTCCCTTCCGGGGTTTATACTAAAATTATTGATGTAGTTTCAGGTCGAACACTTTTATTGTGTTAAATAATTATTGACAAAGGGATAAAATCTTTCAATCTAACAAAGGGTTAAAAGTCGTTATACGTATGTGTTACTATCTAGAAGAAATGTATTTAAAACTACATGTAGTCATGAATATGGTAAGGTAAAAATGGGACCAATACTTAGTCTGTCAAGACTCTTCCGTAGTGATGTGTAAGAAAAAAACGTCAAAGTAAAAATTTTTACTAAGAGGTGGGAAGTACGACGTCTAGGAGTCTAACGGATAGTCTTTCTTTGGACGGCAAATTTTTTTTTTCAAGAGCGGACTTACTGAGGGTGTGACTAAATAAGGGACGTAAAGGAAAAGTACCAAAAATTAATTTAAAAGTTGCACCAGAACTTAATCTTGGGATAGATATTTTTGGTTTTGAAAATTGTCTTACAAATCCCGTAGATTTAGTGGAACCACTTAAAGACTAGTGAACTTTGACAAACTTTGTCTCGTAGGTGGGACGTCTACTTACTCCAACTCATCACAAGAGACGGGGGCAGGATTCCTATGAAAGGTAGCCGGGTAGTGGGGTGCGTCCAATTGTGGGTCACCTCCCCAACAATAGTATGGTCCGTCCCTTTCTGTGACGGACCCGTCGGTTCCCTCAATGTCTGTGTGTGCGTGTGCGAGTGCGCGTGGGTGTGTGTGTCTGTGTGGACCATTTTCAGGGGGTCTAAGTCTTCAAAGACCCTCCTCGTCTACCTAGGTGTCTCGTCTTCGTCCTTATCACACTCGACCGTTCCTAAAACAACAAACAAAACCAAACCAAAACCGGAAAGGATAAGTGGAGTAAGGGGGGTGTGTGTCGACTTAGGGTGGTCTCAAAATCTCTCTTGTCCTTAAGACCGATGAGGTGACGGACAAATACGAGTCTAAAGGTGGTGTACGACTCTCTGTGTGTAAGAAAGGTCCGAGAAGGGAGATTCCCTGTCAAAATGTGAGCCCCAGGAGGACCAAGAACTTGGTCTCAGTCATCGTCATTCGCGTGTCGAAGTGACCCTCCCTCTTTCCACTTAGGACCCCGAGGGACTCGGTGTGGAAACGGAGATCATCAGAGATCCCAAGTTCCCGAGAGTCTGGAGTTCATAAAAAATGTAGGCAGAGAGTACATAAAAAAAGTTTCGTCACAAAAGTAAAAGAAGTCGATACATGGGTCCTCTCCTGAACGACCTAATATACCACCAGAACATGAGTCAAAGACTCCTTGGAGGTATGTCAAAAGTGTTGTCGACGTGTTTAAATGTTGGGGTAGTTGTCACATCCTCCCAAACGAAAAGAGTTGTAGGAGACATAGGAAACATCTGAGACACTACTACCGGCAAGACTGACCACACTCCACTCTGGAGTGACACCAAAACTAAACGTAAAGAGGTTACTAAGCGCTACAACTTGCATAAAAGTACATGGACAACCGGTAGACATACAGAAGAAACCTCTTTACAGATACGTCCAGAAGACGGATTAAAAATAGACCCAACAAACCAAAAAACTACATCTCAACATACTCGACAAATATAAAACAGAGAATTGGGGAATAGTCAGTATAGTAAAAGTTTATAAAAGAGGGTAAGTCATTCAACAGAAAAGTAATACAATACACCAAAGGAAACGACACGTTTTCGAAAAGTCAAATTCAATCTAAACAAACCACCGAGTCTGGTATTTCTTAGGCGGACGTTACGTCCTCTAGGCCCAAACTAGGGACCCAACCCTTCTAGGGGACCTTTTCCCTTACCGTTAGGTGAGGTCGTAAGAACAGACCTCTTAGGGTACCTATCTCCTCGGACGACCGATGTCAGGTACCCCAGCGGTTCTCAACCTGAACTGACTCACTGAGTCGTATGTACGTACGGACTGTACCTGAAGAGTAATCCTTGAATGGACGGAAGCACCCCTGGTCGAAAGGAGGCGGGTCTCATCCCACTCCCGTGGAGTAGGAATCATCCAAAGTCGCCCTCACCTCGGTCCTCTGATCTCTCGACTCCGACTAAAAAAAGGTTGATCTCGTTTTGAAACACTTAAAGAACCCAACTGGAGTTAAGAAAAAATAATATTATAATGAGTTTATACACGTTTGTATTTAATCCATCTTAAAGAAATACCAATATCGGAAAGATGTAGATATTTTTGGTTTTGTTTAAATTTCTAATGTATGTTTGTTTTCGTATTTCAAAATTTTCAGGTCAATTTTCGTACTCAAATTACACTGTCAACTACAACGACGTGATCTTAATTTGGTGGAGAGTAGGAGAGGAACCCCATGACGACCCACCCGTCGCAGTCCACAAGGTCCCACAGTTGAGGGGTCACAGACGGAGACTGCGGGGGATGGAGGGAGACAACGTCCTTGAAAGGGGTCAAGTGAAGGACCCCTGGTACGTGGACGGGCCGTACAGTACTGTAGTAGACCCGAAGTGGAGTACTACCCGTAAGAATTGTTGACAGGAGACAGACGAACACCAACTGGACTGAGGTTGAGGTAGGATGGGTGTCAATGTTCCGACCCACGTTGTAAACCAATGTACCGTTACAAGGTATGATACAACTGTACCTAAAATCCTCTTATAACAGTCTTATTTTCTTGTTTTTAAAGATCAATAGTAACCGTGAATCTTCTTGGGGTTCTTATATTGGAACGTGGTGTCCGACTCTTTGGGACCCTACCACCACCGTCTCTACCTCGGACTCTCTGGTCCAAACGTTTATTGGCAAATTTCGACCACCCGAAACCCGTTCAGAAAAATTGGAAAGATTCAGAGTCAAAAAGACAGACTTTTAACCCTCGTTATTCTCTTAGACGGAGCGTTTCAACTACTCAGTACACTCTACTCGATTACTTAATCCCGAGAGATGACCCAACTGTTCACAGGGGGATTTTAAGTCCGGGTGAGTCTTAGACACTTGTACTGGAACAAACCTTCATTCCAGAAACGTCTACATTAACTAAATTCTACTTCAGTGTGACATATTCCCACCCGGGATAAGATTACGGACCACGGGAATATTTTTCACCCGTTAAACCTGTGTCTCCATATCTCAGTCCCACCTCCACCCCTCTATGGACCAAACTGTCTCTGTTTCTAACGTTACTACAAAGATGTTGTGTTTTTTACGTCCCCTAACGACCGTTGACGTCCTTCGATCTTCTCTCCGTTCCATATCTAAGAGGGGAGTCTCTGTAGTCTTTCCTAGGTTGGGAAGATCGTGGAAGTAAAACCTGAAGTCGGAGGTCTTGACACTCTGTTGTTTGCATGTGACAGAATTCGGTGGGTGACTCATCGTGAAGTAATGACATGGGAAGCCTTCGATTATCTACCTATCGTGTTTACATCATTTGTTATATGCCACCGAACAGTACTCGTCTACTCTTAAGGTCCGTGAATTTCTTCATTTTCTACCAAATGTTTACGTTCAAAGAAAAAAAAAAATTAAATTAATTAAATAAATAAACCGACACAACTCAGAACCAACGTCGTAAGTCCTAGAAGTAACGTCACGAATCTGAACCATCAAGCCCACGAGCCCGAGTCAACGGGACGTCGTACACCTTAGAATCAAGGGGGTGGTTCCTAGTTTGGGTGTGGAGGACGTAACGTTCCACCTAAGAATTGGTGATCTGGTGGTCCCTTCAGGGGTTTAGGTTCAAAGATAAGAGTAGAGGGGGAAATCAAAGTCGGGTGTCCAAATTGGGGGTGCACTTCGTACATAGTAGTAGTTATAAGTCATGTCACGGCGTGAAAAGTAAAATGTTTCGAAAAACGATGTCTAAAAAAGTCAATTAAGAGTGGTACTGTGATACCTCATCTATTTTAATTGTTAAGAACGTGTAACCGGTTCCTTAGAAAATCTCGATTAACCGATTTGCGTTACACCAAAGGGTCTAATCTAGGACCTTCTCTTTTTCCTACAATGACCCTTTTGTCCGTTTTAAGTTAATGTCAGTCACTGAACCAAATATCGTTACGTGGTCACTGTCAACGAATTAAAACTGTTTACGTCGTACAAATACATTCTACAACAGTTAAATACCTTAGACCCACTCACCATATATCTTTGAGAGACTGATAGAGGTGTTGAACAGAAATTTAGAGTTTAGTGTGTTTCAATTTTCAACTGAAAATTTTTCATATAACCTTTATGAAAGGTCAACTAAACTTATAATGTAACTGACAGTGACTCGTTGGGATCCTCTAATTTTTTTTTAGACTGTTTCAACACTGGAAATAGAGACGTAGGTATAATTTTTTTTTTTTCACAGAAAGGTGATAATAATTTTGAGGTATATCTTTTAAACCTTCTACGTATTTTAACTTTCTTCCTTTCTTTAGAGTGGCACCCGAACTGTGACTTTTCGTGAGGGGGTGATCACAGAGAGTAGTAGCAAAACCAAACCCGAAATCCACACACGTCTGGAGGACTAGTGTGTGGGTGGACCCGTCCACATACAACAATTCTCTTTGAGTCAGTACGATCCCCATCTCTTCTGAAATTTTGAGTGTCAGCACTTATAAAGAAAATATAACCTCATATAAACTAAATGTTACAACACAATCAAAGTCCACATATCGTCTCACTAAATCAATATACATATATAGGTGAATAAGAAAAGTCGAAGAAAAGGGTATGTCTAATAATGTGTCACGACTCATCTTGAGGAACACAATATACTATCCGGGAATAACTGATAGATAGGATATATATCACTACACATATACAATTAGGGTTCGAGGATTAAATAGGGAGGGGGGTCAGAAGGAGGAAACCATCGGTATTCAAAAAAAAGATCCAGGGACTTAGACAAAGTCAAATATTTATTCAAGTAAACATAGTAAAAAAATCTAAGGTGCAAATTCGCTATAACATACTATAAACAGAAAGAGATAGACCGAATGAAGTGTCATACTGTTAGAGATCCAGGTTGGTTGGCACAGTGACGTTTACCACGACAAAGGAAGAAAAATACCGACTCATTATAAGGTAATAGAGATACATGGTGTAAAAGAAATAGGTCAGTAGAGAACTACCTGTAAATTCAACAAATGTACAGAACCGATAACACTTATCACGACGTTACTTGTGACCCTACGTACCTAGAAAAACTTCACACCAAAAGAGGTCCATATACGGGTATTTACCCTAACGACCCAGTACACGGTTGAAATAAAAATCAAAAAATTCCTTGGAGGTATCACGAGGGAGAAGTATCACGACACATGACACGATTCACCACAGACTGAGAAACGTTGGGATACCTGACACCGGGCGATCCGAGGAGATAGGTACCCTAAGAGGTCCGTTCTTGTGACCTCACCCAACGGTACGGGAGGAGGTCCCCTAGAAGGACTGGGTCCCTAGTTTGGGTGTAAAGAATTCAGAGGACGAAACCGTCCGCCCAAGAAATGGTGATCGTGGTAGACCCTTCGGGTGGTTGTCACACTCTCCAAAGGGAAAAATGGTGTATGAGAGGTCTTAAATAACAAACATCTGAAAAACTACTACCGGTAAGACTGGTCATACATTTTGAGTGTCGGTGCTTGGGCGTACGTGGGTTGTGCAAGGACGAAGTCTTGAAGACTTTAATATGCGTGCGTGTCTGTGTGTGCGTCTGTGTGGTGTGTGTGAGTGTCACGAGGACAGAGTGGGCCATTGACAAGAATCAATCCCTTCATCGTCGTCGCTCTCCGTACACGAGGAGAAGGGCACTGGTCGTGGTGGTCAGGGCTCTAGGGACGGGGGCGGGGCGGTACCCCCAGGTCAGACCAGGACGAGGATGGACTCGCGGAAGAGTCTCTGAACGAAGAGGAGAAAACTTAACAATCGTAGAGGGAGGAGTGAGGGTTGTCGTATCTTCCCGAAGTCGTCACGAAACTCTAAATTTCTGTTCAACGTCTCTATCAAAGATCTATGGCAAGTGGGTCTCAGGTCTTTAACTGTTGTAGAATGTATTTGTACGACGTAAACAGTTTTAATTCTTTGACAGTGACCGTGTAATGATATTTGGTTCAGTGTCTGACATTGAAAACCCCTGGGGTCGTGGAGATCGAGAGTGGGGCAAAAGATGAGGTAGAGTAGTCTTGAGGAACCTTCTGGACTGACGTCAGAGACAGAGGTGAAGGAACTGGACGAGGTTGGCCCGAAGACCAAGTGTGGAAAGACTGCGGAACGACGCACCGGGAGTCGACTCATAAGGTACGGAGAGAACCCCAGAGTATATGACGGGAGAGGACCCGAAGGAAGAGAGAAGCAGAGTCGGAGGACCGACTACGGGGAGGAATAGTCCGGAGTCTTGGACCGGGACGTAGGAAAGGGTAGAAGAGAGTGCGACAGGGGGACGGTGTGACACGGGAGACAGGACGTTCACTCGGTGGGAACAAGGGCGGAGCCCTGGAAACGTGACTGAGGAGGTGACGTCGTCGTGAGTAGGGTAACTGTAGGAGTGTCCACAAAGATAGAATCTTAAGTCTGGAACCGAGTTTAAGGAGCAGGTGTCTGTCCGAAAGGGACTACCGGGGGCAGGAAAGAACAGAGTAGGTCCTAAAGAGCAAAAGGGACGATGGCGACCACCCAAACAAGGTGATCTCGGACCTCGAGAGTACAGAACCCGTACCGAGACATTGTTATGTACCGTGGACGAGTTCTCTATAAACGACTCATTTGCCTAATCACCACTCCGATATCAAGACGTGACAACAAAAAAAGGACGGACCTACACAAATACCTTAAGGTGAGAAAGTCTATGACAAAGAGTACCCACGTGATATCAGATGTATCGACTCTGTGAGGCTACGTAACTGAGGAAAAGAGGAAAACCTTACATATATTTAATTTCAAAAAGGGATAATGTTTATTCAGAAGTTACTTGTAGAAATGTATAGTTTGAAAAATACACAAAGTCTAATATAAGAATCCCATCTTAAGGTCTTTATCTTCACAAGTAGTTTTCCGAGAAAACAGAAAATCTTCTACGGTAGACGTCCCTTTTTCAGGGAAACATAAAACACATCTACTGGGTTCGTATATATTCCATAATACTAGTGCCTCATGAAAGACGGGTTGTGACAAAACCGAATCAGTGAGTCAGCATAGGCTGAGAACACTGGGGTACTTGACATCGGACGGTCCGAGGAGACAGGCACCCTAAAAGGTCCGGACTTATGACCTCACCCAACGGTAAAGGAAGAGGTCCCCTAGAAGGGTTTGGTCCTTAGCTTTGGACTCAGAGGACGTAACGTCCGTCTGTAAAATGACTGACTCGAATACTCCCTTCGGGTTGTGACACTTTCCATGATATTCATCTTTATTCCTTTCTACTACCGATTAGAGAATTTTTTTTTTTTTTTTTTTCCGTAATGTTTCCTTGTACCGTCTCGTATCGGAACTGGACTTGATTGGACTTCTGCCACCCACGGTCGTCCCCAAGGCAACGTCCTGACTGTCTTGGACCCTCCGACAACACAGAATCTTCCTTCACTCACGAAGACGAGGCAAAAAAGACATTAGGAACATAACGAGTAATATCAAATAGTTAGTTAAGACAGTAAAAGAGCCCACCAGGGGTCTCGGTGGACCTCCCCCAAAGCCACAAGAGGGAACGTGTCCCTCTGCACCTGACTAAACGGGTCCTAGAGTCTCCACCTGGAGCTCGGGTCTTCCAGACTGACGCTCGGGTCCCGGCACTGATGGAGGGAGGGGTGCGTCTCCGTCACGAGGTCAGGTAGTCCGGCTTTACCGACCTACCTAATAGGGTCCAAACCTTCCGCACAATCTCCGTCTGAGCACATTCTAGGACCGTCACCTCGGGAGTGCTCAAGTGTAGTTCCCGGGGATTTTCTGTTTCTGTTTCTGTGTCCTGTTGTAGGAGGTCCCTCCGACTTCGACAGTAAACGGGTCCCGGAACACACCTGAGTCTAACGTCACTGGGACCCGTCTCTATTACTCGTCCTTGGAGGTAGTCTGGCCCTCGGGACACCGAGGAAGGTCACCGTCACAAACACAGTAAGGTCTACGAAGAGTGTGTCTGTTGAGGACACGAAGTCGGATCTTTTCCACCCAGTCGGACCCCAAACCATTTTTCGTGTACTTAAGTATTTTGTAATTTCGACTTTCAAGTCTCTAGCAGAACAGGAGGGGTAAATTACATATCTATTCCTTTGGTAGACCTCTTCGCTTAAAGGTTCCGGTGTGTCGTTCAATCTTCCCTCGGGTTTGTTATAAAAAGAAATAATGTCGTACTACGGAGAGTAGGCATCTCATAATAATTTCTTTACGTCGAAATACTAAAAGTTCATGAATCTCAACGTGATTTTTTTAGTGGACAGGTTTCGAGAGTCCCTTCGTTGAAATTACTTATCTATTTAATACAAAAGATCTGTTTACCCGTGGGGGGGTTCCCGTAAACTTTCTTCAGATGTTTAGAAAAGACTTAGAAAGAAAGGGACACCTAAAAGAATCGTGCGAGGGAATCATTACCTGTTTCTACCCGAAATCGGTCAGTAGTAACTCTAATAGTCTCTGAAGTTTACCACCGTAGATCACTTACTCCTGGACGACGAGGTACTTGATAACCCGTAGTGACGAATCAGAGGACTACCATGTCCTCTGAATAAGGGGACGTCCCTTTATTCTCTGTAAAGGATTCGGTAGTCTGTGAACTGCACCCGTTCCTACCCTTCTGTCCTACCGAACTACCTTACCCTTATCCAAAGTATATTAAAAGACACGGTTAACTTAACAGGGACTCTACAAAATAGGGTAGACGTATCAGGTGGGGACCGTACCCAACCTCTCCCCAACCCGTCACCACCTCTTCGGGGTCAGACGAACAGACCTTCCACTACCCGTCAACATGTATGCCTCTGTTACAGGACCGGAGAAGGAGAATGGACAGAAGGGTGTCAAGATAGAGACGGGGAAGTCTGGACGAGCACACAGAACTAGTCTGGTAGTCTTTCCTCCAATGTGTAAGAAACACTTCTTATGAATACTTTCCGCGAAAAAAAAAAAATATCTATGAACGTGACTACAGTGTCTTGACTAAGGGGAGTCACTAATTTACTAGAAAATACAAGGTAATTTCGTCAGGAAATTCTCGTTTAGTCAAAGGGTAGAGTAGTTGGAAGAACGCTACCCTCTCAGAACTTCTTCTGTTGGTAAAAATTGTATAGAAGAGTTTATTCTCCGTTCAGTAGACCCTTATAGACTTCCTTTGTTCACAAAGTAAACTGTAAAGGAAAGAGGTGAGGGTTCGTACGAACCCTGTGTGAGACGTGGCTTTAATAATTTTAGTACTACTCTATCTCACTCTGATTACGACATTCAATAACCGTACCACCCATCCCAAAACCACTGTATAAAAAAGAAAAACAGAAGGGAGGTAGGTAAGTTAGGTTTTACTGTCGGAACTTTTAAGGAGACACTACAAGTGGTACAAGATTTTGTACTGTTGTTGGTATTAAGTTTAAATACCGACCCAAACACACTCACACACACGAAGGACCCAAAAAAAATTTGATCATTACTTCAACATTTACGTCGTAAAGAAAGTAATGGATAAGTAATTTCTATACTGTACTTTTGTCAAAGGTACCTTTACCGAAACACCTAAGACTCATGTATTATTCTTAAAGTAACAAATGTGATGTCGTGTCTATTGACTGCCCACAATGACATCGACCATTTCAGAATAAATCGAGGTACTTACGCACATTCCCGTGTCCCCACCACACCAGCCAGGAGGGGTGTCCGAACGAACGCTCGTCTTCGGAGTGTTGACAGTCACGTGTGTGTGAAATCCTACCTTTCCTAAGTAACTCGATAAGTTGTGTGAAGTTATGACTTTGTCAGGTTTATTTTTTCCGACTTTATCAAGGTGAGTTCTGAGGTAAATTGTAGTTCAGTTCAGGTAAATTACATTTCTTCCTGAAAAGAGACGATTACAAACCCGATTTTATACTCTGACGAACTCAAGTTCAGAACTGAAAATACGAATAATCGACGATTATTACTATTTGGAGTTAATTCACTGAATCGGAGAGAGGTTCGGAATCACAAGAATAGACACTTTGTCCCCGTTATATGTATGTGTTACGTAATATATATTATATTATATACATATATACTCACACGTATGGTTTAAACCCCCCTCTCATTTCCCCTTTTACGGTTTTCGTGAATCGTCTATGGGCCGAGGATATTCCACAAGGAATGGACACTACACCACAAAAACAGTAACGAACGGAAACTGTTCCACTATTTTTGACTGTTCATGATTGGAAGTCCGGACCCAGTTTACTGAGTGATCGGTCCCGAGAGGGACCTCCATCCTCACGAAAGAGGAACGAGACTCGTCGGTGTCTTCCGTGGACGGGGAGGGAACGTCGTAAAAGGTCGAGGAAAAACGGAAATTACTACACACCCAAATAAGGAGAGGGGTACTCCAGTACTTTCCGTACCAGATGGGGTCGGAACGGACAGTATGGGGTCCCGGACCGTGTTTCTTCTTTGGAGAGTTTTCTTTACATACTAAATACTTTTTTTAATTTAACCAATTTTGGATGACACAGTTGAGTTAAGTTCCTTATACAACACAGAAAAAACCAAACCAAACCAAACTAAACCTTCTACCCTCATTGTATTCCTCCGGTTCTAAAAAAAAAATTAAATTTTATTATACCTTTTACGTACTGTGAGTCAACTTTTACTCTCAGGAACTACTGCTTCTAGGTGACGTCCAAAAGTCTTGTAAGGGGACGGTGCACAGGACGTTCCAGTCCCGATCTCCCTCCTCCTCCGTGGGTCCCACGTTTAGAGTACCTAGTGAGTGAGAGTCCTGAGGGCTACCGACCATGGACACTACGAGACCCGTGGAGTGTAGAAACGGGACCTGGGTCGGGACACAGGACACCGGTTTCCCCGACCTAAGACACGAACAGTCACGACCCGACACCATGTTTCGAGAGAACCTGACTCAGTGTATTTTCAGGAAGGGATCATGAAGTCTCTCTTTGCATTTTGTCATTCCTGCTCTTACGAAGGATTGTGTCGTCTGCCTCTACATTGACCCATTGTGACCGACAATACGAAACGTCTGTTTCACTATTGTAAACCCAGAATAAATATTTTGTCTGTAATTAGGTCAAGACGTACTGACATCGTGTTAAATGAGGTTTGTACGGTCCTTTGGAAGATCGGATAATTTTATTCACGAGGTGACAGAAGTAGAGATGAAACTAAGGACTAACGACCGTAGGTCTACTCTCCTTCTCTGAGTTGGTACTTCTGCACGAACTGTACCTGATACTGCTATATTGTTCTTAAGATTACCGGTCTTCATAAGGAATTTATTCACATGTTCAATCCCCTTCCCCACGTCCCTCTCTCTGTGTGTGTCCGTAAAGGGGGTCGGATAACAAAGTATGTGGTCTCCCCGACGTGAGTGGTGGGAAGGATCCACGAGTTCCTTTGACTTATACGGATCTGGGGAGTAGTACGTCCCTCCGTTCAATTTTGGTCTTTTGTCTGAGAACTTGTATGTACCTTTACCTTTCCCGTATTAAAATAGGTTTTGTTAAAACTTTTTCTCGTTTCAACCTCTTACATGTGATGAACTAATGTTCT
The DNA here is from genome assembly GCA_006410555.1 of Capra ibex. Lineage (NCBI taxonomy): Eukaryota > Metazoa > Chordata > Mammalia > Artiodactyla > Bovidae > Capra > Capra ibex. The sequence continues at coordinate 7,046,639 of SJYO01004576.1, forward strand.
GAACAATTTTTCGATATTAGTAGTTCCGTCACACCATGACGGTATTTCTGTTTGTCTCTACTTACCTTGTCTTATCTCAGGTCTTTACTTGGGTGTATATGTGTTAGTTAACGAAAAGTTGTTTCTCCGGTCTTAAATTATCCTTTTCCTATTACCACCATCTCATTAACCTAAATGTACGTTTTTTTTTTTTTTAGGTTGGGAATGGAGTGTGATATATGTTCTTACTTGTACTTTATCTAGTATATAGATTTACATTCTCGAGTCTAATATTTTGAAGATCTCTTTTGTAACTTCATCTAAACTGTTTCTAAAGATTTTATATTGTTTTTGTTTTTCGTGTTTAGTATATTATTTTTTCGATAATGTAACTAAAATAATTTTAATTTTGAACTTCAGAAGGGACCGCCGAGTCCCCATTTCTTAAGAGGACGGTTACGTCCTCTGTGCCCAAGTCAGGGACTAGGCTCTCCTAGGGTGTGCGGAGCCTCGTTGCTTCGGGCACGTGATGTTGACGACTCGGACACCAGACCTCGACCCGCGACGTTGATGACTCGGATGTTCGGTGTTGATGACTTCCGGTGAGTGAGATCTCGGGCACACAGGATCTGGGACACGGGGTGTAGTTCTCCTTTATGGGTGTCACTTTTCGAACGTGTGGCGTTGAACTCTCATCGGGGGTGAGGAGTGTTGATCTCTTTTCGGAAGTGTTGTTACTTCTGGGTCGTGTCGGTTTCATTTCTTTATTTTAATAGTTCTTAATTTGGAAGTCTTCAGAATCAAAACTTTTACTTTTACGCTCGGTATTTGACCCTCTTTCTATAAAGATTTTTAAATAGACTGTTTCTTGAACATAGATTTATGTATTTCTTGAAGATATTAACTTACTATTCTGTTAGGTCAAAATTTTACCCTTTTATAAACCTACCTACGAAATACTTTTTTCTGGACATCTACTGTTTATTCGTACACTTTTTCACGAATCGTAGTCATGAGTTAATCCCTTTATGTCTAATTTCGGTGATACACGAAAAGAAAAAAACACCGTAGAAACAGTCCAAAACCATAATCCCTCTACCACCGGAGTATCTTACTCAACCCTTCAAATGGAAGGAGACGTTAAAAGACCTTCTCAAACTCATCCTACCCACAATCGAGAAGAGATTTAAAGACCATCTGTTATAGTGACTACTTGTATCTACGTTTTTAGGAATTATTTTAAGATCGTTTGTCTTAGGTTGTTGTGTAAATTTTCTAGTATGTAGTACTGGTTCACCCGAAATAGGGTCCCTACGTTCATAAGAAGTTATAGACGTTTAGTTAGTTACATTATGTGGTGTAATTGTTTAACTTTTTATTTTCGGTATACTAATAGAGTTATCTACGTCTCTTTCGGAAACTGTTTTAAGTTGCAGGTAAATACTAATTTTTGTCTTTGGGAGGTCTTTCGTCCTTATCTTTCTTGTATGGAGTTGTATTATTTTCGATATATACTGTTTGGGTGTCGTTTGTAATAGGAGTTACCACTTTTTGACTTTCGTTAAGGGGATTTCAGTCCTTGTTCTGTTCCCACGGGTGAGAGTGGTGATGATAAGTTGTATCAAAACCTTCAAAACCGGTATCGTTAGTCTCGTCTTTTTCTTTATTTTCCTTAGGTTTAACCTTTTCTTCTTCATTTTGAGAGTGACAAACGTCTACTGTACTAGAAGATGTGTCTTTTGGGATTTCTGAGGTGGTTTTTTAATGATCTCGATTAGTTACTTATATCATTTCAACGTCCTATATTTTAGTTGTGTGTCTTTAGGGAACGTAAGGATATGTGTTTATTACTCTTTTATCTTTCTCTTTAATTCCTTTGTTAAGGTAAGTGGTAACGTTGTTTTTCTTATTTTATGAATCCTTATATAAATGGATTTCTTTGGTTTCTGGATATATATCTTTTGGTGTTTTGTGACCACTTTCTTTAGTTCAAGCTCCTGTGATTATCTACCTCTTTATATGGCACAAGTACCTAGTCTTCTTAGTTATATCACTTTTACTCATATGATGGGTTTCGTTAGATATCTAAGTTACATTAGGGATAGTTCGATGGTTACCATAAAAAGTGTCTTGATCTACTTTATTAAAGTGTTAAACATACTTTTATGTTTTTTGGAGATTATCGGTTTCGTTAGAACTCTTTCTTCTTACCTTTACCTCCTTAGTTGGACGGACTGAAGTCCGAGATGATGTTTCGGTATCAGTAGTTCTGTCATACCATGACCGTGTTTCTGTCTTTATATCTAGTTACCTTGTTTTATCTTTCGGGTCTCTATTTAGGTGCGTGGATACCTATGGAATAGAAACCGTTTCCTCCGTTCTTATATGTTACCTCTTTTCTGTTAGAGAAATTGTTCACCACGACCCTTTTGACCAGCTGGTGAACATTTTCTTACTTTGATCTTGTGAAAGATTGTGGTATGTGTTTTTATTTGATTTTTACCTAATTTCTAGATTTGTATTCTGGTCTTTGATATTTTGAGGATCTCCTCTTGTATCCGTTTTGTGAGAGGCTGTATTTAGTATCGTCCTAGGAGATACTGGGTGGAGGGTCTTATAACCTTTATTTTCGTTTTTATTTGTCCACCCTGGATTAATTTTAATTTTCGAAGACGTGTTGTTTCCTTTGATATTTGTTCCACTTTTCTGTCAGAAGTCTTACCCTCTTTTATTATCGTTCACTTTGTTGACTGTTTCTTAATTAGAGTTTTTATATGTTCGTTGAATACGTCGAGTTAAGGTCTTTTCATTTGTTGGGTCAGTTTTTTACCCGGTTTCTTGATTTGTCTGTAAAGAGGTTTCTTCTGTATGTCTACCGATTGTTTGTGTACTTTTCTACGAGTTGTAGTGAGTAATAGTCTCTTTACGTTTAGTTTCGGTGTTACTCCATGGTAAAGTGTGGTCAGTCTTACCGACGATAGGTTTTAAGATCTTCGTTATTTACGACCTCTCCCACACCTCTTTTGCCTTTGAAGAATGTGACAACCACCCTTACGTTTGATCATGTCGGTGATACCTCTTGTCACACCTCTAAGGAATTTTTTGACCTTTATCTTGATGGTATACTGGGTCGTTAGGGTGAAGACCCGTATGTGTGACTCCTTTGGTCTTAACTTTCTCTGTACACATGGAGTCACAAGTAGTGTCGTGACAAATATTATCGGTCCTGTACCTTCGTTGGATCTACAGGTAGTCGTCTACTTACCTATTCTTTCGACACCATGTATATGTGTTACCTCATAATAAGTCGGTAATTTTTCTTACGTAAACTTAGTCAAGATTACTTCGACTACTTTGACCTCGGATAATATGTCTCACTTCATTCGGTCTTTCTTTTTGTGGTTATGTCATAGTCAAATCCAGTCAAGTCAAGTCAACGAGTCAGCACACGTTGAGAAACGCTGGGGTACTAAACGTCGTGCGGTCCGGAGGGACAGGTAGTGGTTGTGGACCTCAAGTGAGTTTGAGTACAGGTAACTCAGCCACTACGGTAGGTCGGTAGAGTAGGAGCCAGCAGGGGAAGAGGAGGATGGGGGTTAGGGAGGGTCGTAGTGTCAGAAAAGGTTACTCAGTTGAGAAGCGTACTCTACCGGTTTCATGACCTCAAAGTCGAAATCGTAGTAGGGAAGGTTTCTTTAGGGTCCTGACTAGAGGAAATCCTACCTGACCAACCTAGAGGAACGTCAGGTTCCCTGAGAGTTTGCAGAAGAGGTTGTGGTGTCAAGTTTTCGTAGTTAAGAAGCCGTGAGTCGAAAGAAGTGTCAGGTTGAGAGTGAAGGTATGTACTGGTATCTTTTTTGGTATCGGAACTGATCTGTCTGGAATCAGCCGTTTCATCACAGAGACGAAAAGTTATACGATAGATCCAACCAGTATTGAAAGGAAGGTTTCTCATTCGCAGAAAATTAAAGTACCGACGTCAGTGGTAGACGTCACTAAAACCTCGGGTTTTTCTATTTCAGACTGTGACAAAGGTGACAAAGAGGTAGATATAGGGTACTTCACTACCCTGGTCTACGGTACTTGAAGCAAAAGACTTACAACTCGAAATCCGGTTGCAAAAGTGAGAGGAGAAAGTGAAAGTAGTTCTCCGAAAAATCAAAGAGAAGTGAAAGACGGGATTCCCACCACAGTCGACGTATAGACTCCAATAACTACAAAGAGGGTCGTTAGAACTAAGGTCGAACACGAAGAAGGTCGGGTCGCAAGGAGTACTACATGAGACGGATCTTCAATTTATTCGTCCCACTGTTATATATCGGAACTGTATGAGGAAAAGGATAAACCTCGGTCAGACAACAAGGTACAGTTCAAGATTGACAACGAAGGACTGGACGTATGTCTAAAGAGTTCTCCGTTCAGTCCATCAGACCATAAGGGTAGAGAAAGTCTTAAAAAGTGTCAAATAACACTAGGTGTGTCAGTTTCCGAAACCGTATTAGTTATTTCGTCTTTATCTACAAAAAGACCTTGAGAGAACGAAAAAACTACTAGGTCACCTACAACCGTTAAACTAGAGACCAAGGAGACGGAAAAGATTTTGGTCGAACTTACAGACCTTCAAGTACCAAGTGCATAACGACTTCGGACTCAACCTTTTAAAACTCGTAATGAAATGATCGTACACTCTACTCATGTTANCTACAAAAAGACCTTGAGAGAACGAAAAAACTACTAGGTCACCTACAACCGTTAAACTAGAGACCAAGGAGACGGAAAAGATTTTGGTCGAACTTACAGACCTTCAAGTACCAAGTGCATAACGACTTCGGACTCAACCTCTTAAAACTCGTAATGAAATGATCGTACACTCTACTCATGTTAACACACCATCAAACTCGTAAGAAACCGTAACGGAAAGAAACCCTAACCTTACTTTTGACTGGAAAAGGTCAGGACACCGGTGACGACTCAAAAGGTTTAAACGACCGTATAACTCACGTCGTGAAAGTGTCGTAGTAGAAGGTCCTAAACCTTCTCGAGTTGACCTTAAGGTAGTGGAGGTGATCGAAACAAGCATCACTACGAAGGATTCCGAGTGAACTGAAGTGTAAGGTTCTACAGACCGAGATCCACCCACTAGTGTGGTAGCACTAATAGAACCAGTACTTCTAGAACAAACATATCAAGAACACACATAAGAACGGTGGAGAAGAATTATTGAAGACGAAGACAATCCAGGTATGGTAAAGACAGGAAATAGCTCGGGTAGAAACGTACTTTACAAGAGAACCATAGAGATTAAAAGAGTTTCTCTAGAGATCAGAAAGGGTAAGACAACAAAAGGAGATAAAGAAACGTAACTAGCGATTCCTTCCGAAAGAATAGAGAGGAACGATAAGAAACCTTGAGACGTAAGTCTATGATTGTGTATATATACCTTAAATCTTTCTACCATTACTATTGGGACATACGCTCTATCGTTTTCTCTGTGTCTACATGTCTTGTCAGAAAACCTGAGACACCCTCTCCCACTCCAACCCTACTAATCCCTCTTACCGTAACTTTGTACATATAATAGTATACACTTTACTTAGTGATCAGGTCCAAGTTACGTACTATGTCCTACGAACCCCGACCACGTGGTCCTACTGGGTCTCCCTACCCTACCCCTTCCTTCACCCTCCCCCAAAGTCCTACCCCTTGTGTACATGTGCGTACCGCCTAAATACAGTTACATACCGTTTTGATTATGTTATAATATTTCATTAATCGGAGGTTAATTTTATTTATTTAAATATAATTTTTAAAATTTTTTTTTGTGATACACTTTAGTAATGTATAGGTAATCTTACCGATTGTCCTTTTCTGACTGGTGTGTTTCACGACCCCTCCTAAACCTTACTTAGGAGTGTGTACCGATTAACCTTATATTTTACTATGTCGAAGAAGACTTTTGTAAAACCGTCAAAGAATCTTTCGATTTGTATCTGGATGGTATGCTTGAACGGTAAGGTAGGGATTCACAAATGGGTTTTCTTTACTTTCGTATACGAGTATGTTTCTGGTATGAGTTTTGAAGTCTCGTCGAAATAAACATTATCAGTTTTCGACTTTTTTTTTATGTTTGCAGGTAGTTGTCCACCTGAATGTCAGGTATACACAACCTGATTCGTTATGTCATCTTACTTGATAATATCGTCGTAACTACTAAAAAGTACGGCTTGTTCTTTCTGTTTCTTACGTATGCCACACTCAGACAAATGTATTCTAAGATACTCTACGTGTAAGTAGATATTACTGTCTTTTCAGACAGACCTCTACCCCCACGTCTCTCCTACCCCCCTTACCTATTGATCCCTTTGAAACCTCCTGTGTCTAGACAAGTAACAGAACTGAGCCCCCCACCAAAGTACCCACATATGTATGGGGGGGTAGGTAGCTTAGTACGTAAAATTTGTACCTGTCAAATAATATACAGTTACAATTGAGTTTTTCGACCCACAGAAAAATTCACTTTGTTTCGTCATCTACTCACTCTTTTTATCATAGTGAGTACCGGGGTTTTCATATCCTCCTCGATACGTTGTAGGGTACTAGGAAGAAGAAGGTTCAAAGGGGATTTGTTCCGGTTGTCCTTGGTACGTCTTCGGAACGGGTCTCCGTGGACTTCTTCACCTAGGTTCGCAGAGTCACACTGGAGACTTCCTGTGACCCTAAGGGAGTCGTTTCCCGACCGAAGAGACGACAACCGACTGCACGGGGGTAGACCTTGTCTCGTTGCCCGTAGTCGAGACCCATGGGGGGGAAAGACCTAGGGGGTAACCGTCTCTGGGAAAGTAAGGGGTGTTCTCGTCCTCGAACACAGGGACCGGGTCCACTGTTCGTAGGACAACGGGAACACTGTGGTCGTCCTTAGGAAAGAGACTGTTTATCGAGACGTCAAGGATGATGACTCGTCTTGACTGTTGGAGAAGGGAGGGAGGGGTCCGGAGTCGGGAATACGGAGGTAGGTTCTAGACTGTCATAGACCCACGGAAGACGTGTCGGAAACAGGTGGGTATCAACAGTATCGTTGTTTACTGTCGATGTTTATAATGACTCCACACTATGAGTATTTATTTTGATAAGTTATTATTACTATTAACTAATAATAAAATATGAGGTTCCCATTGAGATAAAAGTAACAGAGTAATAAATGGTTATTAATCTACTAAAGTGTTTCGACGTACTAATCTCCTGTCGTCTCGGCCCGAAGTTTTGGTTCTAACAGGGGATCCAGAACATGGTCACAAAAGGTTTAGAACCACTTTAAACACGTGATAAACAGGAGAGTTAATTAATCATAAAAAGGAATTCGACTAATGGAAAACATTTTATTATGTAACTAAAAATTTACAGTACAGTGAAAATATTTATTTTTTATTCATAGTGAACAGTGTTTACCCCTTTTTATTGATACTTTCGTTTGCGTCACTTATGTGTTATTATAATAATTGTCGACCGGACTTCGATAACAGACGTCTTCCGAGATTCGGACCCCGTAACCTTTCCGGAATTTCTGATTGTGGGTTGACCGTAAAACAAGGACCGACCTTGATTTGACTGAGTTTCCCTTATTGACCGTATTCAGGTAACTATCAATAAAGGGTAGAACCACGGTGGATTTTGGTAGAGTCCCCGAAACATGAGGTCCGAGTCTGTGGAGAGGTCAGTAGAGCTCGACACACTTGTCCATCCCCTCCGGCAGGACAGCACTTACAACGGTAGAATGGCCAAGACCCCGTCATACCGGTCAGTCTTCTCACGACCGAAACACCAAAAAAATTAATTACTTAAATAAAAACCGACGTGCCCCAGAAGCAACGACACGCCCGAGAGAGATCAACGTCCCTCGTCCCCAATGATAAACAACACAACGCTCCCGAATAACGCTACCGAAGAGAACAACACCTCGTGTCCGAGATCCACGTGTCCAAATCGTCGACGCCGAGTGTCCGAATCAACGACGAGTCGTATACCTTAGAAGGACCCGGTCCCTGACTTGGGCACAGGGGACGAAACCGTCCGTCTAAGAATAGGTGTCAAGTCATGTCAAGTCAAGTCAAGTCAGCGAGTCAGAACAGGCTGAGAAACGCTGGGGTACTTAGCGTCGTGCGGTCCGGAGGGACAGGTAGTGGTAGAGGGCCTCAAGTAAGTTTGAGTGCAGGTAGCTCAGACTACGGTAGGTCGGTAGAGTAGGAGCCAACAGGGGAAGAGGAGGACGGGGGTTAGGGAGGGTCGTAGTGTCAGAAAAGGTTACTCAGTTGAGAAACGTACTCCACCGGTTTCATGACCTCGAAGTCGAAATTGTAGTAAGGAAGGTTTCTTTAGGGTCCCAACTAGAGGAAGTCTTACCTGACCAACCTAGAGGAACGTCAGGTTCCCTGGGAGTTCTCAGAAGAGGTTGTGGTGTCAAGTTTTCGTAGTTAAGAAGTCGTGAGTCGGAAGAAGTGTCAGGTTGAGAGTGTAGGTATGTACTGGTGTCCTTTTTGGTATCGGAACTGATCTGTCTGGAATCAGCCGTTTTATTACAGAGACGAAAACTTATATGAAAGATCCAACCAGTATTGAAAAGAAGGTTTCTCATTCGCAGAAAATTAAAGTACCGACGTCAGTGGTAGACGTCACTAAAACGTCGGGTCTTTTTATTTCAGATTGTGACAAAGGTGACAAAGAGGTAGATAAAGGGTACTTCACTACCCTGGCCTACGGTACTAGAAACAAAAGACTTACAACTCGAAATCCGGTTGAAAAAGTGAGAGGAGAAAGTGAAAATAATTTCCCGAAAAATCGAGGAGAAGTGAAAGACGGTATTCCCACAACAGTAGACGTATAGACTCCAATGACTATTAAGAGGGTCGTTAGAACTAAGGGCGAACACAAAGAAGGTCAGGTCACAAAGAGTACTACATGAGACGTATCTTCAATTTATTCGTCCCACTGTTATACGTCTGAACTACATGAGGAAAAGGATAAACCTTGGTCAGACAACAAGGTACAGGTCAAGATTGACAACGAAGGACTGGACGTATGTCTAAAGAGTTCTCCGTCCGATCCACCAGACCATAAGGGTAGAGAAAGTCTTAAAAGGTGTCAAATAACACTAGGTGTGTCAGTTTCCGAAACCGTATCAGTTCTTTCGTCTTTATCTACAAAAAGACCTTGACAGAACGAAAAAGGTACTAGGTCGCCTACGACCGTTAAACTAGAGACCAAGGAGACGGAAAAGATTTTGGTCGAACTTGTAGTCCCTCAAGTGCCAAATGACTTCGGACTGAACCTCTTAAAACTCGTAATGAAATGATCGTACACTCTACTCACGTCAAACTCGTAAGAAACCGTAACGGAAAGAAACCCTAACCTTACTTTTGACTGGAAAAGGTCAGGACACCGGTGACGACTCAAAAGGTCTAAACGACCGTATAACTCACGTCGTGAAAGTGTCGTAGTAGAAAGTCCTAAACTTTCTCGAGTTGACCTTAAGGTAGTGGAGGTGATCGAAACAAGCATCACTACGAAAGATTCCGGGTGAACTGAAGTGTAAGGTTCTACAGACCGAGATCTATAGTCCCTTCAGAACCGAAACACAAAGTTTCTGAGTCCAGACCCGAGACTGAGAGCTTTATCAGGACACCGGGAACAGGAGACACAATGAGTCCAAGAGGTCCTTTTGTCTTGGTCGTCCTCTAATAGATAGATAGATGGATAGACAGATAGATAGAAGATGATACTCCTCAATATACTGACACCTCCGACTCTTTTTAGTGTACTAGACGGTAGACGTCGACCTTCCTTCGGTCACTATATCAAGGTCAAGTCAAGTCAAGTAAAGTCAGCGAGTCAGCACAGACTGAGAAACACTGGGGTACTTGGCGTCGTGCGGTCCGGAGGGACAGGTAGTGATTGAGGGTCTCAAATGGGTTTGAGTACAGGTAACTCAACCACTACGGTAGGTTGGTAGAGTAGGAGACAGCAGGGGAAAAGGAGGATGGAAGTTAGAAAGGGTCGTAGTCCCAGAACAGTCTACTCAGTCGAGAAGCGTAGTCCACCGGTTTTATAACCTCAAAGTCGAAGTCGTAGTCAGGAAGGTTACTTGTGGGTCCTGACTAGAGGAAGTCCTACCGGACCAACCTAGAGGCGTCAGGTTCCCTGGGAGTTCTCAGAAGAGGTTGTGGTGTCAAGTTTTCGTAGTTAAGAGGTCGCGAGTCGAAAGAAATCAAGGCCAGACTCGGGGTCTGTGACTCCTGGTCTCCTCGGTTACCACCTTTAAGGTCACGTGCTGGTCCTCTTCTACCTATAGGACCAAGTCAGTCACTCGGTCCTTCGCGAGTCACCTAACCGTCTACGGGTGGGTGTACCCTTCCCGTTGGACGAAATGACTCAGGTGGTCACGTTCACGATTAGAGTGGGTCTTTGTGGAAGTGTGTTACTATAGAGTAGACCCGTACGTCACCGGGTCAGTTCCACTGCGTATTTTAGTCGGTAGACCAGGAGGTTCCGAGTCGAGAGAAGAGGGTGTCTTTGGACCCCGCTCCTTCGTCCCACGTGTCGTCACGTCTTCGACCGTGAAAACCTGTCACCCGTCAGGAGGGGAGGGCACTCTGAACGGGGTCCGGTGTACGACCGTCACTCACCCCAGGACGTGACCCCGGGTGGATGCTGGGTGAAGATAGTCGAAAAGATCCTCCTCAGGTGAGAGTCGTTAGTGTCACAGGTCGTAGCACATCCCACTCCGTCCCGTTCGGGTGTCGTTTGTTTTGTGTCCCAGGGAAGTCTCAGAGACGTTGTCTTGGATTGCCAAACCAAAGACGAGCGGACCGTGTGTGTGGGACGACCCGGAGGACCAGTACACAGGAGCTCGACAAACCTCTCGGACTTGTCTGCGTGTCTTCCCGTGAATGAAGACGAGAGACCGGTCGGATTCTCGGAGAGACCCTACGCGTAAGACAGAGTTTAGCCCCCCTACGTCCCCTGAACTAGATGATGTCTCGAACGGTCGTTGTTCAGACTTGTTGGTCGCGAGGGGGGAACGGCGCTCACCCGAAATGAAGACTTCGAGTCTTGTCACCAAGTCTCTTTTTATACAGGTACGTAAAAGTTCCAGTCTTTTCTTTCACTTCTCGTAGTTATACCTCGTCCGTAACGACCTCAGTTTGTCTGTGACCGTAGTCTGTGGGTCTTCGTCTCTAATCGATGTGTGTCGACCGGCGGTTGGATTACGTAGACGAGCGCGCGCACACACACACACACACACACACACACACACACACACAGAGACACCTCGAGTCCCCGACCAACAGTAGGAGTTGTAAAGTACCTACTCCGGTTCCGTTCTACACGAAAGAATTTCTAAAACAAATGACAGTCTACAACAGACCGGGGACTTGTTTTAGAGTCCCTAAAAGAGGATTTCGACTCCCAACTAGTTCAGGGGAGGAACGTCCCCTGTCGAATGGAGGAAGGTGCTCAGGGGGGTGGAAAGTTTCCGACGAGAAGGGGAGACCAAAGGGGACTCAGGAACCCTCGTCGTCATGTCCTAAGTGAGGACCCCTAAGTTTGGGGGAAGGCACTTCTGTGTCGGACTTTACTCACTCCGAACCCTTCCGCTCCTACCCTGTAGAAAGTGAAATAAAAAAAATCGACAAATAAATAAACCGAGGAACACAGAATCAGTACCGGGAGTCCTAGAAGTCACAGCGTACGTCCGAGGTCCTGTGTGTCCGAGTCATCAACGTCGTCATCCGAGTCACCGGGGTTCCGTGTCCCCTAGAATCAAGGGACTGGTTCCTACCTTGGACTCGGGGGACGTGACCTGCCACCTAAGAATTGGTGACCTGGTGTGTCCCTTCAGGGAGTAGGATAAAATGATTCTAATAACAGGTCGAGTGATTCGATTATCTACCCTCAACGCAAACACATCTACTTTCTCGACCCACCCCAGTGCCCCTCAGACCGGTCGACCCAGGACCTGTGTAAGTGGACGTACTGGGACTCGTTCACTAAATAGAAGGACCCCCGAACCAAAGGGACAGACATTTTCCTCTTACTTCAAAGAATGAGGAAAAAGACTCCGACGACGTGGTAACACCAATTACGACTTCATTTTCCACGACATGACTCCTCTCTGACTGACGAGAAGGTCATTGTTACCGGTAGATTGTCCTACCACTGCCCTTCCCTCCCCCGAGGGTCAGTGGCCCCGGAGGGGGGTCCTATCACACACTACGACCGACTCGGTCACCAGGGGTCCTTTTCTCCTGTGATTGTGGTCAGACGGAAGTATTAGTCTAGGAACTGCATAAGTGTGGGAACACTCGCACGAGTCAACGAAGTCAGCACAGACTGAGAAATCCTGGGGTACCTGACATCGGACGGTCCGAGGAGACAGGTGCCCTGAGAGGTCCGTTTTTATGGTCTCACCCAACGATACGGAAGGAGGTCCCCCCAGAAGGGTCGGGTCCCTAACTTGGGTACAGAGAACGTAACGTCCGTTTAAGAAATGGGTGACTCGGTGGACCCTTCGGGCAGGTGTGGGCATTACGTGGTCTTAAGTAGACGTAAGTCAAAAAGTTTGTTTTGTGGGACCACAGTCACCAAAGTAACCTTTTCTTAGTTTTATTTTTGTTTGTAGGGGTACGGAGGGGGACGGGTCTTGAGAGAGTCGTACAGTGGGGGAGAATGGGGAGGTGTGGGTCACACAGGCGGCGAGAGCCTGTAAGAGACACTGAGGACCTTGTGTGAGGTGCTCTGGGTAGCCAAGAGTTGGACGTGAGGGTGTTGGACACTCCAGAGGTAGGCGTAAATTCCTGTTTACGGACGTAGACAAGTGAAACCCTTCTCTTTTCCTCGGTCGAACGGGGACTGAAAGGTCCCCTTGTTACTGAGGTCGTACCCTCTTTCGACCAAAACGAAGGAAAGGACACGAAAGATTTCCTTTCTGACACTTTGTGAGAAGTCGGACCTCCTCCCCTCCAAACTTCCACGATCTTAGGGGAGAGGGTTCCAACTTCCTGCGAACCCACTTCTCGACGAGAGGCAGTATTCCTCCTACACCCCTGCACTTTCTTGTGCACAGTGGCTCTCCCTGGGAAGGTGGCGTCTACTCCCGCAAGAGGGTCGTCACTAAAACGTCCGACGAGGGACGGTCTCTTCACGTCCTGAGTTGTCGCCCTGAGTGTCTTCCAAGGGCTCTGAAGAGCTATTGATAAACAGTCTTACAAACGAGAGATTCTTTAAGGACGGAGCTCCCTTTGACCGGATGTGTCAAAGTGAGTTGGGTGAGACGTAATCGTAAAATTCTGAAACTTTATTTTTGTCGGTTTTTTTTTAAAACGACACTGACACAGATTCAATGTTGACAACGTAGGTTGTAAGTAATCATTTTTCGTTTCTATATAGGTTGGAAAGAAATCTTATGTCTACTGACCAACCAGAAAAATTAAAAAGAAAGTTGAACAGGTTAAAGTAAAGGGTTTTCTGAGGGGAGTGGAGTGGGTGTGGAGGGACTATTTATAAGGGGATGTGTAAGTGTTTACGTATGCCATCGTTTTATAGTAAAGGGATTTATACTGACTCGATAACCGTGACATATAAGAGTACCGGAAAGATAAAATCTCAAGTCTTTTGTACGAGTTTATGTCGTCACGCACCTCGTCTTTCCTTGAATTCCAGTGTAATAGAAGAACCGCCACTTCCATAAAAAAAATGGACAGTCAATCAAAGTATGTCGGGTAACTATTGGTACACTTTAGGTTGAAGTACTTATTAAGCTAAGGAGGACAAAAGGGTCTCTTGGTATTTAACATAAATACACCATAATACACAATAGTAAAAGTATCTTCCTTTTCAAATTTTTAAATACGACGTGTAAAATATGCAATAGAGTTTTACGGATTTACAAACCTTCCGTCCGTAATGCACCCTGATTGCCCCCTTAATAAAGTTCGGGTTTAAAAGTCGGGACTGGAGACTATACATAAGTAAGTCAAGTCAAGCCAAGTCAAGTCAGAGAGTCAACACAGGCTGAGAAACGTTGGGGCACCTGACGTCGTGCGGTCCGAAGGGACAGATAGTGACCTCTCAAGCCTGTCTTGCACCGGGTGACTTCTTCCCTTACCGTTTGGTGAAGGCATAAGAACGGAACTCTTGGTGTCCTTATCACACTACACATAAGTATAGATTGCCGTTTTCCACTTTCAGGTGTGAACAGTTCTATTTCGTTGTCGAGTGTGGATTTGCCTTTAGTATGGATTTAACTAGAAGGTAGATTTAAAGAGTCGGATTGGGTATTTTCTAATCTCAACACCTACTACAACTAATGACCCCAAAGGAGAAACGTCAAACTTATTACGAAGAGACAAGAGGTATAACCACCTGTAAGAGACTCTTCGTGTTAGTCTTTCTTTCGTTAGGAGTCCGGTCGAAGAAAGACTTCCCTCGAAGACGACCCTGGGTCGTAGAGTCCTCTTGTCGAAACGAGGAGTCGTCGACTGTTTGTTCCGGTCGTACTAGCTAGAGAGCCGAATTCCTGTAGAATGTATAAATACCTCACTGTAGAAAGAGGTAGCTCTAAGTACTAGATCTAAAAGTCGACGGTTCTCCCTGGAGCCGGTGACAGGGTCGTTCACAGTGTAACTATACCGGAAAAGTAAAAAGTGTAAGTCTCTCGTTTCACTTAGTTTCAGTCTCCGTACGTTTATATATCAGTCTTCTGTCATTTTTGTTGTTTCAGAAGGAGAAAGTCTAAAGTTTCCGTCATTCCGTATTTTGGATAAAGTACTTCACTTGAAGTTAAGTCCCTCCCAAAACATTTGTCGTGAAGTCAAATCCTAGGTTACACAAAGAACTTTAGACTTAAATTTTAGTGATAAGATTAATAAATCGTTTTTCCAGTCAGACATGATACAATGTTAACGTTTAAAATTTTTGTACTAAAGGTACCATCCAACTCTCGACTTTTTGATTTAAACCTCCAATTTAATTTTACAAACTGTATATTCTTAAGACGTCATTCGGAATTAACACGGTAATCCACGGAATATCGTTCGTGTGTAACATATTTATTGTTTGATATAGAAAATGTATCTTCAATCGTCAATCATACCAGGGTCCTAAACATAGTACTCTACTGATAAAAATTATGTTTAATATCGAATGTGTGTTGACAACTCAACGACTCGGACTCTCTGAGTGAGTCAGAATATTGATAATAATCATTAAGTACCTGTAACTAATGGACCTGTCGTCAGTCTAGGAATGATAAAGCACCGTCTCTACTATTTGTGTTGACAAACAACAGTCCCACTAAAAAAAAGAAGAAATTTTTTGTAAGTAATTTTGACGACCGTTAGAACGACCAATTTTGCCCTCAAACGGCAAAAGACTCGTGAAATACGGAGAACCTCCTCTTAAGTAATATTATTGTCTCGTGACCCGACTGAGACAAACACACTCTGTTACCGGAGAAACCTTTACGATCTACACATGGTTTTACTTACATGTGACGGGAGTGTCTCTATTTTTATAACTGACATCCCCGTGGTGTCGGATTTCTGAGGTCCAATAACCTTTTATTACTTTAGGGCAGAAAGACGAGGTCGTAAAATTGAGGGGGCTAATAGCGATCTCATGAATTAATAGGTCGTTCGTGTAGAGGTCATTGTCCGTCTCAAGATTTCTCTTTATTAGTTTTTAAAGAATGAACTAACAAACCGAACGACAAAAAAGGGGATTCTCCAACTTTAATTCACGGAAGGAGGGAGAACATTATGTAAGATCCTAGTCCTGACAGTTCTTTCGTATTTTGATCTCCAATTCTTTATCGAATCTTTAAGTCCGGTGGGTCTATTAACCTAAATTTTACAAGAAAGAAAGGATAATTGGTCCGTGAAAGGGCTAATGATTTTGTTGAGAACGAAAAGATGATCAAAGGACCCGGGCAGAACCACATCGACAACAACAATAAGTCGACGATTTAATACATGTTGAGAACCGTTGGGGTACCTTATGTCGTACGGTCCGAGGAGACAGAAGGTGGTAGAGGGTCTAAACGAGTTTAACTACAGGTATTGTAGAACCGTTTTACATAAGAGATAAGAGTCCTGTGAAATAAATCAAATTAAGGTAACCTAATTTTTTTTTTCCTTCCGGATAAACTACAAATGTTCTCAAAGTGGAATTTATATTTCCGAGAGTTCCTTAATATTCCAATTTTCATTTTCCTATCTTTTTCTATAACTTAGAATTGATATATAGTATTTAATACCTCTTTGATTACACCGAGATAATTGTATTTTAATTTCTGCTTCTCATGATGTCCTCTAGTTCTTCCTCCAAAAATTACTTTTGTCCAAGTGATTAACTCTTCTCGATTGTTACAATTTACACATCAGTGGGCTAGTGCCTCGTACTCTTGTGTAATTTTTTATTGACGTCCCTCTTCATCGTCGACTACTAAAATTGTGAGGTAAGAATCATTGACTACCTGGTTATCTGTTTTTCAGTCTGTGGTTCTCTTGACGTAAGAGATATTCGAACAACGACAACAAGTCAGTGATCCAGTACTGGCTGAGAAACACTGGAGCACCTGACATCGGGTGGTCCGAGGAGACAGGTACCCTAAGAGGTCCGTTCTTATGACCCCACACAACGGTACGGGAGGACGTCCCCTAGAAGGGTTGGGTCCTTGACTTGCGTTCAGAGGAGGCAGAGGACGTCACCGTCCGTCCGAGAAACGGCGACCGTGGTGGACCCGTCGGGGTCACGAGGTGACACATACTACGAGTGAGTGGTGTAGAAGGAGTAGGCAAACAGAGAACCACCTGTAGATCCAACAGAGGTGTAGACCCTAAAACACTTATCAACGACGATACTTGTATCCCCACACACGTAGAAACACTTAATCCTAAAGTAGACCTATATATGAGTCCTCACCCTAACGACCTTGTATACCACTAAGATAAAAGTCAAAAGACTCCTTGAATATATGCAAAAAGTATCACCCAAAGGGTTGAATGTAAGGGTGGTCGTCACATCCTCCCAATAGAGGAGAGGTGTAGGAGAGGTCGTAAATGAACATCTTAAAAATTATTACCGATAAGGCTGATCACACTCCACCAATGGAGCAAAGAAATTATTAATCGTTACAACTCGTAGAAAGTACACGGACAACCGGTAAACATAAAGAGGAAACCTCTTTACAGTCAAATCCAGAAGACGGATAAAAAGTTAACCCAACAAACCAAATAACTCAATATACTCGATAAACATATAAAACCTTTAATTCGAGAACAGTCAACGTGACAAACGTTTATATTTTACGAAGTTATAAAACTTTAATTTGTTATGTGAAGATTTATTGGATACTCTGTTTCTTTGTTAGTGTCCTTTTTGATCTTTTTAAAATTTGACTTACTATTACTTTTACGTTGTACAGTTTGAAAACCCCAACTGCAATTTCATCACCAATCTCTCTTTAGATATTGAAATTTATGAACAAAATCTTTCCTTCCTATCAGATTAGAATTACTAGATACAAAGGGGAAATTATTATACCTTTTTTATTTTAGTTTAATTCGTGTTTCATTTACTATCCTCTTTTTTTTAGTTTAAGGATGGGTAGTGGTATAAGTTTCCGTTTGATGTCCGTTTAGTTTGTATTAACATTTATACTTTAGTATTTCAGGTAAGTTATTTCATAAAATACTAGTCACATAAATACTAGGTTCTCTTCCTTTACTGAAAGTATTACTTCGAAGTCATCGTGTTTAGTATTTCGTATTCTACATACTTAAATTAATGTAGTTTTCATTCTCAAAGACCAGGTACTTTCTTTTCGTACCTTAAATAAACGTCACAGATTTTGGTTGTTTTCTATAGACCATATCGTTTCCTACAGGTCGTTTAGATTTCTTTTCCTGTCGGGGTCATCTTTTTCTCCCCTTTCTGTACCTTTCAGTTAAGTGTCTTCTCCTTAGGATTTTCCGATCGTCCTGTTAAATTTCTTTGAGTTTAAATGATTTTTAGTCTTGCACCGTCAATTTGGTCGTTTCTCTATAGTGAAATGTAGATGCTCCAACCGTTTTTAATCTTTCACTCTACTGAACTTCACAACCCTTTCTATACCTCTATACTTTAAAGGTACCTGATGATCATTCTTGTATTTTTCAATGTTGGTAAGACTTTTGTTGGAGTCGACAAGAATCAGTCACAATGATAATGTTGGGGATAATAGGTCGCTAGAGTAGGACAAATATGGAGGGGTTCTTCAAGAGTTTGCCCCTGCACATGTTCATACAAGGATTTTCCCTGTACCCTCCTTGTCCCAATGTCCACCACCTCCCCTCAACTTCCATTGCGTCCCAGGGTCGGACCTGTCGTCTGTCGAGTGTGTCTCACCGCACTAGTGCGTGTTTCCCTACAAATGGCGCAGGTCTTTTTTACGGTATCGTTACACCTACCTGGCGTTTGAACCACGAGTCGCTCCTTTCATTCTTTACCCCTTCACCCTTAGCCTCTACTTTCTTTTGTTTCTACTTTTTGGTCTTTTCTCTTTCTCTTTTTCCCTTTAGTCATACGTACTTCTATAAAACGTATGTGTGTGTTTTAAATCTGTGTTGTACGCAAATATCAGTATTCCCTTATTAGTTAATACCATGTAGGTGATTTACTTAATAATTTTAATACATTCTTGAACCACTTACGATCACTATGATTTAAAAAAATTTTTCGTCTATGTTTAATATAGTGTTATACTTATACCGATAAAAAATTTTTTCTTTCTCACATATGTATGTATTCGTGTATCCTTTTTTCTGGTCTTCTCTTTTTTTAACTTCACGATGTTTATCATCACAATCTTACCACTCTAATACCTATTAACAAAAGGGAAAAAGAAAGGTAAATGACAATGTAAATACAAATATATAAATAAAAGCACAAAAGACAAAGTCTTAAAGAAACATTTGATACGAGAAGAGAAAGTCAATTGACTAGTGAATGTTTATTTATACCCTTTTCTTGTCAAAATGGACTTGAATTTCACATAGGTCTGAAGGGACCACCGAGTCGACCATTCGGACCATTTGTCCGAAGGGACCACCGAGTCTGTCACTTCACAGACGGACGTTACGTCCTCTGGCCCAAAGTTAGGGACCCAACCCTGTTAGGGGGCCTCTTCCTTTACCGTTGGGTGAGGTCATGAGAACGGACCTTTTAGGGTATTTACTTCCTCGGACCATCCGATGTCAGGTACACCAGTATTTCTCAGTCTGTACTGACTCGATGAAGTGAAAGTGAAAATCGACCATTTCTTAGGTGGACGTTGCACCCTCTGGACCCAAGTTAGGGACCCAACCCTTCTAGGGGACCTCTTCCCTTGCCGATGGGTCAGGTCATAAGACCGGACCTCTTAAGGTACCTGACTTATCAGGTGTCCCAGAGTTTCTCAGCCTGTGCTGACTCGCTGAAAGAGAAAGTGAAAGTGTCACATAGATCTTGTAAGGGTCAAGAGTTCGACTGAACTTTCCGACTCAGTCAAGTAGTCAGTATTCGTGACCACTCGGGGTGGAGGTTATGACATCACACCGTACAAAGATAGAATCACTAGAACTGACATTCCTTACAGTATGAATGGGACGAACTGACCCCACTTCCCCAAACCTCAAGAAACTCTAGCCCTTAACACACATACTCTTGGAATTGAAATCCAGAACTGTATTGCGGTACTTTTTCAACTTAGACGGGTGTCACTGAACACCAGTAAACATTTCCTGAAAATGATACAACAGCTCCCGTCCGGTCATGTCCGTCCTTCACGTCTACTCAAACATAAAAAGAAAAAAGGAAAGGAGAGGAAAATTTGAAAATACCACTAAAAGAAGGATAAAAGTATACCTACTACAATCGGATCTCCGAATAAAACTCTTTAACACGATATCGTAGAAAACAAAAGTAAGAAGTGACAACTAGTAAGATTTTCACTCTTTTGGTAAAGTTACCCTTTTCTATTCAGATCTCAATTTTCTTTTTCTACTAGCCCCTACTGAAGTCTTATGAGTTTACAAGGTTAAAGCAAATCTGGGTGGTGGTCCTGATAAAACAGCGAAAGATCAAATTTAACGTCACCAATAAACGTCTCTACATATTTCATACATAATACTTACTTCTGTTTTGGTATCTTAAATTAAACGGTTCCCTAGGAAAGTGTCTTCGATATGTATCGAGGTCTGTAGTTGAAATCGGGTCGTTCCTTAGGGGTCTCTCTTCTTTATTTAGAGTTTATAATAAACGTCTACACGTCCTTAGTCTTTCGTGGGTATGATATGTCCTGACAAACTCAAAAAAAGAAGTAGGAGGATTAAAAGGGGACACAGAGAAAGAGCATATCAGAGTGAATAAGGACAGAGAATTCTGTGTATTACTTTCCTACAGAGATCCAGAATAGTCTGTAGACACCAAAAGGAAAGGAAGGTATTGACAGTCTTTTTTCTTTGACCTATCATCAATAGACGTTTCATAGGACATAAAGTGGAAATAATAGACACACGATGTGATAGGATCTAGATTGGGGAACTGTCAGTATTCCTCTTTTAGAAAAATTCTTTAACTAGATGGTGAAGACGGATAAGAAGTACTCTCCTACACTAGGAAAGTAAATAATGTCTTATTAGCAGGAATTGTGGTTTCGCACACTACGTTATACGATTTGCACACAAGACCCGGTAAGTAGTCTCTATTACCGTCGCTTCGTGTACCTCGAAGCCAACAGGACACCTGCCACCGGTCCCTTTCTGAATCCAGTCGAACCTAGGACCGGAGTGGTTCATGGCATTATGGTACAACGTAAATTTGTCTCGTGAGTCCCTCCTCTAGTTTCTTACCGAGAGTAAACTAAGTGGAATTGTCACAAAAATTACTTTTTACAACTCTCTGTCCCTTCTACGTTTCCCAAACTCGCAACTTCAGTCCCTCTGAACCCAAACTTAAGATCATGGTAATAGCAGGGTACATTCTAAAACCTTTTTACCGACTCAGAGACACAGAATCAAACGAGTAGAGATTTGACCCCCCTCCTCCATTATTACGATGGGACTTCCTGACAAGACTTCTGAAGTTCTGTCCTAGATCGTGTCTTAATTTGTAAGTTGTTTGTCATTCATTTCATTTCACTTAAACGAGTCAGCACAGGCTGAGAAACGCTGGGATACCTGACATCGGATGGTCCGGGGAGGGAGGTACCCTAAGAGGTCCGTTCTCATGACCTCACCCAACGGTAAAGGAAGAGGCCCCCTAGAAGGGTTGGGTCCCTAGCTTGGGTCCAGAGGGCGTAAGGTCCGTCTACGAAATTGGAGACTCGGTGTCCCCTCGGGATTGTCACCTTAAGAAGATTTTTACTACAAGATAACGGTCACTTTGTTATAATTATCATCACCAATACTCGTCACCAAGAGTCTCACACAAACCCCCCCCCGGAGACCTCCAGGGACTCTTATAATATTATTATATTTCTATAATAGACGAAAGAAAGCGAGAGTGAGAAAATGATCACACATCATGTCTCAAAAGGTCTCCGATGTACGACACAGTATTATGTTATGTAACTTACGTCTTCGTCCATTCAGTAGAACGTAATTCGGTTTGTAATTTCTCTAAACGTTTTGACATTTCGCTACGGTGAGATAAATGATAATACAAAAATCTTTTATATCATTAAAAATATAATATGATAAATATTGTGGTACAGTCAATGGTTAATTTTAATAATATGACTATCGAAAATTATATATCAGTTATTGGTAAAAGTTTCGTACTAAATTTCTTTATATTACCTTTTAAATGTGATCAGAGTTTTTATATTATGTGGATTCTTATTTCAATCACTTCTTACGTATCCTATATGTACTTATTGATATATGTTGAGGTGACTCCTTGTATTTTTACTAAAAATTGTACCTCTTTGTATAAAATGAGAAGCCATTTTTATGAGTCATGAAGAAAGATTTAGATTGATCTTAAGTTATCTCAGAGTCAGTATTACGGCTGTCTTGAAATAAAAACCTTGAACTTTTTTTAGTAAAATCCCGAGTAGATTTTCTTATCGAATACTCTTATTGTTCTTTTTAGACTTTATGTTTTTATTACCTCGTGAACGAGACCGTTCATAATCTCAGTCATTACGACCAAAGATTTCGTTATACAACCTCTTCCGTCACCGTGGGGTGAGGTCATGAGAGCGGACCTTTTAGGGTACCTGCCTCCTCGGACCACCCGACGTCAGGTACCCCAGCGCTTCTCAACCTGTGCTGACTCGTTGAAGGGAAAGTGAAAAGTGAAAGTACGTAACCTCTTCCTTTACCGTCGGGTGAGGTCACGAGAACGGACCTCTTAGGGTCCCTGCCCCTCGGACCACCCGACGGCAGACACCCCAGCGTGTCTCAGCCGGTGCTGACTGCGCTGAATCGTCGCCGTTTCGTTATACATGACTGTGTCGTTATCTGTCTGTGCGCTTTGCGCGTGTTCTTTTGGACTCCAATGTTTTCTTTTGTCACAAATTCCTGTTCCGGGCCTTAGTTCCTCACTTCCCACTTAATGATCCACCTCTGCCCCTTTAAACGATTGATAAACTTTGGAATGAGAGGAACAAACAACAACAACAAAGCAGCGATTCCACTCAGACTGAGAAAACACTGGTGTCCTTGACATTGGGTGGTCCCAGGAGACAGGTTCCCCAAAGGGTCCGTTCTTATGATCTCACCCTGCGGTAAAGGAAGAGATCCCCTAGAAGGTCTGGGTCCCTAACTTGGACGTAGAGGACGTAACCGTCCCCCTAAGAAATGGTGACTAGGTGGTCCCTCCGGGTTTACTTAATGTCCACCAAGTTTCCCAAGTCACATTTTAACAACAACGACAAGTCCGTGATTCAACACAGGTTGAGAAACTCTAGGGTACTTGACGTCGTGTAGTCCGAAGGGACAGGAAGTGGTAGAGGACCTCAGACGAGTTTGAGTACAGGTAACTCAGCCACTACAGTAGGTTGGTAGAGCAGGAGACAGGAGGGGGAAGAGGAGGACGGAAGCTAGAAAGGGTCGTAGTCCCAGAAAAGGTTACTCAACCGAGAAGTGTAGTTCACCGGATTCATAACTTCGAAGTCGAAGTCGTAGTCAGGAAGGTTACTTATAAGTCCTAACTAAAGGAAATCCTAACTGACCAAACTAGAGTAACGACAGGTTCCCTAAGAGTTCTCAGAAGAGGTCGAGTTGTTAAGCTTTTGTAGTTAAGAGGTCACGAGTCGGAATTCAAGGTCGAGAGTGTAGACATGTAATGATGACCTTTTTGGTATCGAAACTGGTATACCTAGAAACAACCGTTTCACTATAGAGACGAAGAATTATACGACAGATCCAAAAAGCATCGAAAAGAAGGTTCCTCGTTCACAGAATTAAAGTACCGACGTCAGTTGTAGGAATCACTAAAAAATCAGGTTGCCAAGTTACTTCTTAACATTGATATTGATATTTCAACAATCTTTTTTTGTCACCTCTTATAAAAGTACGAGAACCTTCTCTAGGAAAGAGTTACATTTGTGGTTCCTGTCTTTTGAAATCTCTTTACTAACTTATAAAATAATATATTTTTGCGAATTTAAAGTACAGTTTTTGTACTTGTTCCAATTTCTGTCTCTTTTATGAACATTCGGGATACTGTTTCCCAATTATTACAATTAAACGTATACATTGTTATATTTTGTCTTATAGTCTTTCTGTTAACTCATCCAATAAGTGTTTTCATTTTTACCGAGAACTTGAACATTTTTAAGTCGAATGACTGTGACTTCCTTTACTAGTAATTTTGATATTTTATAATAAAACATGTAGTTCAACTGTTTCTAAATTTTCCCACTATTGTGTATCACATCTGTCGTCACATCGAATTGTCCGTGAAAGAACAAGTCAACCACAATCATGTTTGACAGTTTTCAAACAACGTACCCTTAAATCACTATTGAGAGCTTATTGTCAGTATCATTGATCGTGAGTAGAAAATGACTGAAATTACCCGCAATGAAGAGTATAAGATAATCATTCGTCCTATAACCGATGACAGAACGTAATACTATACGTGTGCGGTGTGTGTGTGTATTGTAATATAGATCCTTCATTAGTAAATAAAGATAAAATGATACCCGAAAATTTTCATTCCCTATCGATAGTTTTACATAGTTTTCTTAAAAACCATAGATAACGATTATATACCACCTTATATAATAATCTAGAGTATTATAATTTGGTAGAAATGAAAAGGTGTTTCTTGAGGAGAACCAGTATTAAGGAAATTATAAGGTATCTTGATCACCATTTTTTTTTTTTTAGGTAGACGGTTACTTCCTCAACGTTCTCTGAGTCCAAGTTAGGGAACCAGTCCTTCTAGGGATGTCTTATTTATCGTTGGGTGAGGTCATAAGAACGGACCTTTTAAGGTACTTATCTCCTCGGACCACCCGATGTCAGATACCCCAGGGTTTCTCAGCCTGTGTTGACTCGTCTTCGTCGACTGACATAAAGTTATCTCCTGGGACTAAAAGTGGACCCGTAACTCCCTTTAACAGGACGGCAAACAGACAGTCATCCGGAAAACCAAACAACGGACGAAAACAAGTGTTTAAGACCGAAAGATTGGTCTAAAATAACCAAAAGGATACTGGTCTTTCTCGAGTGTTTCGTATCTTTAATAGACAAGAAACTTTCAGATTTATTTAGTGGACACTTTGGGAGACCTTGGAAACA
This sequence comes from Capra ibex, assembly GCA_006410555.1. Taxonomy (NCBI): domain Eukaryota; kingdom Metazoa; phylum Chordata; class Mammalia; order Artiodactyla; family Bovidae; genus Capra; species Capra ibex. The sequence goes on from SJYO01004576.1 coordinate 7,071,442, forward strand.
TCCAGTTCTGAAGAATTTTGATGAAGGAGAAAGGAACCAATAGTCGGGTAAATCTAAAGGATCAATGGAAAGGTAACTAACACCTGAACCCATAAAAGGAACCTTTAGTAAAGAAAGTAAGAATATAAATTCACTTAGTCGTATTTAATTCGTTTCATGATAGAATTTTAGAAGTTTCAAGTAGTCAGAGGTACGAAGTAAAGGGACACACTAAGGATCAAAACATATAAATCCGAAAGAGAAAATCAAGAACTGATTCGATCAATCATCTAATTATGTTACGTAACTAGTGGCGGAGAGTTCTTGATGGAGAACCCAAATAAATAATCACTATGGTAGAGTATTAAATAGTTATAAATTAAAACAGAGTCAAAAAATGAAGGATTCTAAATACTTTAGAAATAAATTGTCTAAAAAAAAAAAATCTCGTGAAAGTCTAAGTGTCGTTTTGACTCGTCTTTTGTGTCTAAGAAAAATAATGAACCTATGAACTCAATACAAAAAAAAAAATTGTTTCACGAATTACCTTTTACGGTAATCTCAGGTTGAAATCGATATAGAGTTTCCAAAATTTCAGTGTAAAAATAACATCGGTAAAGGGTCTATAGGATATCAATAAGTAAAATAAAGGAAAAACTGAATTTTTTACCCAATCTTTCCTCCTGTAAGCAAACCAAATCTCCGAACCCTCCAAACAGAAAACAGGTGAAAACAATACTGGAGGGTCTTATAAATCGTCTCTGACACCGTGAAAAAGAAGAAACCCCTTTGTGTAGTTTAAAACAACCTCAGACACCTTTGAGACATTTCCATGGTAACCGTCGACGTGTCCATAGGACCCATTTCAGTTATGTAGATAATCTGGACAGAATAATTAATATCACAAGTCTAAATTTGTACGAACAGAAACAAAGGATCAAGTGGGGATTTCTCCTGAGAGTTTCAGAAGTGACGTTAAAACAGAGAGGACGTAAAGAACTCAAAAGAAATATGTCAAGTTATTAATCCGAAATAAATCAACTATTTCTAATACTGTTCAAATAGAACATATGATAGGAGAAACTCAATCATTTTAGAGAAGTGTAACATTCACTATCTTTTGGGTTGATTTGAACAAATTTGTTACTTACCTTATGTGATCAAGAACAATGATTGTTTAGTTTCTTCACCCCGGACTTAATCGTCGGGGTCACTACGATTTTGTCGTGGATTTTGTAACCGGTTGAATTTGGTCTAAACGAGGGAACTGTGTCCAACAACTAATTAGTTTGGAACTCAATAAATTGTCTCTGTCCTAGGGTACGGAGATCCTACCCTTGAGTTTCTTATCGTTACAACGACGGTCTCGGGAAATGTTCTCTCCAGTAAGTTATACCTTTTCGACCGAAGGGCGTGGGTCTCATTGAATATACTTGACTAAACAACAAGTCAACGATTCAACACAGGTTGAGAAACACTGGGTTACTTGACGTGGTGCGGTCCGAAGGGACAGAAAGTGATAGAGGGTCTCAAACGAGTTTGAGAACAGGTGACTCAGCCACTACGGTATGTTGGTCGAGTAGGAGAAAGTGAGGGAAGAAGAGAACGGAAATTAAAAAGGGTCGTAGTCCCACAAAAGGTAAACTCGACCGGGAAACGTAGTCCACCGGTTTTATAACTTCGAAGTCAAAGTTGTAGTCAGGAAAGTCACTTATAGGTCCCAACTAAATTCCGACCGGTTAGTCGAAGACGAAGAGTGAGGAATATAAAGTGGGACTCGGGACCTATATCTCTGTCCAAACCTTGGACCAGTGGGTAGAGGAACGACGGGTTGGACCGTTGTTTTACGAAAGAAAGACGTTTTCGTCCGTGATATCGGGAACGAGGACACACGTAACCTGCCTCTCAGGAACGAGTCGTTCGATGGTTCTAGACCGAAGAGAGGGAGGAAGATGAAAACACCTCGTAGATAAAAGAAAACCCCGAGTAGGGTTCTGACTTTGACTCAGTAAGAGTGGAATTCTACGTACCGATTACTACCTTTTGACTATTTAATGAGTTCTCTCCCTCCCTCAGTCCTATTATGACCCCCCTTGTGTAAGACCTTTCCGTTGACTCTTTACAGGTAAGTTATGGGAGGATTGATAACGGAACCAGTTACTGAAAAAGGAACTTAAGAAGAACCTATAAACATGATTTTAGACGAAAAGTTTTAAGACGACCGACATAGAAACGGATGGGACATGTCGTACAGAGTTATGTAATAGACGCAGGACACCTCTACTTTGGTGTAGGTGACTAAGTGGGAATCCTTTCTATCCGTCCGAATTTAGTAGAGTATGGACGGGACGTACTTTTCCAAGTGGAAAGAAGTACCTTTATGGTCACGAATGATAAATAGCGAAATGGGACCGGTAATACACTTTACGGGTGGGAACATTGTGGTGATTAAGAGACAGAGACACAAGTCTGTTCGGGGTTAATGACAGTCTCGGGAGTGACAGGTTCGACACAGGTTCGTGGAGATCAGTAAAGGACGGTGGCTCTGGTAAATGAATGCCGTCAACAGGAGGAAAAAGGTTAGGGAAAATGATAGAGTTTCGAAAAGAGATTGAACCAAAGAGTTTCCATTTAAGAGGGTGAGGATGTGGACCCGAGAGCCCAGGGTCGAAAGATGGGTTTCCAGGAGACCACGAGAGCGTCTACGTCACCCGCAGGGCGGGTACGGAGACGTGGAAAGTGGAGATGTTCGGCTTCCTGGACCACGACACGATACGAGTCGGTACAGGCTGAGAAACACTGGGATACCTGACATCGGGTGGTCCGAGGAGACACGTACCTTAAAAGGTCCGTTCTTATGACCTCAACCAACGGTAAAGGAGGAGGTTCCTTAGAAGGACTGGGTCCTTAGTTTGAACTCAGAGGACGTGACGTCCACCTAAGAAATGGTATATTCGGTGGTCCCTTCAGGATTTTCTCATTTAATGGACCACGACACGATACGGTCTCTTCCGAAGGACGTTTGTCACCCTGAGAGACGGTTCTCGAAGTCACAAACCTTCTCCCTTACAAACCCTTCGTCGAAACGGACCTCTGTACCTGCTACCATTCTTGATGGACCGACGGTTCAGGGTGCCAACCCAAGCAAGACTTCGTACAACGAGGGAAAGATGCTCCGGTGTATTTCTAGGGTGGACGTTGTGCCCTGTATGTCCTCTCGACCCAAACTAGGGACCCAGCCCTTCTAGGGGACCTCCTCCCTGTACTGTTGGGTGAGGTCCCAAGAACGAACTTTTTGGGGTACCTGCCTTCTCGGACTACCCAATGTCAGGTTTCCCGGAGTTTCTCAGTCTGTACTGACTCGTTGGCTCGTGTGAGTCTTCCCGACTCGGGTGGGTCACTACCGAGGTATTAGGGAGGAGACACCGAGGGACGGGAAAGACAGAAGGAAGTGGTACGGGGACAGTCATACAGGACCCTTATGGAGGGTCTGTTTGATAGATAGGGAAGTTAGGAATCGAATCATAGACGAAGATCCCCTTGGGTTTAGTTCTGTGAGGGATCTCTCTACTTTCCGTGATTCGAAACGATACTTTTACAAATAAATTTGTTAAACTTGTTTCACAAGGAATTTGAAGGTTCATGTCAGTAGGATGACTATCGATATAGAGAATATATTTGAGCCTCTGCTGTCGTACACAACTTGTGGATACACGTTACACGATTCACTCCATGGTTACCTCGACCTCCCTACCATAGACGGGTGTTTCCCGGATCCCCTCCTTAAACTTGTAAATATGTTCAGAGAGTTGAGGACTCTCAATAATCACGAATGTTTTTACCTTTCACAAATCCTCAATAAAAAAAAGGAAAACTTTTAGACCAAAAACATTAGTTTAAACTTTTCTATGGTTTTTTTAATACTTAATTTTATGTAAATTCTACATTCATTGTCGTTAAGTCACTAGTCCATGGGTAGTGAGTCAAATTCTTTTTTTTTTAAAGTCGAATACTAACTTCAGTCGGGTACATACAGGGAGGGTCTAGAGGCTTAAGGAGGGTAACGGACGGTTCATTGGCACTGGGACTCGAGAGACAAATAGTAAGAGTGAAAGTTATTAAGGTGACACGTAAACATAGGGACTCGTTTTATACAAAATCAAAACAAACAAAAATTTGAAAATTAGGGACCGGAGAGGGGAAAAGGAAGAATCGAATGTTTCATATTTAGAGTAAAAGAATAAAATTAGTAATGGGATCTCTACCATTGTAGGTGTGAATAACATGATTTTATATGTTAACTACTGATAGATATGAAGGGGGAGTTTGTCATGTTCTGGATTATTGAGAAATTAAGACTAGTGGGGGAGGTCTGTCATCACGACAAAACATTCACAACAATAAATAGAAAAAAGTCGGGTCCCCTTAATAATTATAACAAAATAAGTCAGACACGAACCATTCGAAGTCTACGAAAGAAGCGGGAAACAAGAAGGAATGTAGAGTCGTGAAGGTAGATCTGGTGAAAGGAAGACGGATTTCAGGTAGAAAATCTTAAAAGAAATGAACCTCAAGATGATTCTCTGACGTCTCAGAGGGACAAAAGAACTTTCTATAAAATGACCCATGTAATGAGATCCAACTATCAATAAAAAAGAAATCCACGACTATTATGGTAAGGTGGTATAAAACCGAAAACAAGAAGGATAATTCTTCAGTCACCAGTTTGATTAATAGTACAAAAACTTCCATTAAAGTAAGACCTAAAAAATTTCTAAAAGAGACAAAGTGGGACATTATCCAGACATACATCTTGAAGGAAAATAAGCAGAACGAACCCTAAGTGACCACAAGGAGTTTGCACCTGACCGTAGAAAGTGTTGAGTACCCTTTACTGACCGGTAGTAGAGAGGTTTATAACGGGGACGTAATCAAAGAGAACAGAACAAGTCTTTGGGACTAGTCTGGACACGACCTGGAAGAGTAAGGTTGGAGGTATAGAGACATAGTCAGAAGACAGGGTATAGAATTAGAGAGACACGAAGGGACACCCTTCCAAAAATCTAGATGGAAAACAAAGTGATTGAAAGTAGTCGACACAGATTAACGAAAGGGAACTCGAAAAATTATCGTTAGTAAGACGAAAAGTAAAACTTTCAAGATGAAGAAAGTATAGACGAACTCGTAGTATTAGAGAATAAGCAATTAGTGTAAAAGAAAGTGAGTAAAAAAAAGAAATTTGTACATAAAAATAAAACGTAGGGGACACAATTAAAGTTGTTGACTTCAGAAACCCCTCGACTCAAAGGAGAGAGATAGACGACCGTAAGTGATAACTATGTAATAAAAGAGTGCAGAAAATGATACACACAAATAAAGAGGTTTTACATATACATACCCAATAAACTCCGGGTCCATCTTCCACCTAAACGGATCCACCAAACGAAGACCCTCCTGTTGTCAGGACATTGGTGAAATTTATCGGACTTCATTTACTCTCTTTAGTCGTAGTCAACCTTACTTAAACTCACTCTCCGTTTAGACCTCCCCCGTCGAACACGAATACTTAAGAGTACCTCCGTGCGGTACGGTCGGGGTACGAAGTTTTTGTATCCAAACGATCGTTGACGCCCCTCACCCTCTCCACCAAATTAAAGATAAAATGAGAAAATTTTTTCCACTTTGAGTTAGGTCAAAAAACAGATTGTCCGTTTTCTCAATTCACCAAGAAGTGGTTTCTTCTGTGCACTTACCGTTTTTTTTTACATACTGTACTACGAGGTGCAGTAATAAGTGATCCTTTTACTCTTAACTTTGAGGTCATTCTACGGTGGTATATAGGTGATCTTACGATTTTAATCTTTCTGACTTTAGTTGGTAGTCCGTCAGTCAAGTCGGTGAGTCAGTACAGGTTGAAAGACGTTGGGGTACCTGACGTCGTGCGGTCCAAAGGGACAGATGGTGATTGAGGGTCTTGAACGAGTTTGAGTACAGGTATCTCAACCACTACGGTAGGTTGGTAGAGTAGGAGACAGTAGGGGAAGAGAAGGACGGAAGTCAGAAAGGGTCATAGTCCCAGAAAAGATTACTCGGTCGAGAAGTGTAGTCCACCGGTTTCATGACCTCGAAGTCGAAGTCGTAGCCGTGAGGTTACTTATAAGTCCCAACTAAAAGAAATCCTAACTGTCCAAACTAGAGGAACGTCAGGTTCCCTGAGAGTTCTCAGAAGAGGTTGTGGTGTCAAGTTTTGGTAGTTAAGAAGTCGCGAGTCGAAAAAAATACCAGGTCGAGAGTGTAGGTATGTACTGATGACCTTTTTGGTATCGAAACTGATCTGTCTGCAAAACAGCTGTTTCATGACAGAGACGAAAAATTATACGACAGACCCAACCAGTATCGAAAAGAAGGTTCCCCGTTCGCAGAAGATTAAAGTACCGACATCAGTGGTAGACGTCACTAAGACTTCGGGGGGTTTTATTTAAGGCAGTGACAAAGGGAACGGAGGGGCAGATAAACGGTACTTCACTACCCTGACCTACGGTACTAGAAGTAAAAAACTTACAACTCAAAATTCGGTCTAAGAAGTGAGAGGAGAAAGGGGAAGTAGTTCTCCAAGAAATCAAGGAGAAGTGACAGACGGTATTCCCACTATAGTAGACATATAGACTCCAACAACCATAAAGAGGACCTTTAGAACTAAGGTCGAACACGAAGTGGGTCGGACAATAAAGTGTACTACATGAGACCTATATTTAATTTACTCGTCCCACTGTTATATGTCGGAACTACATGAGGAAAGGGTTAAACCTTGGTCAGGTAACAAGGTACAGACCAAGATTGACAACGAAGAACTGGACGTATGTCCAAAGAGTTCTCCATCGATTCCACCAGACCATAAGAATAGAGAAATTCTTACAAGGTCAAACAACACTGGGTGTGTCAGTTTCCGAAATCATATCAGTAACTTCGTCTTCATCTACAAAAAGACCTTAAGAGAACGAAAAAAGATACTAGGTTACCTACAACCGTTAAACTTTAGTTAGTATGAGGTTATTTTAAAAAAATTAATAAATTTAATTTTTATGACTAATAAAATTCATAGTCACTAGTACACTTTGTTGACCTGGAGAGTGTGTGACGATCACCCTTTGAATTTACCATGCGAGTAAAATTTTTAATTAAAAATAACTTCGTATCAACTAAATGTTACAACAATCAAAGACGACATGCCGATTGATTTAGTTAACCTATATATAGGTGAGAAAATCTAAGATAAGGGTATATCCAGTAATGTCTCATAACTCATCCCAAGGGACACGTTATATCATTCAAGAATAATAAATAGATAAAATATATAGTAGTCAAGGCAAGTTAGTGAGTCAGCACAGGCTGAGAAACGTTGGGGTACTTAACGTCGTACGGTCCCGAGGGACAGGTAGTGGGTGAGGGCCTCAGGTGGGTTTGGGTACAGGTAGCTCAACCACTACGGTAGGTTGGTAGAGTAGGAGATAGTAGAGGAAGAGGAGGACGGAAGTTAGAGAGGGTGGTAGTCCCAGAAAAGTTTACTCAGTCGAGAAACCTAGTCCACCGGTTTCATAACCTTAAAGTCGAAGTTCTAGTCAGGAAGGTTACTTGTGGGTCTTGACTAGAAATCCTACATGACCAACCTAGAGGAACATCAAGTTCCCTGAGAGTTCTCAGAAGAGGTTGTGGTGTCAAGTTTTCGTAGTTAAGAAGATGTGAATCGAAAGAAATATCAGGTTGAGAGTGTAAATATGTACTGGTGACCTTTTTGGGATCGGAACTGATCTACCTGGAAACAACCGTTTCATTACAGAGACGAAAATTACACGATAGATTCAACCAGTATTGAAAGGAAGGTTCCTCATTCACAGAAAATTAAAGTAACGACGTCACACACATATAGTTAGGGTTAGAGGGTTAAATAGGGAGGGGGTAGAAGAAGAATAATTGGCATTCAAACAAAAGATGTAGTCACTGATAAAGACAAAATGTTTATCCAAGTAAACATGGTAAAAAATTTAAGGTGCATTTTCACTATATGACTACTACATTCGGAAGCCTCGACCCAAAGAGTCGGAGTAGTGATAACTGTAAAACCTGGTCTACTAAGAAACAACACCCTCCAACAAGACACGTAACGTCTCACAAAACGTCGTAGGAATCGGAGACGGGTCATCCACGGTCATAGTTGAGTGGTCGATATCGTTAGTTTTTACAGAGGTCTGTAGTGGTTTACGTGGGTCCATCCGTTTTAGTGGGAGTCAATACGGTCGATAACGGAATGCCATCGTCGTACCCAAGAGGGAAATATGAGGGTCGTATGTGACCAAAACTCTAAACAGAGGACATACGTACCTCGGTACTTGTAGTTTTAAGTTACAATAGGACGAGTAGTTTACGAGAGTTCTTCTTTAGTTGGATGAAGTTACAGGATAAAAAGAGTAGTGGCTATGAGAATTTTCCCCCACACACGTACATACCCACTCATCGAGTCTTAAGGGTCAGACGGTGTAATGGTCTTTACCCTCGATAAAATTGTAAGAAAAAGAATAAAGAAAAGTGGGTCAGGAATAAGAGAAATGAAGATAGTTTAAGAATGGAAATTGTACTTTTATTCTCGTTTTGTTTTTAATGTCTATTAAATAAAATTAGTTGTAAAAATTTGGAGGAGGGTAATACTTGGTAATATCCTTCTCGAAAGTCTAATGGTTTTAACACGAAGGTAAATAAGGGGGAAATGAAAAGAGAGAACCGGGGACTTTAGTTACCGAAAGACCTCGGTCGAATATACCGAGCCCTCTCGACTGAAACGTCGAAGGGAGAGTGTAGGTGTAAGTCACTTCAGTAAAACGATGTAACTTTTGTCCGGTACAACCCTCATACCTTTTGGGTACCTTTAGTCGTGGTACCTTTAGTCGTTTACGATGTTTAGTCCAAAGAATAAAGAGTCTCAACAACCCGGTCGGAAATCATCGTGTGGTGATTGTCTTTACCTGGCTTTTTTTACATTCTTTCTGATATCAATGGGGAAATCAAGAAATAATAACGGAACTGACACACAGATGGGACTACCGAGTCTACCACCACTGCCATTACTTAGGTGGACGTTACGTCCTCTGGACCCAAGTCAAGGACCCAGCCCTTCTAGGGGATCTCTTCCTTTATCTTTGGGTACGTTCATAAGAACGGACCTCTTAAGGTACCTGTTTTTTCAGACCACCCGATGTCAGGTACTCCAGCGTATCTCAGTCTGTACTGACTTGTTGATTGTGTCTGTGTATAGATAGGGTCGAAAGAGAAGACAATACCCAACCCAACATAGGTGGGTTTAAGTATACAACACCTGGATTTTTATACTGACATAAACTTCTATCAAATTTACAGGAACCCTATCTAACCGGGATTAGGTTACACCGACTAGAGGAATTTTCTTCTCTAATTCCACGTCTGTGTGTACTCCCTCCTCGCACACTTCTGTGACCTCTTGTACCGGTGGACTTTCGGTTCCTCTCTCCGTAGTCTTCTTTAGTTGGGACTTCTGTGGAACTAGGGTCCGAAGGTCGGGGGTCTTGACACTCCTTTAAGTAGAGACAACAAATTCGTTGGGTCAAACATCAATACCGTCGGGATCGTTTGACTATACAAAAGTGAAACTAAAGGAATAAGAATCACGCAAAGAATCACGTGGGTTATACTTTTAGACCTGGTCGACCATAGACACTAGTCTTGTATTACGCCGGTTCCAGAACCAGAATCAGTGTCCCACCTTTTCTCCTCCTTCTGAAGAGGTAGTGAAGTCTTCCGGGGATTACGGTTGACTGGTGCTGTGTATTTACAAACGGATTAGTCTTCTAGTTGGGTTTTCTTTCAGACGACCGGGTACTTATGAAGGAATTTTTTTATGGAGATTTCAGATCCGGGACGATCACCGTTCAAGTAGAAGAACCTCAGTCGCATAAGGTAAAAAGTATTGACAATAGGATTGCGAAGAACTGATCTTAGATTTTTTTTTGTTAAGAGAAGGTTGAAAGTAGTAGTTTGGTCGAAGTACATGGTAACTCCTACTCTAAGGTTAGATAGGGTCACTTCGTCTCTTAAATAATTTTGGAAATAAAGGGTACTCTTTGAAACTTTGAGAATTACAAGTACGAGTAAATCGTTACTAAACTTATTTAGAAGGGAAAAAAGTTGATCTGTCCTTCTGTTTTGAAACTGAGGAGAGTAGAGACCCGAAGGGACAACTACGATCACCATTTCTTGGGTACATACATTGTCTTCGAAGGAGTGCGACTCGGGAGAAACCGGTCACCCAGAATAAAGGTAACTTGTGGGAAAACGACGACACAAAAAGGGCAGAAAAAGGAAAGACAAGATTAGTTATTGAGTACTTCGTGTTTTCCCCTGAACGTGACCGAGAAACTAAACGACATATGTAGTGAACTTCACAATGTAAAATCTTGGGTTAAAAATTTTTAGTAAATGTGAAGTCTCATCTTTTTATCGTTGTAATGAGCTGCTAAGTTAATTTAATAGGGTCCAATTACACAAGTGACAGTCGTTACTTATTGGTGTTCACACATCGGTTACTTATCTGATATTTCGAGATAAAGAAAGTGCCTAGATATCAAATAAAACACTCGTATAATTATATATAAAAGATTATCCTTTTTTTTACTCTACGGGAAACAAATGAGGAAAAATGTCGTTCACTCACGGATAGTAAGGGTCCTGTTATCGAAGGAAATTTGATGTTGTTATCGAAAATAGAGAAGTTCGGGGTCTCCTGTGACCCTTTTAGAGAGTGAACCCAATTGAAACGACTTATATAAATTGGCCATTTAATAAACGGAAGGGTTGACCTTCTTGGTTATATGTAAATACAAGATCCTTACCAAACAAAATGATTGAAATACTCACTTCTGGAGTTCTCATCGTTTCGGTTCCCTGTAAATTAATTCAATATAAACGAAAAAGTACTAGAAATCGAAATCGAATATTTAGTTCTTAGTTACTCATGAATTAAAGGAGAATATCGTAATTTTCATTAACGAAGTATTTAAGTGAAATCATTAGGTTTATAAACGTGTGTCATGTCGTGTTTCTCTTCAACAAAGTGACTACTCTAGGATTGAAAATAAAATAATCATATTTTACCTCGAACGAGTAAAATATCGAATACTAAAAGGACCGACGGAGTTTAAAGAAAAACTTCGTCTGTCCTATATTTAAATTTTATTTATGTTAATACTGAAATGAACTCTTTTTTTCGGTCAGATGAATGAATTTTATATTGTTCTTTAGTATCGACATCTATATAAAGACGAATCATCTCATACTAACATTACTCATTCAAGAGGGGGGGGTCGGAGGGGGGGCGGTTTGACACGTACGAGTTTTTCGTTGTATTTATAAAAAGTTCAGATCAAATTGGAAATGAAAACAAGTTTTATAAAAGGATTTACATCTATACTGTAATTCTAAAAGTTTCTATTAAAAGTAACAGACTCAGTAAGTTCAGAGACAATTGGTCTCAACCGAAAGGGTCAACATGTTTACTCGTGGTTTCACTCCACGTTACTCTCGGGTCCGAGGATTCCTCCGTACACCGACTGGACTCGACCCTTCTTTGGGGCCAGAAGTGTGCCGTTCAGGTTCTGATACCGACGGGGTGTCGATGATATTGAACGCGAAACAAAGTGAATTGTGTATACAGAATCGGGGATAATGCGTAGTCTACGAATCTTTCGAATAGCGATGTTGTTCTTACTTGGATCTTTGTATCACGGTTCACTGTCTTCGGTTGGGTTTCTGGTGTATAATACTACGGGGAATTTCCTTTATAGATCTTGCCCTTTGAGACCTCTCTTGTTTCATCTGATCATCAACGGATTCCGACCCTATTTCCTCTTTACCTCTCCCTACCCTGTCCCTCACTGTCCAAAGAAAACCTCCACTACTTTCATTAGATTTTACCTAACATCACCAACTCATGTGTTGAGACACTTAAATGACATTTTGGTGACTTAACACGTGAAATTTACCCGTATAACATGGTGGACTACACTTTTCGGGTGAGTAACCTTTTCTGGGACTACAACCCTTTCTAACTTCCGTCCTCCTCTTCCCCTACTGTCTCCTACTCTACCGACCTATCATAGTAGCTGCGGTACCTGCACTCAAACTCGTTTGAGGCCGTCTACCACTTCCTGTCCCTTCGGACCACACGACGGCCCCAACGTTTCTCAGTCTGGTGCTGACTTACTGACTTGTTGTTGCTGTTTTGTCACATATTTGAAATAAAACTATTTCAATAGAAAATTCTTTTATCTGGGTCGTCGAACTCTTCGGTGTGGAGGACGGTGCCTCTCCCTCCTATAATCGGACGATGAAGACCTGACACGGGGAACGTGATCAGCGGAAACGTGTGTCCGGTTCAAGGGGTTTTAGTCCTGGGTGGGACCGAGGTCCTTCTCGGGACCCCTGTTACACTTCAAAGTTTCACGAAGGGGTGAAGACGGAGAGGACGGAGACGGTGGTACGTCGTAGGGGGTGAGGTGGGGACTACTCGCACACCCCGTGAAACCCCGTACGCACTTAGTCGACCCGTATTCGTAGTGAAATCAACAGAAAAGTGACAGTCTACGGTCTGACGAAATCCTGGTCACTGTCGTTGGGGTGTTCTTCCCGGACGTCGGTACCCGGGAACCTTCTCGCGGGGGGTGAGTCTGTCTTCGGGAAGGGCTTGGGTGACCGGAACCGACGCGGGTCGAAGTCTTTCAAGGGTCTCCAGAGGACGTTCCATATGGAGCCCGGTACGTATATATGAGTCGACTAAGTATCAAATTTACTGGAGTAACGTCTACGAACCATCTTTTTATCAGTGATGTTAAACAACACGGATAATCCCGGTGTAGGGGACCTCTTCCCTTTCCGATAGGTGAGGTTATAAGAACGGACTTCTTAAGGTACCTGTCTCCTCGGACCACCCAGGGTCAGGTATCCCAGTGTTTCTCAGTCTGTGCTGACTCGCTTATTGTGCACCTGGGAAAGTACTCTCGGTGTGAGAAAGACGGAGGGATAGGAACACGTCTCCCCACAAAGACGGGTGTCGGACCGAAGACACTGAGGTGGACTACTTTCGAATATAAGTAGAGACGTTCCTCTACTTAGAGACGTTCCTCTACTGAGTCCCAGTGGATTAGGTGTTCGGCTAGTCACTAAGAGAAGGCACAAGAGGATCTCATGAAGAGGATCTCAGGTCCTCGTGACTACAATACTCGGATCCCGAGGTCCAGGTCCCCACGGACGAAGGCGAGGAACACCGGGTCGAGACCCGGGATACAAATCCCTCCGCGGTAGGGCCACCCTTATAAGTCGAACTTAACTCAAGTCAGTAAAGTGTTCGTCTCTGAACTAACCCTCGAACATCCGTCTTCGTAGTCTCACGATGAAGGGTTTCGGACTTTTCTTTTTGTTCGAACAAAGAAATCACTATAGTTTACTCTGTTTCCTTCCTTCTTTGACGGGCTCCAGTGTCCGTTGGTAGTCTCACCTTCTGAAGGTAGGTTCGCGCTACTTTATTAGTTCTAAATAAAAAATTTATAACAATAATTTATTTGTAATGTCTTTCAAAACGTATAGGTTGAATCAATATCGAATTCCGTACTTTTGGGTGTAATCATACAACTTAATATTCTTAAGTGACGTCGGACGATCGACTGTCGTGCAGTTTAATAAACGTTTATAAAAGACCTTGTCATTGGAACTTCCTACGGTCGGGGTAAGTTACATTGGAATAGTGTTCTGTCCTTGTCTCGCTCCTCTACTCAAGGTTTCGTTTCCTACGAAATCAAGAACCTTGGAGACAGCCGACAAACTTGTTCCTCAAATAGGGGGTAGAGTCGGTTTTCGGAGCGAACATAGAGAACCCATAAATGTAGAGAGAGAGGCGACGTGAAATTTTTCTACCATACGTCTTCCGGGGGAACTCTTTAACACGAGACCCGTCCTTAAACACTCATGTAATCAGTGTAAATTCTCCGAAATATAGGAGGTCAGACGTTATTGCATCAAGACGCTTTTAATACATTAGTAAAATTGTTTCTCAGAGATTAACTGTACTTTTCTGTTTTAGTTTTATTTTTACTTAAAATTACACTCGTCATGTCCGAGAAGCAAAAATGAGTGGTAGTGCCTTGTGCCAGATCCTCTCGTTCTGTGGCCCTGGAGTAAGGACCGAAGACCGGAATCCTTTTGGTGTCGCCATCTAAGGAGGTCCCCCACCAAAAAGAAATTATAGGTTATAGAGATGGAATGTTTACGGAGTTTACGTAAAGAAAAAAAGGATTAAAAGTTGTAATAAAAGTCATAAAATTTATAGAAAGAAAGGTGGTTCCTTTTATAAGAAGACTACTTCTCGATAATACCGGGTAAATTTTTTAACACTTCACCAACCCACCAAATTTTTAATATAGATCTAGTAAATCGTTCCAACCGTGTTGTAGACTGAAGACTTTAGTTGTAAAACGGTTTATAAAATCGGCATAGTGTCAACGATTCGATTGCTCTTTTACGATTAGTAAACCGTATTTGTACCGGCACAATTTTAATTTGTTTTAACTAACGGAAGTTTTGTTGGAAAACAAAAACAGAGGTTTTTCGACGAAACGTGTAAACTATATCCATTCTTGAGTAACGAATAGGACTGTGATGGTAGAAAGTACAGAACTTGTCCGAGACACAAAAAGAAACAACAGAGTAGTTACTCAGGTATAACGTGGTGATAAGTCATTTAGGTTGTCAACAAATTCGTGGATGATAAACGAGTCACGATACGACAAGTCCCATCATCATCATGAGACGTCCCAGGTTCGTGATGGTAACACTATTTAGTTCACGGTGGTCCCTTTTCTTTCATCACACAGATCACGTAGTATCGTTCTAATATTGTAAAGGTTTGCTGTGACGTTTTACCAAAGTAAATCGAATAGTTAACAGGATACCAGAGTTGTTGTATAATAACTTTTCGCTCAGATGTATGGACAATAGACGTACTGGGAAACCGCTCGTATTTTCACTGTCTTCTGTACCCGGAGAAGAGACTTTCTCGAATATTTGATCAAGTCTTCTGTTTGGTAAGTCAGGTGTTGTTACCCTTATTATTACTTGCGGTATTTTTAGGGTGGTCTCCGTGTTATATACATAGGTCTCTTCTTCTTTATTTTAAGTAACTCGTGGATGATACGCGACCCTACAAAGTGTGGACAATTTCCCGAAGGGTCTACCGAGTTACTAGTTGTTAGGTGAACGGTCACGTCCTTTATACTCAAGCTAGGGACCGAGTCCTTCTAGAGGACCTCCTCCTGTACCGTCGGGTGAGGTCATAAGAACGGACCCTTTAGGATACCTGTCCTCGGACCGTTCGATGTCAGGTACTTCAATGTTTTCTCGACCTGTGTTGAGTGGTACGTACGTACATATGTCATTCATAGTCAGAGTCGTTTACACCGAGGGTCGGCGTTGGGTACCGTGTGTGGGTTCTCCCTTCCCTTTTACATGGACGGTGTTTTTTTACGTTTGGAGATGCGGTGTCCCTCTCCTGAAAATAGTATACACAAAAATATTAAAAAATGTGATAGTGTACATAAAAGAAAAATCAATTTCGAAGAGTTAGTTTACGTGGATGTGTATAGACTCGGATGGGGGACAGATGACGTAACCTTAGAGGGTGTAAGAGTTCATTCTTTTAATGATCCTATATGGTAATTGACTACCAAGGTAATTGACTAAATTAAGGAATGGTGAGTCCTTTGATTCCGACCCTCGACGGTTCCGTAAACGAATTATGTTGTTTGACGTTCACCGACTCTAGTCTATACCTGCGTTTCAGAGAGGTAGATAACTCTATTTATCACCCTAGACAGGTAATAAGGTAATTACATCATACAAGGTGACTAAAAATGTCCAGCTTGGTTGGAACGGAAGGATCCTATTTGAGGTGAATCTGTACTTTATATTAGGAAAAGTATACAACGACCTAAGTCAAAGGATCATAAAATAACCTCTGAAAACATGGATATAAGTATCTCCTGTGACCACACGAAAGAAGACTACAGAAACAGAACAAAACTATAATCCCGTTATAACTGTAGATCTTACTGAACCCGTCATCAGGGAGAAGAGGAAACAAACCTTCCAAATCACTTCTTAACTACGATTAAGAAGAAATTCCAAACCATCTTTAATAGTCAACTTTGGTAGACCAGGACCTGAAATGAAACTCGTTCGAAAAACTAACGATTAAGTTGGAGAAATGAAAATAAGTTTAAACGATAAAGAAGAGTTCAGTCAAAACCATTAAAGATAGAAAATCTCCTTAAACAGATATAAATAGATTAAACAAGTCAAATCAAGGCAAGTCAGTGAGTCATTACAGACTGAGAAACACTGGGGTACCTGACGTCATGCGCTCCGAAGGGACAGGTAGTGGTTAAGGACCTCGAATGGGTTTGAGTACAGGTAACTCAGTTACTACGGTAGGTTGGTAGAGTAGGAGACACCAGGGGAAGAGGCCGGGAGTTATAAAGGGTCGTAGTCCCAGAAAAGGTTACTCAGTCAAGGTTAAACAACGGCATGTCAATAAGTATCATAATTATGATGTAGAAGTAAGAAACATAAATCGTCATTGTGAGGGAGAAGGTTAGGACGAAAATCATTAGGACGACAGAAAAAAGGACTATTCAAATTTCTCAAAAGTAAAAAAAATTAGAACAACGAAAAGTAACTAAAAGAGATAAAAATATAAGAGACAGAGTAAATAAAGTGGAACTTAGAAATAATATAGGGAGGAAGACGATCGAAACTTAAATCAAACGAGAAGAAAAAGATCAAACGATTCCACCTTGAAATAACTAAGTCCCATAAGAAAAAAATGATATTAATAAATTTCGATATGTAAAAGTAGATTCGTGACAAAAACGACACAGGGTATTCAGAATCATACAACACGAAAGTAAAAGTAAGTAAGTTTCTTAAAAGATTAAGGCGAATACTAAAGAAGAAACCAGGTAACCAATAAATTCTTATACAACAAATTAAAGGTGTATAAACACTTAAAGGGTTTAAAGAAGACAATAACTAAAGATTAAAGTAGGATAAACCCAACCTCCTGTATGACACACACAGAAGTTGGGAACTTTGAATGACTCTGAACAAAGGTGTTCAGAAGGTAAAGGAACAAGTAGAAGAGACACCAACAGAAATAATAGCTTTCAGTCCATAACTTCACAGGTCGATAATAACAACTCAACAGACAAAGAAGGAAGTCAGGACAGTCAAAAACGAAATACGTAAAACATTTACAAAATCTACGTATTTATAAATAATAACGATATATGAAAACTATAGAAAATAGTAATGTTTTATAGGAAGAGATAATTATTAAAAACAGAATTTTAGATAAACAGACTACAATTACATCGGTGAGGTCAAGAAAAAAAAAAATTATAAACGTACTAGACAGAAAAGATAAGGAACTAAAAGTTGGATAAAAACATCAACTTAGATTTTGTATAGAGAGTACCTGTCGTACATTAACTTAGTAAATTTTTTAGTTAAACTAGTTATAGACGGGAAATTAACTTTAAAATTAGGTGAATGTAATTTAATGACCATCCTATTCTAAATACACATACCAAAAAGACGAACGAAAGATATGAAAGACAGAAAAAACAAGGAGACAAGTAGATAATAACGAAAAAACACAATTGATAAAAAAGTACATGGTGAAATTAAGGTAACAGTTGAGAAAAAAAATTTATATTGATAAAAGAATCCCCACCTGGATCTCTAGTGTTAATTGTAGAATTAAATATTGTTATGTCAAGTCTCATTATGGTTGAATCAAAATGATAATATGGTTTTGATATAAGGATATGTAAAGGTAATAGAGGGAGTAGGGAAGACGACAATGACTGTATGTTTAATGTAAAAATATGTAACATACAGTAAATTGTCTTTAAACGTTCATAACGGAAGAACAGAGAATTTAATCTATCTTTCCTTCTTAATGTTTATTTTTATGTAATTATAGTAGGAAATATGAATGGATACATTTATGGAAATCGACCATAAGGAATAAAGAAGTATACCTAAGTTCAACGACGAGACACAGGAAAGTAAAGTCGGAATTACTTAGGGAAATTATAAAGGACATCCCGTCCGGACAATCGTTACTTTAATGACAAAAAAGACCTTTATAAAATCAAAGTGAAAGTCTCCTATTCAAAGACTTAAATTAAGAGTGAACCGGTAGAAGGAAAGCCGTGAAACTTACGACAGTAGGGTGACAGAAGACCGGAGGGATCAAAGACTACTCTTGAACCTAATTAGAATGACTCCTAGAGAGTTATGCACTACTCGAGAAAGAACGACGTAAGTTCTCAGAAAGAAACAGAAAGTTGTTAACCTAACACTACATAAATCCACACTTAGAGACTCAAATAAGATAAAATTTAAACAACTAGAACTCACGTGTCTACTTATATAAAGTAGTTTAAACGCTTCAAAAACCGGTAATAAAGAAGTTTATAAGAAGGACGAGGAAAGAGAGAAAGGAGAGGAAGACCCTACGACTCCTACATATAAAGTCATACAAAGTACCTCAAGGTGTCTAGACAAATATGAACGAGTTTAGACACTAACTCAAGGACATCATTTAAGAAGTTCTACAAGGGGGTATTGAGTCAACCATTTCTTAGGTGGACGTCACGACCTCTGGGGTCAAGTCAAGGACCCAGCTCTTCTGGGTGACCTCTTCCCTATCCGATGGGTGAGGCCAGAAGAACCCGAAGAGACCACCGAGTCGACCATTTCTTAGACGGACGTTACACCCTCTGGACACAAGCTAGGGACCCAACCCTTCTAGGACACCTCTTCCCTTTCCAATGGGTGAGGTCATAAGACCGGACCTCTTAAGGTACCTGACATAACAGGTAGCCCAGTGGATCAGTTTCGATACCAAAAAGGTCATCAGTACATACCTACACTCTCAACCTGATATTTCTTTCGACTCGTGGTTTCTTAACTATGAAAACTTGACACCACAATCTCTTCTGAGAACTCTCAGGGAACCTGACGTTCCTCTAGGTTGGTTAGTTAGGATTTCCTTTAGTTAGGACTTATGAGTAACTTTCCTGACTACGACTTCGACTTTAAGGTCATGAAACCTGTGGACTACACTTCTTGGCTGAGTAACCTTTTCTGGGACTACAACCCTTTCTGATTCCTGTCCTCCTCTTACCCTACTGTCTCCTATTCTACCAACCTACCGTAACGGTTGTCTTACCTGTACTCAGACTCATCCGAGACCCTCAACCACTACCTGTCCCTCCGGACCACACGACGTCAGGTACCCCAGTGGTTCTCTACCAGTACTGACTCGTTGACTTAACTTGACTCATTTAAGAAGTAAAGTTAGTAATATGAAAAGTTTAGATCTTAAAGATAAACCGAAAAGGGGAGAATTACAGATAAGAGAATAACTATAAGAGTTATACCAATCCATAGTAAGAGTATGAAAGTAAATCAAAAAATATATGCTAAAGGAAATCAAAAACTTGTATAAAATTTATTTACTAAATTTTAGGAATACATCATTTAAGTCACAAACCTGAAGGAGTCTTTGTTAAAGACGACTGAAAAAGAAGGGACACATACCTGAAATGACATTAAAAAACAAATAAACGTTCAGAATTCCAAACAAGATAAAAACACCAAAACAAAACGACTTTTGATCTACAAATTTTATTATGTTACACCGTTGAGACCTTTAGTCTCAGAGGCGGAAGGGGTCTCAAAGACAACGACAAACAACATTAACCACAACCAAAGAATTTCTGAAAAGACTTGGTTAAGACGTTTCAGAATAAGAAACACATACACCGGTGATTTTAGAGACGAGTCACAGAGTCACCAGTCGATTACTAACCTGTCTCTAAAGGATTTACGGACCTTGGTCAATCAGAAGGTCAGAACCGACCCTCAGAGATATCTATACAACCCGTGAGCACTCGTGAGTTGGTCTAGAGTCGAGGTAGAATCGGTAGTAAAGGACGAACATGTTTTGAAATCTCAATCGGTTTCAACTCTTGAACCCCGGAGGAATCCAGAAAGACTAGTATATGTATCGTGCCCCGTACAAGTGTAGGGATTTGTAGATGTACCGGAAAATCTAAGGATTGTACTACAATCGAAAAGAGGTTCTAGGGATACATATAGAGTAAAAGGTAAAAAGAGAAATTTGAAAAACCAAACATATAACAAACGGGTTTATAATAGATGGTGGAATCCTTCGATCTTACAATTTGTCAATGGAGATTAACAAAGACTGTTTACGGTGGTTCCTTTTCCGACAAGTATATCCCTCTCGAGACTCAGTCTCGTTTATGTGTGTTTATACTCCCTACAGAAGGTCCTTTAGTGATCTCACCAGTGTGTCACTGTTCGGAGACCATTACCCCGAAACTTCCTCGACGTTGGGACAAAACGGGGAAGGTCACCGACGGTTCTACGACCAAAAGTAACACTAATGTTCTACAACCAAAAGTTCCAATGATATCTCGACTCCTTCCTTGTTACCCTTATTCCGTTTATTTTAACGGTATTCAGAACGAAAGGTACGACTCTGAGTCGGTAAAAGGAACTTATTTACGAGGAACCCAATGACGTTCTGAAACCAATTAAAGATCTTAAGATTTTTTTTTTAACTAGAAATGGTAAAGAGGATGACAAGAGTAACGAAAATATCTCCTCTACGCAAAGTCTCAAGGAATCAGACGAAAGAAAAGAATAACAACCGTAGTGGAATTGGGTCCCCGAGAACTTACGGTGGTAGGATACCACTGAAGTTCTTCTTTCATACTAAGTACCTGGACTTCAGTTGTCACTCTCGAGACGAGAACTCCAACGTCACCCGTTCCGTCCAAAGTCTCTTGTCTCCCCTGAACTTCTCTAGAATTTCTGTCTAAAATCTATCGGATGGATTAACTCCTGCCTCCTCTCTTGTCTCGGAAGGTCTTACTATTTTACGACGCCATAAATAACAAAATCCTTTGAACTACAAAAGTCAAATCGGTTCTTTCAGTGGTGACTGAGTTATAGTTTTTAATGTCTTTTTGTTAATCTAAAGGTTTAGGACGGTCGGAGACTCGGATACGGTCTACTTTGTGGTACGATTCCCCTTCCCGGATGAAGAGTAAGTTATGTAAGTATGAACGGGAAAACATGATAATTCGAGTCGTGTCAGTTCGTACTTATTTCAGGAAGGTCTGTCGGAAACCTGTCTTTGTAGAGAGTGAGACGGTGTGTCGAGTTTCGGACGGTGACCGGTCAGAATGAATTGGTCAGTTTTACCAATTCATGAATAAGATGACAACAATCAAATCTTTGGAAACAAGGAAGTAAGTAAATGGTATCTAAACTCATAAGTGACACACCGTCTACGACCAGTCCACTTACCTCCATATTCTGTACCAGGAAGGACTACACCTGAGTGGAAGAGTTATTCCAAAGTGTTCGTCACACCCGTCTCATCGTAGTCCTGTGACCCTTTCGGGTTCTCTCTCTGTAAGTCACTTCGAACTCCCTCCCTACCCTAAGGGTCTCCTCCGTAGGATGGACTCGAAATTTCCCTGTTTCTCAAAACGATTCTTCAACCACCTCCTCCCCGGCATATAATCAGACGAACCCGATGACACTGTTTTATATTGTCTGACCCACCAAATCTTTTGTGTCTAAAGAAAAGAATATTAAGATCTTCGACCTTCATGTTCTAGTTCCATGGTTGCCCAACCAAAGAGGACTTCTGAGAGAAGGACAGAACGTCTGTCGGTGGAGGAGCGATACGACAGTGTTTCTGTACTCGACCTTCCTGGGGACCCGAGACTCATGGACATAACTTGAACGACACTCGTTTCTAAGTGAAGATTTTGTAATTCTGTGACTCTACAGTCTCAAACAATAAATCTTCATGGACGTACTAGAATGACTTATGTCAGTGGGGTTGGAGTTTCAACAAAAATAGAAAATGTATAAGGGAAGTTTAAGAATAGTTGTACGTAAGTAAAAATGCCTCGACATTCGTATCACCTGTTTAGTAAAAATAAATAAAAATTTGCATATGACTTCGTAAAAGGTGCAAATGAACAATAGAAGTATTGATATAGACACCCCGGATCTATTATAAAGTGATTTGTTTGATTTGGACAGGGGTCACCAACTTGTAAGTCCACAAAGGTTAATAAGACCAGGAAATCCTTTTTTAGGGTGATGATACAAGAGAACCCACCTTCCCTACGTCTAGGGGAGTAGACAGTCGAAATCGTAACCAGTTCAGACGTGTCTCCGGAGTCTTCTTACTACGACCACAGATGTAGGGCAAGTCCCGAGGCCCCCGACCTTTCCGGAGTAGAAGTCGAGTGGACGTCGAGGAACGGTCCGTGGTCGGGGACTGAACCCGAGAGTCCGGAAGAGTGCCGGAGGGAGACCTCAGTACACCTTGACTCTGAGTGGGAACGAGTGGCAGAGGAGGAAGAGAGACGAAGAATAGGGACCCAAGAACAGGTCGTAAGGTAAGGTAGGTCGAGGTAGACCCTCTCGGGTCCCTTGGGTGGGGGTAGGGAGCGGAATGGGTCTGGGTTCGTGTACGAGCCTAGAACCGAACGTCGGACCTGTTTCGTTAGTTTGTTGAAGGGCTCGGGAACATACCCAACCCCCGAACCATCCCTTGTTTTCCGGCCAAAATTAATAAAATAGAATTCTCTCAAATAGTTTCCCTACTACATCTTCCATACTAGTACCTCTCTGTTTTGGTGTACCCTAGTGGGTTTAGGGCCCCAGATCACTATACTCCCTTTTTCTTTCTCTCTTTCTTTCACTTCAACGAGTCAGAACAGGATGAGAAACGTTGGGGTACCTGACATCGGATGTCCCGAGGAGGCAGGTACCCTAAAAGGTCCGTTCTCATGACCTCACCCATCGGTAAAGGAGGAGGTCATTCCTCGTAAAATTCTTCGACCTCGTTCCAAGAGTGGGAATCGGGAGAGAGTGCACTAGTAGAAGAGTTTCCGGGGGAGCTCCCAGAAGAGGAACCCCTTCGGAGGGTACGGAGGTGAAGGAGGAGGTGGTGACCGAGGAACTGTCGTCTGTGACATATTCGTCTTCTGAACAGAAGGTCGTGGGTCACCCATGGACCCGTCGGGAACCATGTATCGTCGACGAGTTACTTATGAACAAGTTACTTACCAGTTTCCTAACTTACTTATTTCTCCCCTCTCTATGTCTCTTTTGGGTCCTTTAATTTGTAAATGAAAACTATGACGTAGACGGTCAAAAGCACGAAAATGTTGTGTTAACTGACAATTTTCACCGGAATTAAACAGTGATGGGGAATTTTAATCTTTAGTCAGATAAAGTAGATAACCTTTTGGTTTAAAACCGTGGAAAGTTTACACAATTCGTACGATGATGGTCTTATTTATACAGATAAATTGTTGGCCTCTTTACGTCATTCTAAAAAGTCCGTTAATTTCTCTTGAAGATTGGGTTGGGGAGTGGTTGTCTGCCAGAACACTCATCTTATTTGTAACTCTAATCAGTTACTTTAAACGAGTTGTTTCTACTTTTTTTTTTTTTGTTTTAGTACAGAAATTTTAGGAACATATGTGTTTGTGTATATTAAATGAATCGGATTTTTCTTCATCAGGAGACTTCATTAACCTACTGACATATAGAAGTCGTCAAAACTTTTAGGTGGAACCCTTGGTTTCTCGGAGCACCAAAAACAGACACTTTGTAAATAAACGTTCTCATTAAAATAATAGACAAAATGTAAATAATTTCTTTTTTGATTATTCTGAAAATAATGAGAGTTTACAGTATTTCGTGGTAATTGGATCGTAACCCGTTCTTTTATATGGAAGATTTTAATATGTCGTTCTATGTGATGTCTCTACCTTTTCCCCCTCGTTTGTGGTCTTTTCCCCACTAAATATTATTCGGGAGGTTCCCCTCGACGGAAACCCCGCACCTTTAAACATGAGTTAGGTATGGATAGTCCAGACAATCTAAATTCTGTGTCTTAAATTAGTCTATACCAGACATCGAAGTCAACACAGACTGAGAAACGTTGGGGCACCTGACACCGGGTGGTCCGAGGAGACAAGTACCCTAAGAGGTCCGTTCTTATGACCTCACCCGACGGTACGGGAGGAGGCCCCCAGAAGGGGTGCGTCCCAAGTCCACCCAAGAAATGGTGATCGCGGTGGACCCTTCGGGGTCACTCCCGTTGTCCAATAGCTTATAAATGGTCCCTCGGGTCAAACTCGAGTTTCTCCGTTCGACTGTGTCTTTTTTTGGGTTCAAAACCTTGGTTTTATACCCGAAGTAACCGTCACAGGAAGGAAGGACCCTCCGGAGGCAAAACAGAGGTGTTATCCTGAGATACCAGTGTCCGAACATACGTCCATCTTTACAAACCCATTTGATAAAGTCGTCATGTAAACTTACGACTATGTCAAAGTTTTATGTTAAGTTGTAGAGAAGGGAAGACCTACCAACGAAACTCTCCGACCCAGGTCTGCAATAGAAGAGAGGACTACGGGTCTAACCGTAGACTCTCCGGGGGATACCCAGTCTTCTAGGTTTCAATAGAGGGATAACCTTGAGACTCTTCTTTGTCGGAATTTCTCTTAGTGTCCACTTATTACTGATGTCTGTGGTATCCGTCTCCCCTGGTCGGATACGAAGGAGTCCCGTAGTCTCCTTTGTCGTCCTCCGTAGTCTCCCCGTAGTGAGTACGGACTCACTCCCGTTTTCTTCCGGACTCGGGTCGGTCCCCGAGGTCCCGCTCCGACGCCCACCCGGGGAAGGGTATTCGGGTCCGGCTCGTGGAGTCCTCTAGACTCACCCTCACTCCGTGGAGTTCTCTGGCGACGAAGGGGCGGGTCGGGTCGGACTCTCCTGTGCTGTCCAGTCTCCGGTCAAGGTTCCTCAGTCGGTACCTCCACCCTCCCCTGTGCCCTTTTCCGACTCACGGAAAAGTAACTGTTCGACCTTATAAGACAGGAGTCCACCTGGATCCTTGAGGGTCCTATGTGTTTCAGTAGTGGAAAGGTGTTAGCTTAGACACTGACTTTTTATACGGACGTTATGTACTTTTATGTACTTCTGATGTCCCGAAACGTAAACGTTTAACAGGTCGGAGAACTACTTCCACTTTCTCCTCTCACTTTTTCGACCGAATTTGGAGTTCCGAGTTTTTTGATTCTAGTACCGTAGGCCAGGTTAGTGAAGTACCGTTTATACCCCTTTGTTACCTTTGTCTCTGTCTGGAACAACAGAACCTGAGGTCTTAGTGACGTCTGTCACTGACGTCGGCACTTTAATTTTCTGTGAACGAAGAACCTTCTTTTCGCTACTGTTTGGATCTGTCAGATAATTTTTCGTCTCCGTAGTAAAACGGTTGTTTCAAAGCACATTAGTTTCGATACCAAAAAGGTCATCAGTTCATGTCTACACTCTCGACCTAGTATTTCTCACTCGTGGGTTCTTGACTACGAAAACTTGAGACCACGACCTCTTCTGGGCACTCTCAGGGAACCTGTCGTCCCTGTAGTTTAGCCAGCTAGGATTTCCTCTAGTCAGGACTTATAAGTAACCTTTCTGACTACGACTGTGACCTCGAGGTTATGAAACCGGTGTACTATCTCGGCTGAGTGACCTTTCCCGCGACTACGACCCTTTCTAACTCCCGTCCTCCTCTTCGCCCGTCGTCTCCCACTCTACCGACCTACCGTAGTGACTGAGCTACCTATACTCAAACTCGTTCGAGACCCTCTATGATTCCCTGTCCCTTCGGACCGCACGACGTCAGGTACCCCAGTGTTTCTCAGTCTGTGCTGACTCGTTTAGTTACTGTTGTTTATGTTTACGAACTATGATCAAACAATAACAATAATTAACGATGTTAGTTCGATATAAGTAAATAAGTCGTTCACTTATTAATAACAGATGGTACACGATCCGTGGTTACTTGTATACTTCTACGATTTCCCTTCTTTTTCGTTTGAGGAGTGGGAGTTCCCCGAGGGGCAGACCAGACCCCTCTGTCTGTGCTCGTTTGGGCACCTCCCCTGCGATTCATGGTATTAGTCGACCACATTCGCGTTACGTCCTTTATCCCGTCTCCACGGTTCTCACCAGTCTCTCCCGGAGGACCTCTCCCACTGCGGACTCGGTTCGGGTCCTCCCCTCCCTGGTACGTCGAAACTCTTAGTCGTTCACGACTCTGCTTCCACGTCCACGGATGTTCCTCCCCAAGACGTCCACCCGAACCCTTCGTGTTCCTCCACCCACACCGACCTCGGTCTCTCTCCTCACCCACGACACTCTCTCCCTCGCTCCCGCCCGGAGACGCTCGGGGTCCGGTGAGGGTAAAACTGAAACACACTTCGCCCTTGGTAACCTCTCACCCCCCCTCCCTGTGGAGGGGTCTCCGACCGGAAAGTCGTTTCCTTCGTCCACTCGTTTTCTCGGGGCTTTCCTCGGGAAGAAACCTCGTGCCACTTAAAAGAAGAACTAATAGTATAAACCAGAAAGGTTGAAGAATAAAATCCCCTTTGTTTTCTAGACCGAAATGTACCGATACCCCTTGTTTCACCGGTGGTAGTAAAAAGAGAAAACATCGAGTTCTGTGTGTTTTCTCGGACTTTCTAAACGGGTGCCAATATTTGACCTTATTACCCCTTCTCTCCCGGTCTCCAGTCCGGGGTAGGAAGTTCGGGACGTCGTGAGTGGACTGTCCACGGTGGAGGTTTCCACCCTCCCGGGAAGACTCCCTTCGGTTCGTGTGTGTGGGGGTGGGGGCGTGGGACGGGTCCTCCCGAACTCCCCCGTCGTCGGACTCTGTCCCAGGAGAGGAGGGGAGTTCTGTCGCTTACTTTTGGCGCTTGGAGTCCTCCCACTCTTTATTGGTCGTTTGGGCCCCTTCACGAGATACCTGCCGGCCGCCTTCCTACGATTCATTACCATTACGTCGGTCCTTCCGCGCCGTATTTGCCACTACCTTTCTTCGGACAGTGGTACTGAGTCCGAAATGTTCCGGTCGCCCCTCGGGAGCGCCGTGACGAGCGGGCGGGCGGGCGCCGGTCCACTACCTCGCGTAGCGAGGGGTGGGGCGGACACGCCACCCCAGGCAGGCCTGAGCCGGTCCTGTGGGGAGTCTTGGTCCATAGTCGTCGGCGAGTCTCGTCTTTTTTTTGTCCCGGTCCCTGTGGAGCTTTTGCCACCGACGACTACCGAGAGGAGGCGGGATTACTTTTGTTAATGTACGCCCCTTATCCAATACCCCAACCCTCCCAGGAAGGGATTGCCAGACGGAGGGGGTTCCGATTCGTGGCGATTGCTCGTAGCCGATCAAATATGTAGTGTCCCTTTACGTGTGACCTCTACCTCGCCGAAAAGATTGGGATTGGGATTGGGAAAAAATAAAACAAGGGAAAACATTTAACGAAACACGGGTGGTGGGGGTGGTGGGGGTGGGACGGGGTGCGGAATTAAGAAGTGGGTGGTGGGACAAAAACGTGTCTGGGGAGCGGACTGGGAATAAAAGAGAGAGAAGTGCAGAGACGGGAGTCGGTTGATTAAATAACTAACCGAAAATGGATTCCGGTTTACTTCAAGAGGAAATAACTCTGTTAAAGAGTTTCAGACATTGAACGTCTGCTCCTGAAGTGGAGTGCAAGAGAAATTAATTTCCTCTCGGCGACTAGTTCGACCAGGTGACCGGTGTACGTAGAATTAAAGAAAAATGGGACGGCCGACGGAGGACGTTCACGAAGAGTTTGCAACCTGGTATTTCTTCCGACTCGTGGTTTCTTGACTACGAAAACTTAACACCACGAGCTCTTCTGAGAACTCTCAGGGAACCTGACGTTCCTTTAGTTTGGTCAGTTAGGATTTCCTTTAGTTGGGACTTATAAGTAACCTTCCTGACTACGATTTCGACTTCGAGGTTATGAAACCGGTGGACTACGTTTCTTGACTGAGGAACCTTTTCTGGAACTACGACTCTTTCTAACTCCCGTCCTCCTCTTCGCCTATTGTCTCCTACTCTACTAACCTATAGTAGTGGTGGCTGAATTACCTGTATTTAAACTCGTTTGAGACCCTCTGTAACCTCCTCTCTGCTCGGACCGTACGACGTCCGGTATCCCAGTTTTTCTCAGTCTGTACTAAATCCCTAACTTGTCGTTGGTGTTGTCTTTATTCACTTTTTATCGTGAGGTAAACATAAACGGGAGGAGAATAAAACTCTCTTCTATTCGTAGAAAAGTATACAAATTCTTTTTGAACATAAAGAAAAAGATAAACAAGTATAGCGAACGGATAAAAAGTTGACTCTAAAATCAAACCCCAAAAAAAGGAATGGTTAAAAATCCGCGAGAAACAGAAGAAGGATACCGTACTTACTGCTAAAGAGACAGGTCAAAAATAAACAGACAACCGAAATGAAACATTCAAAAAACACACGAGAGAAAAAATATACGCCACACCAACACCGACAAAACGACATCTTCTGAAAGTGACAACTTGACAGGGTAAATAGTCACAAGAGAAAGAAAACAGCACCAATCTTTTCGGAACAGGTGAGGTTCTAATTTTTGCTTAAGGGTAAAGAGAACGTCATTTGAATGTCAAAAGATAAAACGCATATTTAGAAGTCAAGTAAATCTTAAATAGGACTACCTGTCACGCTTCAAATCTAATAATAAATAAAAAGGTCTACTGATGAGAGGGTCGAGTAGACCACTGTCGCAGAAACGACACAGTAGGTCTTTTCTTCTGTTGTCTTTTATTCAGTAATGACAGCCGTCAAAACAAAAGTAGGGATCTAAGTGTGTCTCTGAACCCCTATACAAGAACTACCAAGGGAATTGACGAAGGGACGTAGAGACGATGTACAAGCTTGTAGTATTTAAGGATTAGTGCCATACACAGTTTAGGTAGGAAGGTTAGTGGGTTGGTCAAAACAGAAAACAGAAAATTCAATAAAAAAAATTAAAAATAAATAAACCGAGACAACCCAGAAGCAACGACCTCTCCCGAAAAGAGATGGACACCGGTCTCTCCCGATGAGGGATCAACGGTACCGAAGAGTAACGACTTGTGACCGAGTTCTCGTGTCGGAGTCTTCACACCCCGTTCCCGAATCGACGGGGGGTCGTTCATCCCAGAAGGGACTAGTTCCTAGTTTGGGTACAGAGGACGTAACCGTCCGTCCAAGAGTTGGTGACTCGGTGATCCCTTCGGGACAGAAAACAGAAACAGAAAAGAATGACTTCACACTGTAGTATGTCTTTTCGCGTGCCCAGTATTTATCGAAATACTTCAAACTGTTCCACCCGTGTAAACTCGTAGACCGAGTTCTAGATCTGGCAGTGTCGTAGGGTCTCGGGGAAGTCTAGGGGGGGTCACAGACGGGGGGTTCCGACTGACGAGGACTAAAGAGAGTGACGTCCTACCGAACGAACTAGTTCAGACCTAGTGGACCTATGCGACGTGAACGAGAAAGGGCAGACTGAAGAAAGGGACTGTAACACGACTACTCTAAGTTGGTGCAAAAAGTACAACGTCGAGAAGTCACAAGAGGAACGACCTATCATAAGATAACACACTGACATTGTGTCACGTAAGTGGATAAGATTACGACTGTAAACCTAACAAAGGTCAAACCCTGCTACTCCTTATGTCTACGACAGTTGTAAGAACAGCACAGAAAACTACGTGGACACACTGGAAAAGATAGTCCATTTATGGATCCTCACCCTGAGGACCCAGGATCCAATATGTACATCACCCGAGGCCAGAGATGTCGATATGTCAAAAATTCACAAAAGTTTAAGTTAAATTGTTTTTCACATTCGTCAAGTAAAGAACCCAGAGACGAGACGACACAAGCCTATGAAATACATTTACTAGAGAGCTTTGAAGGGCTCTGGGAGTCTACGGTCAAGATAATAACGGGGTAAAACGTCGACTCCTTTGACTCCTCGTGTACAACAGAGGTAATTCTTCAAAGTGACTACTTAGACATTTTACGACTTCGATAGTATAAATCATTCTGACGAATAGAAAGTTGTTAAACTCAAAGTAAGGATAAAAATTCTGTCAAAAATCTTGTCCCTACCCGAATACTTATGTTTTCTCTAATGACTCGTAAATCCTCTCACTCACTACATTAAGTTCTGTTTTATACGAAAATTCAATAAATATAAACCCCGAAGGGAGTATCGAGTCAACCATTTCTTAGGAGGACGTTACGTCCTCTGGGACCAAGATAAGGACCCAACTCTTCTAGGCGATCTCTTCCCTATGTGATGGGTGAGGTCACAAGAACCCGAAGGGATCACCGAGTCGACCACTTCTTAGGGGACGTTACACCCTCTGGACCCAAGCTAGGGACCCAACCCTTCTAGAGGACCTCTTCCTTTTCCGATGGGTGAGGTCATAAATATAAAATATCAGTGAGAAAAACAGATGTTCACCAACTCATTCTTCATAGTTTTCAGTACTCATAGGTAACTAAGTAAGTATAAAAAGTTGTTACAGTGATTCGGAGAGGTTCACAATCTTGACCTTGTTTGGATACCATTTCGTCATTTCATTTTACACCGCTTTCTAACATTTACAGGACCTGTGGCCTTCGATTCAAGGACACCCAAGGTGGCTTTGGTTTCGTTAGACTGTACACGACAGTTTCTGGTCCGTGTGTCTCGATAATCTTATTTCCTCCCTAACCCCTTTCTGAGGGGACCTTACCCTATAAACCCGACCCGAAATTTCCTATTCATCCTCAGAGATCTACCTATTAGTCTCCTTTCTCGAGTGATTTTTTCCATGTACAATGTATTAATCCTTTATATTAAGTACACACTAAGTTCCCTCTACTTCCCCTCTTCTTACTTCACTGTCCCTCACTGTGCGTCTACAACTAGTCTAGTCTCTATTGGGAACTTACGGTGTGGCTCCTAAATCTAAAGTAAGACATACATGAACCCCCATGTAGTATGTCACTACTAAGATTATCTAACGTGTCTTAACACGTAAAATATGTAACGACAGTTAAATTTTGTAACTTAACTGCAAAAATTATTGTTTTATAATAAATTCTGTAACTCCTCAGGAGTGACCTTAAAGATCAAAGGTCGAAATACGGTCCACCCCCCACCACCCTTCACGAAATACCTTCGCGAGAGTAAGTCAGTCTATTCCCGTCAAGTCAACTAATTTTATCACGTTCGTCTCTTGGTCTTTTTTTAAACATTCATAGAATTTGAGATGTAAATTCAATTTTGTTTAAATATGTATAAACTGTTATAATATGTATGTTGTCGAGAAATTCATATTACAGTCGACATGAAAAATGTATCTAGTGCGTCAATTATGTAACAGTACAAAAATAAGACTTTATGAAATATTACCTCGTTTTTGATTTTCTATAAACGTTTATTATAAAAACTTGTTATAAGAAAAAAAAAAAATCCAACGTTATAACATAACTAAAACGGTATGTAGTTGTACTTAGGTGGTGCCCATATGTGCACTTGTTATAAGATAAAAAGTAAAAGTTAATAACTAAGAAACTAGTAATAGAACTTTCACTTTCACAATCAACGGTACTCCACAGGCTGAGAAACAGTCTGTGATGAGGTACCTGACATACATCGGGTGCTCCAAGGAGTCAGACACCTTAAGAGGTCCGTTCTTATGACCTCCCCCATCGGTAAGGAGTTAAATAAATTGCTCAGTAGATGACTATTCGTAAATCTCACAAAGTTTAATACCAGACCACATTAGTAAAAAATTTTCAGAGACATGAGAATATGTTTATATAAATATCTTTTAAAAAGTCTTCATTTTAACGACCTTAATATGTAAATTTTAGATTAATCACGATTAATCACGACGGTCTAAAGGGTGGTTTTTTCGATACGGCATCTTACATATGGGTTTAACTATGACGGACAAAGTAATATAGGAAGAGTCGTGAATCATAATCACTAGAAATTAGAATGTCCATTTTTAACCATAGTACACTAACAAAAGAACAATGTACTGAAATACTCGAACAAAGTCGTACTTCTTTTACATTCAAACACATTGTCAGGTAGGTTACTTACCTTAAGCAAAATAAAGTGAAAAACATAAAAACAAAGGTCGGAACACGATAATGTTCATTATCATATCTCAACGACATATAACAACAAGTCAGTGATTCATCATAGGTTGAGACACTGGGGTGCCTGACGTCGTACGACCCGAAGGGACAGAAGGTGGAGGGTCTCGAACGGGTCTAAGTACAGGTAACTTAGTCACTATGGTATCATATCATTTGTCACAATAAATATTTAAAACTGGTATAGAGATTGATAAGGATCGTACTCAAAAATTTAACCGAATGAACCAATTTTTCACACTTGCAAAATTTCCGAGGACTACGTATGATTGTTTAACGAAGGGTCTTTATAACTTAATAAGGTGTGTGGGTCGAAGTCATCTACTCTTACTGACAGAATGAACAGACCGGTATTAGTAGGAACCTTAGAAACCTTCACCTTCACAATAAAGTAATAAAATAAACTAACAATCATCGTGTTTTGTAAAATATAAATAAGAGGTAAACATAAAAAGAAAGTAGTCCAAGAATGGGAAGTGGACAATAAGACGAAACAACTCATGAAAAGAATAATCCAGTATTCCTGATAAAGTTATAATTAACAAAATTGTAATCCAGAGAAAAAGAAAATATAGAAATTGTCCTTTAGAGGGTATTTATATGTTCTAGCTTTGTACTTTTTGCAATTTTTCAGAAAATTACTCTCTGTACCGACGACGACGATTCAACGAAGTCAGCACAGACTGAGACACGCTGGGGTCTCTGCGGTCGGGTGATCCGAGGGGGTAGGGACCCTAAGAGGTCCGTTCTTGTGACCTCACCCGACGGTAAAGGAAGAGGTTACTCTCTGTACTTTCTTATTGGTTTACCTCTCTTTCGTATACTGGTATCTATTCTGAAAATTTTTAATAGTAATTTGATACATAAAAATAAATGTGTTCATCTTCGAAAAACGATACTTTTACATTTTTGAACAAAGATAACCCAAATAATAGAAAAAATTTCTTGAATATCCTCAAAAAGTATAAAGAACTGTGTATAATAGAAAAAGTGTCCATAAAAAGTCAAACAACCGATAAAGTGAAAAAATTCACAAAAAATAATTCTTTTTCTTCGGAAAGTAAAAGTAAACCGGTTTAAATCGGTAGAAAACACAACACTAATCGAACAAACCCAAAACAATTTCTTCAGACAGCACCGAGTTCTAGTCTTACTATAAGTGGACATAAAATCTTCAAAGTGAATACTGTCAATTCTGAAATTAAGAAAACCTCAAATATCTCTGGGTAAACTACAAAGTACACCTATTTGTCAAAGAATCGAAGTAAATGACTCAGCAGAGAAAGAAGGGTACTCAGGAGTACCGTGGAGACGACATAAAGTTTCGGGGTGCAGACAAGAACCAGAGACAAGTGAAGGTGAGTGTCAAACGGAAAGGGACGGGGCTACGGAGATAGAGTTAATGGTATACACATTTTATTCTGAACTCTAGACAATCCCACTCACATGGAATGAGAGAGAAGAGAAGACTTTTTTGGATTGATAATTATGAGGACCACAAGAACGACAAGGTGTATTTATCTTATGCAAAGAGTTCAAAGTGTCTTTTGTGCCCTCTCACAACACGATTGACCCCCCACCCACCCACTTTTAAGATAAGGGTTTACATTTTAAAGAGAGTCAAAGAAATCTAGAAGATTTACACAGAGTGACTTCTTAAAGTATTAAAATTCAAAAGTAGAACATAGAAAATACCCAAATTAACATCAATAAGATATCATAACAGAAAGATAATGTTACTACTGGAAGAATTATAATGGAAAAGATTAAAATAACGACCACATATCTTTACGGTGACTGTAAACAGAAAACTAAAGTATAAGTTAACGGAACGATTTCAGTGGAAATTAAGATTTTGGCACATCTAATAAAACCTACAAGATACATGAGTCATTACAATAGATGTTTATTGCTTTCAGTATATAAAGAAGGAAAGGTCGGTATTACAGAAATAAAAAGTACAGAAATAATAAGAAACTGTCCCTGGAGGTCCTTTCATAACTTATCGTCACCGTAATCACCCGTCGGAACAGAATAAGGATGTTTAGTTATACTGTTTTTGTTTGATTGATAAACTTTTTACCTTTTCGGTATTTGGGTATTTAAGTGTCTCCTCTCTTTTCTATGTTAGATATTTATGTGTTGTTTAATAAGTCAAAACAATCATGACTCCTTCACGTTCGGTTCTGTTGTTATTTTACGATAAAATAAGGGTAAACTAACCGTTTTTAATTCTTCGGACTGTAGGGTGACCTGTGCTACACCTTGGTCACCCTAGGGAATCCGGAACGAGTATCCTGGGTCCTCTATAACCCCAATCCCTGGGTCGTGTGTCCTTTACATTCGAATACAATAACAGACTGTCAAACCTAATCTACCACCCGTATCTACGACTGACGTCAGTAGTTCATTCGTTTGTTTCCCGTTTATTCTCCCTGATTAAAACTCACACATGGAATCAAGTCAAGTTAAATCAGCGAGTCAGCACAGGTTGAGAAACGCTGGGGTACTTAGCGTCGTGCGGTCCGGAGGGACAGGTAGTGGTAGAGGGCCTCAAGTGAGTCTGAGTGCAGGTAGCTCAGGCACTACGGTAGGTCGGTAGAGTAGGAGTCACCAGGGGAAGACGAGGACGGGGGTTAGGGAGGGTCGTAGTCTCAGAAAAGGTTACTTAGTTGAGAAGCGTACTCCACCGGTTTCATGACCTCGAAGTCGAAGTCGTAGTAAGGAAGGTTTCTTTAGGGTCCCAACTAGAGGAAGTCTTACCTGACCGACCTAGAGGAACGGTAGGTTCCCTGAGAGTTCTCAGAAGAGGTTGTGGTGTCAAGTTTTGGTAGTTAAGAAGTCGCGAGTCGGAAGAAGTGTCAGGTTGAGAGTGTAGATATGTACTGAAGACCTTTTTGGTATCGGAACTGATCTACCTGGAATCAGTCGTTTCATTATAGAGACGAAAACTTATATGACAGATCCAACCAGTATTGAAAAGAAGGTTCCTCATTCGCAGAAAATTAAAGTACCGACGTCAGTGGTAGACGTCAATAAAACCTCGGGGGTTTTTTATTTCAGACTGTGACAAAGATGACAAAGGGGTAGATAAAGGGTACTTCACTACCCTGGTCTACGGTACTAGAAACAAAAGACTTACAACTCGAAATTCGGTTGAAAAAGTGAGAGGAGA